>JBBGZY010000039.1:8480000-8667500 GCA_037952925.1 Lithobates clamitans
CTTTTTTTTTATTTTCTTATTTTTTTTTTAGGAACTAATAAAAAAAACCAGGAGTGATTAACCACTTAACAACCGGCCCATAGCCAAATGACGGCTACAGGGCGGCTGTTTAACTCTGGGAGGGCGTCCAGGGACGTCCTCCCAGAATTCTGCTCTCGCGCGCCCCCTAGGGCGCGCACTCGAGAGCATCCGTGACCGCATCACAGATCCCGGTAAATGGCCGCTGATCGCGGCCGTTTACCATGTGATCGCTCTGTCAAATGACGGAGCGATCACATGTCAACAAACCGGCGTCATCTGATGACGCCGGTTCCTCTCCTCCCCCTCTCCTCCCCTCCTGTGTACCGATCGGTACACAGTGACCGGAGAGGCGGATGGATGGATGGCTGCAGCGTTGTGGGCTGCATCTGTAGTGCCCACAGCGCTGCACAGAGACATCCAGCCATCCATCCATCCATGCTTAGCCATCCCTACTACTCTGCATGCTCTGCAATTCCCTCTGCAATGCCCCACAATACTCTGCCATACCCCGCAATACCCCTGCAATACTCTGCCATACCCTGGAATACCCCTGCAATACTCTGCCATACCCTGGAATACCCCTGCAATACTCTGCCATACCCTGGAATACCCCTGCAATACTCTGCCATACCCTGGAATACCCCTGCAATACTCTGCCATACCCTGGAATACCCCTGCAATACTCTGCCATACCCTGGAATACCCCTGCAATACTCTGCCATACCCTGGAATACCCCTGCAATACTCTGCCATACCCTGGAATACCCCTGCAATACTCTGCCATACCCTGGAATACCCCTGCAATACTCTGCCATACCCTGGAATACCCCGCAATACTCTGCCATACCCTGGAATACCCCGCAATACTCTGCCATACCCTGGAATACCCCGCAATACTCTGCCATACCCTGGAATACCCCGCAATACTCTGCCATACCCTGGAATACCCCGCAATACTCTGCCATACCCTGGAATACCCCGCAATACTCTGCCATACCCTGGAATACCCCGCAATACTCTTCCATACCCTGGAATACCCCGCAATACTCTGCCATATCCTGGAATACCCCGCAATACTCTGCCATACCCTGGAATACCCCGCAATACTCTGCCATACCCTGGAATACCCCGCAATACTCTGCCATACCCTGGAATACCCCGCAATACTCTGCCATACCCCGCAATACTCTGCCATACCCCAAAATACCCCGCAATACTCTGCCATACCCCGCAATACTCTGCCATACCCCGCAATACCCTGAAATACCCCGCAATACTCTGCCATACCCCGCAATACTCTGCCATACCCCGCAATACCCTGGAATACCCCGCAATACTCTGCCATACCCTGGAATACCCCGCAATACTCTGCAATACCCTGAAATATCCCGCAATACCCAGCCATACTCTGCAATACTCAGTGATACCCAGCCATACTCTGCAATACTCAGTGATACCCAGCCATGCTCTGCAATACCCCGCAAAAATCTGCAATACTCTGCCATAACCCGCAATACTCTGCCATACCCAGCCATACTCTGCAATACCCAGCAATACCCAGCCATACTCTGCAATACTCGGTGATACCCAGCCATACTCTGCCATACTCTGCCATACCCAGTCATACTCGGCGATACTCTGCAATACCCAGCCATGCTCAGCCATACCCAGCCTCTGTATGTGACCAGGCTGTGGAAGTCTCACACATGTGGTATCGCCGTACTCAGGAGGAGTAGGAGAATCTATTTTGGGGGGTCATTTTTGGTATATACATGCTATGTGTTAGAAATATTGTATAAATGGACAACTTTGTGTTAAAAAAAAAAAAAGCGTTTTAACCACTTCCCGCCTTCCGTCATACGACGTCCTTGACTTTGTGCGGGGATATCTGAATGATGGGTGCAGCTACAGGCATCATTCAGATATCATATTTTTCAGCCGGCGATTCCCTATACCATGAGAATGATCATAGCGGCTGTTACACTGCTTGATCGTTCTTACGGGAGGCGAGAGGGGACACCCCCCCTCCCGCCGCCCTCTGGTGCTTCTACCGACTCACCGCTACGATCGAAGCCAGGATCTTTATTTTTTTTTTTTTTTTTTTTAATTTCAGGAACAGCCTAGAGGTGAGATGTGGGGTCTTATTGACCCCATATCTCACTGTAAAGAGGACCTGTCATGCCATATTCCTATTACAAGGGATGTTTACATTCCTTGTAATAGGAATAAAAGTGATCAAAAAATAATTTTTTTTGGAAAAAAGTGTCAAACTAAAATAATTAAAGTAAAATGAACAATAAAAAAAAAAAAAATTTTTTAAAGCGCCCCTGTCCGTGTGCTCGCATGCAGAAGCGAACGCATACGTAAGTCCCGCCCACATATGAAAACGGTGTTCAAACCACACATGTGAGGTATCGCTGCGATCGGTAGAGCGAGAGCAATAATTTTGGCCCTAGACCTCCTCTGTAACTCAAAATTTGTTACCAGTAAAAAATTTTAAAGCGTCGCCTATGGGGATTTTTAAGTGGCGAAGTTTGGCACCATTCTACAAGCGTGTGCAATTTTGAAAGGTGACATGTTAGGTATCTATTAACTTGGCGTAACTTCATCTTTCATATTATGCAAAAACATTGGGCTATCCTTACTGTTTTGTTTTTTTTTTAAAGCAAAAAACTGTTTTTTTTCCAAAAAAAACGCGTTCGAAAAATTGCTGCGCAAATATCGTGCGAGATAAAAAGTTGCAATGACCGCTATTGTATTCTCTAGGGTCTTTGCTAAAAAAACATATATAATGTTTTGGGGTTCTATGTAATTTTCTAGCAAATAAATGATGATTTTTACATGTAGGAGAGAAATGTCAGAATTGGCCTGGGTGCTCCAGAACGCCTGAAGGTGCTCCCCTGCATGTTGGGCCTCTGTATGTGGCCACGCTGTGTAAAAGTCTCACACATGTGGTATCGCCATACTCGGGAGTAATAGCAGAATGTGTTTTGGGGTGTAATTTGTGGTATGCATATGCTGTGTGTGAGAAATAACCTGCTAATATGACAATTTTGTAAAAAAAAAAAAAAAAACGAAAAAAAAAAAACTTGATTTTGCAAAGAATTGTGGGAAAAAAATGACAACTTCAAAAAACTCATCATGCATCTTTCTAAATACCTTGGAATGTCTTCTTTCCAAGAAGGGGTCATTTGGGGGGTATTTGTACTTTTCTGGCATGTTAGGGTCTCAAGAAATGAGATAGGCCGTCAGTACTTCAGGTGTGATCAATTTTCAGATATTGGTACCATAGCTTGTGGACGCTATAACTTTCACAAAGACCAAATAATATACACTAATTTGGGTTATTTTTACCAAAGATATGTAGCGGTATAAATTTTGGCCAAAATATATGAAGAAAAATTACTAATTTTCAAAATTTTATAACAGAAATTAAGAAAAATTAATTTTTTTACAGATTTTTCGGTCTTTTTTCTTTTATAGCGCAAAAAATAAAGAACCCAGTGGTGATTAAATACCACCAAAAGAAAGCTCTATTTGTGTGAAAAAAAGGACAAAAAATTCATATAGATACAGTGTTGCATGACTGAGTAATTGTCATTCAAAATGTGAGAGCACCAAAAGCTGAAAATTGGTCTGGTTATTAAGGGGGTTTAAGTGCCCAGTGGTCAAGTGGTTAAATACCACCAAAAGAAAGCTCTATTTGTGTGAAGAAAATTATAACAATTTCACAAAGTTACAGTGTAGCATGACCACGCAATTGTCATTCAAAGTGTGACAGAGTTGAAAGCTGAAAAATGGCCTGGGCAGGAAGGGGGTGTAAGTGCCCTGTATTGAGGTGGTTAGGATATCCTCACTCAAAGCCCAGGATGTCATATGATGTACTGTGGGTGGCAAGTAGTTAAAGGTAATTTAAACAAACTAAACAAATGTTAACAGTTTATCTTATTTAAAAAGAAATAGGATAGGTTGCTGTTATAAATTATCACCTAAAGCTGTAATAGCCATATGAAATCGGAACATGTATTAAAGCATTAAGTGCAGCTTCACGTTTGAAATACCATGGATGATTGGGTAATCTATTTATGCCATGTACAGATCCAATTTATATATCAGGAGATTATTGAATAACCTAAGTCTAGAGCCATGTAATTTAAAATGTACAAATCATTGTCATGGTTCTTCAATAACTTGGCTTTCAATCTGCAGGCAAACAGAAAATCTATTTACAGAGAGCAATTTAGCTGTTTTTATAAAAAGACTGATTCTGAAAAACATGCTGCTGTAGGATGCCAGATACAAACAGATGTACCCATTTTGATTACTAGAAATGTAAAGACAGACCATGGCATTTAAAACTGAACTCAACAAAACAAACTAAACTGACTTTAATTTCAACTCCAATTCCAAACAAATTAGGACGCTGTATAAAATCTACATAAATACAGAATGCAATGATTTGCAAACCTCAAAAACCCATATTTTATTCACAATAGAAGAAAACATATCAAATGTTTAAACTGAGAAAATGTACCATATAGGGTAATTTTGAAATTAATGACAGCAACGTGGTGTCTCCAAAATGTTCGGAACAGGGCAGCAAAAAGTTGGCAAAGTGGTAACAAGAAAAAGCTGGAAGAACATTTTGCAACTAATTAGGTTAGTTGGAAACAGGTCAGTACAATGATTGGGTATAAAAAGAGCATCTTAGAAAGTCACACTGTCTCAGAAGTAAGATGGGTAGAGGTTCACCAATCTGTCAAATATTGTTGAATAATTTCAAAATAATGTTCTTCAATGTAAAGCTGCAAAGACTAACTATGTCATCATCTACAGTACATTACACCATCATAAGATTCTAAGAATCTGGAGAAAGCCCTGTGTGCAAGGGACAAAGCCAAAATGCAATGTTGGATGCCTGTGATCTTCAGGCCCTCAGATGGCATTGCATTAAAAACAGTCATGATTCAGCCATGATTCTATGATGAACATCACTGCATGGGCTCAGGAATACTTCCAAAAATTACTGTCTGTGAACACAGTTCCCGGTGCCATTCAAAAACGTAAGGTATCATGCAAAGAAGAAGCCATATCCGAACATGATCCACAACCGCCGCTATCTTCTCTGTATCAAAGTTCTTTTAACCACTTACCCACTGGGCACTTAACCCCCCTTCCTAACCAGACCAATTTTCCGCTTTCGGTGCTCACACATTTTGAAATACAATTACCGTATATACTTGTGTATAAGTCGAATTTTTCAGCCCCTTTTTTGGGGCTGAAAGTGCCCCCTTCGACTTATACACGAGTCACCACCGTCTGCCTACATGATCAGCGTGTCATGCAGGCAGACGGCGGCCAGCGTGTGCTGCATAGACTCGGCAGCGGCTCTCACTGTTCAAAAGCCGCGCCTCCTCGTCTGTGTTAGGCAGTCAGTGTACAGCCTATCACAGACATTCTCTCATTCTCGTCCATGGTATGAGGATGAGAGAATGTCCGTGATAGGCTGACCGCTGACTGCTGGGAAATGAAGTTTTTTGGACGAGGAGGAGGCGCAGCTTTTGAACGGTGAATGGCCGCCAAATACTACACGCTGATCGGTGCAGAGCGGTGCACGGAGAATGCACAGGACACAGGTAGGATGCACACACACAGACACATGCACACATGCACATTTACACATACACAGGACACAGGTACATATACACATGCACATATACACAGGTACATATACACATGACACATATACACAGGACACATGACACATATGCACAGGACACATGATACATGCACAGGACACAGGGAGGTATACAGCTGCAGATGGGCATTGTTGACCCTCTTTTTCCACTTGCAGCAGCTGCTGCATTTCTCACCCTCATCTTATACTCGGATCAATACGTTTTTCCCATTTTTTTGTGGGAAAATAGGGCCTCGACCTATACTCGGAACGACTTATACTCGGATATATATACGGTACTTAGTTATGCAACACTGTACCCATATGAAATTGTTGTCCTTTTTTCACACAAATAGAGCTTTCTTTTGGTGGTATTTGATCACCTCTGGGTTTTTTATTTTTTGTGCTATAAATGAAAAAAGACCAAAAATTTTGTAAAAAAAAAAAAATGCATTTTTCTTTGTTTCTGTTATAAAATTTAGTATACATTTTTTCTTCATAAAATTTGGCCAAAATGTATACTGCTATACATATTTGGTAAAAATAACCCAAATCCGTGTATATTATTTGGTCTTTGTGAAAGTTATAGTCTACAATCTATGGTGCCAATCATTGAAAATTGATCACACCTGATGCACCGACGGTCATTTCTTGAGACCCTAACAAGCTAGGAAAGTACAAATTCCCCCCAAATGACCTCTTTTTGGAAAGTAGACATTCCAAAGTATTTAGTAGGAGGCATAGTGAGTTTTTTGAACTTGTAATTTTTTCCCACAATTCTTTGCAAAATAATTAACAGGTTATTTCTCACATACAGCCAGGGCCGGCCCTACCATGGGACCTGATGGTACCATCGTCCCCGGTGGCACTTTCAGGGGGGCGGCAAATTGTCGCCCGCCAGCCCATTCCGCCCACTCCACCGTGAGGAGCCTGGCACTGAGGTGAAAGAAGCGTGCGGGCAGAACAGGGGAACAGCCAGCGGGCGGGACAGTTGGCAGGTGAGCGGGCTTGCTGGCCAATCAGCGGGCCGGTGTCTTGTCGATAAATGCCCCCTGTCAAATAATGCCCGCCCGGTACTGCGCATGTGCAGCGTTTGCGCAGTAGTGAGCCGCCAAAATCCTCCGAACATCCGAATTGGCGATCAGCTGTGGACGGCGCCTGCGCACTATAGCCGACATAGTGCCACACGCCCCCGATGCTTGTGCATGTCTGCAAGGGGCGGACTTGTTCATAATGGGAGCGTGTGAGGGGCAGATGGCAACACAATAGGGCGTATTTAGTAATGATGGGCAGTGCTGTTAAGATGGGGGCAGACACATCTCCTAAACAAATATATCTTTGCTATTCTTCCTACACGTGTTGCCCTTAACTCATGTAGGAAGAATAGCAGAGATATATTTGCTTAGGAGATGTGTATCAGCTTTGTGACATATTCCGCCCCCATCTTAGCAACACTGTCCATCATTACATAATACACCCTCTTCTGCTGCCACTCGCTCCTCACACGCTCCCATCATGAACAAGTCTGCCCCTTGCAGACTTGCACGAGCATCGGGAGCTTATTCCAATGTTCAGCGGCTTTTGGCCACTCCGTACTGCACAAGCGCAGTACAGGGTGGGCATTATTCGACAGGGGGCCTTTCTCGTCATAACACCGGCAGGTGGGGGAGCAGAGAAATGACATCATCTCTCGCCGCCCGCCCTGCATCACTGCAGTTCCGCCCTTACTGTGCAGCCGCGGGCAAGAGAGAGTTTACATCATCTCTCTGCTGCCTGCCTTTACTCTGGAACACAGCAAGTGGCAATCCGCTATGTGTGGCAGTTGACATTGTGGCAAGTGACAATCTGCAACGTGTGGCAGGTGACGACGTGGCAAGTGACAATCCACAATGTGTGGCAGGTGATGTGGCAAGTGACAATCCGCTACGTGTGGCAGGTGACGTTGTGGCAAAAGACAATCTGCAACGTGTGGCAAGTGACAATCCGCAATGTGTGGCAGGTGATATGGCAAGTGACAATCCACTACGTGTGGCAGGTGATGTCATGGCAAGTTACAATCTGCAACATGTGGCAGGTGGCGTCGTGGCAAGTGACAATCCGCAATGTGTGGCAGGTGACATTGTGGCAAGTGACAATCCGCAACATGTGGCAAGTGACAATCCGTATCTGGTGACAGGGCTCAGGGCTTCCACTGATTCTGCATTATGGTGAGTTGAACTATTTTATTTTATATAACAATGTAATAATAGAAATATTGCACTTCAATCATTTTTTTGCGATACAGCACTGCGTCCCTTTAACTGACAATTGCGCGGTCGTGGTGACGTTGTACCTAAACAAAATTTACGTCCTTTTTTTCCCCACAAATAGAGCTTTCTTTCGGTGGTATTTGATCACCTCTGCAGTTTTTATTTTTTGTGCTATAAACAAAAATAGCGACAATTTTGAAAGAAAAAAAAAAAAAATATATATATATATATATATATATACAGTGGCTTGCGAAAGTATTCGGCCCCCTTGAACTTTTCAACCTTTTGCCACATTTCAGGCTTCAAACATAAAGATATAAAATTTTTATTTTTTGTGAAGAATCACCAACAAGTGGGACACAATTGTGAAGTGGATTGAATCTTTTGGATTTTTGAAACTTTTTTAACTAATAAAATAATGAAAAGTGGGGCGTGCAAAATATTCGGCCCCCTTGCGTTAATACTTTGTAGAGCCACCTTTTGCTGTGATTACAGCTGCAAGTCGCTTGGGGTATGTTTCTATCAGTTTTGCACATCGAGAGACTGAAATTCTTGCCCATTCTTCCTTGCAAAACAGCTCGAGCTCAGTGAGGTTGAATGGAGAGCGTTTATGAACAGCAGTTTTCAGCTCTTTCCACAGATTCTCGATTGGATTCAGGTCTAGACTTTGACTTGGCCATTCTAACACCTGGATACGTTTATTTGTGAACCATTCCTTTGTAGATTTTGCTGTATGTTTGGGATCATTGTCTTGTTGGAAGATAAATCTCCGTCCCAGTTTCAGGTCTTTTGCAGACTCCAACAGGTTTTTATCCAGAATGGTCCTGTATTTGGCTGCATCCATCTTCCCCTCAATTTTAACCATCTTCCCTGTCCCTGCTGAAGAAAAGCAGGCCCAAACCATGATGCTGCCACCACCATGTTTGACAGTGGGGATGGTGTGTTGAGTGTGATGAGCTGTGTTGCTTTTACACCAAACATATCGTTTTGCATTGTGGCCAAAAAGTTCGATTTTGGTTTCATCGGACCAGAGCACCTTCTTCCACATGTTTGGCGTGTCTCCCAGGTGGCTTGTGGCAAACTTTAGACAAGACTTTTTATGGATATCTTTGAGAAATGGCTTTATTCTTGCCACTCTTCCATAAAGGCCAGATTTGTGCAGTGTACGACTGATTGTTGTCCTAAGGACAGACTCTCCCACCTCAGCTGTAGTTCTCTGCAGTTCATCCAGAGTGATCATGGGCCTCTTGGCTGCATCTCTGATCAGTGTTCTCCTTGTCTGAGCTGAAAGTTTAGAGGGACAGCCAGGTCTTGGTAGATTTGCAGTGGTCTGATACTCCTTCCATTTCAAAATGATCGCTTGCGCAGTGCTCCTTGGGATGTTTAAAGCTTGGGAAATCTTTTTGTATCCAAATCCGGCTTTAAACTTCTCCACAACACTATTACGGACCTGTCTGGTGTGTTCCTTGGTCTTCATGATGCTCTCTGCGCTTTCAACAGAACCCTGATACTATCACAGAGCAGGTGCATTTATACAGAGACTTGATTACACACAGGTGGATTCTATTTATCACCATCAGTCATTTAGGACAACATTGGATCATTCAGAGATCCTCGCTGAACGTCTGGAGTGAGTTTGTGCACTGAAAGTAAAGGGGCCGAATAATTTTGCACGCACCACTTTTCAGTTTTTTAATTGCTAAAAAGTTTAAAATATCCAATAGATTTCGTTCCACATCACAATTGTGTCCCACTTGTTGGTGATTCTTCACAAAAAATTAAAATTTTATATCTTTATGTTTGAAGCCTGAAATGTGGCAAAAGGTTGAAAAGTTCAAGGGGGCAGAATACTTTCGCAAGCCACTGTATATATATTTTACTTTTTGCTATAATAAACATCCAAAAAAATAAAAATAAAAATTTCTGCATCAGTTTAGGCCAATATGTATTCTTCTACATATGTTTGGTAAAAAAAACGCAATAAGTGTATATTGATTAGTTTGCGCAAAAGTTATAGCGTTTACAAAATAGGGGATAAATTTATGGCATTTTTATTATTTATTTTTTTTACTAGTAATGGCGGTGATCTGTGATTTTTAGCGAGACTGTGACATTGCGGTGGACAGATCGGACACTTGACACATTTTTGGGACCAGTGACATTTATACAGCAATCTGTGCTATAAAAATGCACTGATTACTGTGTAAATGTCACTGTCAGGGAAGGGGTTAAATGTGTTCCCTGGGAGGTGTTTCTAACTGGGGGGGGGGACTAACTGGAGGAGGGGAGAGATCTCTGTTTCTAATCACTAGGAACAGCAGATCTGTCTCTCCTCCCCTGTCAGAATGGGGATCTGTCTGTTTACATTGCAAGATTCCCATTCTGGCTCTCTGTGGAGCGATCGCGGGTGACCAGCTGACATTTATACTCCTATATACATGTATAGAGCCATGACAGGTCCTCTTTATACTCCTACATACTTGTATAGAGCCATGACAGGTCCTCTTTATACTCCTAATACATGTATAGTGGCATGACAGGTCCTCTTTATACTCCTATGCATGTATAGAGCCTAGACAGGTTCTCTTTCTACCCCTATATACATGTATAAAGCCATGACCGGACCTCTTTATGCATGTATAGAGCCATGACAGGTCCTCTTTATTCTCCTATATACATGTATAGAGCCATGAAAGGTCCTCTTTATACTCCTATACATGAATGCAACCATGACAGGTCCTCTTTATATTCCTACATACATGTATTGAGCCATAACACATCCTTTTATACTCCTATATACACATGTATAGAGCCCTGAAAGGTCTTTTTATACTCCTACATACATGTATAGAGCCATGACAGGTCCTCTTTATACTCCTACATACATGTATAGAGCCATGGCAGGTCCACTTTATATTCCTACATACATGTATTGAGCCATGACACGTCCTTTTAGACTCCTATACACATGTATAGAGCCCTGACAGGTCCTTTTTTACTCCTATATACATGTATAGAGCCATGACCGGACCTCTTTATACTTCTATATACATGTATAATGCCATGACCAGTCCTCTTTATACTCCTATACATGAATAGAGCCATAACAGGTCCTTTTTATATTCCTACATACATGTATTGAGCCATGACACATCCTTTTACACATATATAGAGCAATGACAGGTCCTCTTTATACTGCTTTACATGTATAGAGCCATGCCAGGTCCTCTTTATACTTATATATACACATATAGTGCCATGACAGGTCCTCTTTATACTCCTTTACATGTATAAAGCCATGACAGATCCTCTCTACACGTATAGATACACGTATAGTGCCATAACAGGTCCTCTTTACACTCCTTTACATGTATAGAGCCATGACAGGTCCACTTTATACTCCTATACATGAATAGAGCCATAACAGGTCCTTTTTATACTCCTATACATGTAAACAACCATAACAGGTCCTCTTTATACTCCTATATACATGTATAGAGCCATGACAGGTCCACTTTAGTTATCATGATATAAAATAATGGATGTGGGGGCATTTTGGTGGGCGTGGGGTTTTTTTTTTTTTTTTTTGGGGCAGCACTTAATTCTTGGTACCAGGCAGCACAATGTCTTGGGCCGGCCCTGCATACAGCATATGCATACCACAAGTTACACCCCAAAACACATTCTGCTACTCCTCCCGAGTATGGCGATACCCCATGTGTGAGACTTTTACACAGCTTGGCCACATAGAGAGGTCCAACATGCAGTCAGCACTGTCAGACATTCTAGGGACATAAATTACACATATAATTTATTGACTACCTCCTGCATTTTTGAGGGGCCTGAAACACCATGACAATTGAAACGCCCAAAAAATGACCCATATTTGGAAAGCAAACACCCCAACGTAAAATCTATGAGGCATAGTGAGTCTTTTGACTCAAGTTTTTGGAAAACCCCCTTTTTTTTTTTTTTTTACACAAAGTTGTCCATTTATACAATATTTCTAACACATAGCATGTACATAGGCAAAATTACACCCCAAAATACATTCTGCTACTCCTCCTGAGTATAACAATACCACATGTGTGAGACTTTTACACAGTCTGGCCACATACAGAGGCCCAACATGCAGGGAGCATCATCAGGTGTTCTAGGGGCATACATTTCAAATTTAATTTGACTACCCATTACACATTGTAGTGGCATGGATGTGGCATGAAAAGGGATAGCTGAGCATGGGTGGGGATGGCTGAGCATGGGTGGGGATGGCTGAGCATGGATGGGGATGGCTGAGCATGGATGGGGATGGCTGAACATGGATGGGGATGGCTGAACATGGATGGGGATAGCTGAGCATTGATGGGATGGCTGGGAATGGATGGCATGGCTGAGTATGGATGGGATGGCTAAGCATGGATGGGATGGCTAAGCATGGATGGGATATCTGAGCATGGCTGTCATGGCTGAGTAAGGATGAGTAAGGATGGCATATCTGAGTATGAATGGCATGGCTGAGCATGGATGGCTGAGCATGGATGGATGGCTGAGTATAGATGGGATGGCTGAGCATGGATGGATGACTGAGCATCGATGGATGAGTATGGATGGATGGCTGTGCATGGATGGATGGCATGGCTGAGCATGGATGGCTGGCTGAGTATGGATGGCTGTGAAAATGGATGGGATGGCTCAGGATGGATGGATGAGGCAGGAATGGGCACAGAGCAGCGCTGTGGACACTAGAGATCCAGCCCATAGTGCTGCCGCAACCGATCTCTCCCCCTCTCCTCTCATACTGTACCGATGGGTACAGAGAGGGGAGAGATGAACTGGGCATACCCCGGCTTGTTTACAAGTGATCGTTTATGTGGTAAAGGGTCGCTGCCATCGGCCCTATACCATGATCCATGATGCGCCGGTTCCCCTGGACCCAGCGGTCACGGATATTCCCCAGTGTACACCCCAGGGGGCGCGATTCTGGGAGGGTGTTATAGTACGCCCTCAAAGAATTATCAGTCCGCCCTGCAGCCATTTTTCAGCTATGGGCAGTCGGCAAGTGGTTAATATGGTTTGATGCAATGTGGTAAAACTGTTCTGTGGTCAGACTAATAAAAATTTGACATTCTTTTTGGCAAACATGGACGACATGTCCTGGCTAAAGGGACCTTCCAACTTGTTATCAGCTCTCAGTGCAAAAGCCTTGCATAATCCAGCAGGACAATGCTAAACTGCATGCTGAATCTATGACAACAGCATGGCTTCGTAATACAAGAGTCCAGGTTCTTAACTGGCCTGCCTGCAGTCCAGACCTTTCACCAGTTAAAGATATTTGGTACATTTTGAAACAAAAAAAAAAGACCAAGGACTATTGAGCAGTTAGAACCCTAGAGGTGAACATCAAGAATAGGACAACATTCCTCCCCCAAAACTCCAGTAACTGGTCTCCTCAGTTCTCAGACGTTTACAAAGTATTAGTAAAAGAAAAGAGGATGCTACACTGTAGTAAACATGGACCTGTCCCAACTTTTTTTGAGACGTGTTGCTGGCATCAATTTCAAAATTACCTTATTTTTTTCTTAAAATTGTACACCCCTCTTCACAGTCCCACAGGGAAACAGGCACATCTGAGTCTGTCAATCACCTTCTGTGTGCCGGGGGGAAGGGGGGGGCACCCCACCAAGGGTTGTCTGGTAGATAGAGGCAAGTACACACTATATGAGGATATGCTTTTTTCACTTTTCATTTCAGGAGTTCACAACCACTTTAAACATATATGTACAGTAGAATTACTGAATTTTGCTTTCCAAACAGACATCTGTGAAGTGGATGAGCCTACCTATAATGGAAAAGTAGCACGGACAGTGAGTGTTATGCCTCGTACACACGGTCGGATTTTCCGACGGAAAATGTGTGATAGGACCTTGTTGTCGGAAATTCCGACCATGTGTAGGCTCCATCACACATTTTCCATCGGATTTTCCGACACACAAAGTTTGAGAGCAGGCTATAAAATTTTCCGACAACAAAATCAGTTGTCGGAATTTCCAAACGTGTGTACACAAATCTGACGCACAAAGTGCCACGCATGCATCAGAATAAATAAAGAGATGAAAGCTATTGGCTACTGCCCCGTTTATAGTCCCGACGTACGTGTTTTACGTCACCGCGTTCAGAATGATCGGATTTTCCAACAACTTTGTGTGACCGTGTGTATGCAAGACAAGTTTGAGCCAACATCCGTCGGAAAAAATCCTAGGATTTTGTTGTCGGAATGTCCGATCAATGTCCGACCGTGTGTACGGGGCATTAGGCTTCATAAAGGATCAAAGGAATTGTCAGTGAGCCAACGACACATTTACTTTGGAATATCATATCACAGATAAACCTGAAGCATGATACTGTGGAAATAATTGACTTTTTTTTTTATTTATGATTGTTCACAATTTGTGTTTATTTTTATTTTGTTTTGGCATAAAAATATATACATGTATTGAATAATGCATGTGTTAGCGAATGGGAAAGCAGTGGCGTAATAGGGATGCATGTACAGATTGAAATAATTGTATAATACTTAGGATGCTAATTAAACTTGCTAAGTATAGTAGCCGTATAGACAATATTATCATTTATAATTTTGAGAACCATTACCTATTTGTCTGACATACACAGAACAACCTCAAGATTTCTGAACCACAGGAATTTTAGTTAGCTAGAGTATATAATGATATTGTGCATATGATATGTACACAGGGGCAGACTGACCATTCGGGCACTCGGGCAATGCCCGAGGGCCCCATGCCACTAAGGGGCCCAATCAGGGCTGCCAGCCTCAATAAAACCAGGGACAGTATGTAAAAATCTGTGTTTTTTTAAAAATCCCAAGATTATAGCTGCCCCGCCTCTCCAGTACCTTTTCAGTGTGTGTATACTGTGTGTGTATATTGTGTGTCTGTGTGTGTGTATACTGTATGTGTGTGTGTGTATACTGTGTGGCCCCATAATCTATTGCCTGGGGGCCCCATAATCTTCTCCTATTGCCCGGGGGCCCCATAATCTTCTCCTATTGCCCAGGGGCCCCATAATCTTCTCCTATTGCCCGGGGGCCCCATGAGTTGTCAGTCCGCCCCTGTATGTACAAGTACAAATATATCATTGGATGAGTGAGCAAACTCAGATATTTGTCTAAAGTAAAGGAAAAGACGGGAGAAAAACAAGATTTCTTTCTAAACTTCACAATATGCCACAGATAAAGAAAACAATCAAGTACAGTTTGAAATGGATAGAAAATTGCAATGCAAAACTGATCTGGGCTTCTACCAAATAAAAGGCTTGACAACTCTGAAGTCTGCTGGTCAAGAGCATGCTTTAGTTACGCAATTACCGTAATTCAGGTTTACTTTTCTTGGTATATAGGTAAAGGATTTTAGGACCAGACCTATATAATTGGTAACAACTTTTTTTTTGTGAAACCTGACATCAACATCATACTCAGTGGCTTTTCTCAATGCTGAATACATCAGTGAAAAATAACTCCTGTGAAATCCAGACGATGAAGGCAGGACACACTTTCAACTCCTTTGTGTCTGGGGCTGCAAAAGTTCCTAATGAAGATGTTGTCCACACCTCAATGTATTTAGATATCAGCTATGATCAAGTCATCATGCTTCTCCCTGAGAAACCTTACAACAACACTTATCCTGCAAGTTTAAATTCATTCTACGTTAACCTCATACTGTAACACTCAAACTGGGCTCACAGATTAAAAAAGCAAACCTATAAAAACTAAGTTAAATAAGTTCCTATAGGACCAATACTTAACAAACTCCCATTGTTGCCTATACATTTGAGATTTCCTTTTAAATCTGACCTAATCTTGATTTTAAATCTTGAAATGTATGCAAAAGCATTTTTTTTGTTTCAGACAGGGTAGGGAAGAATCAGGCTTTGTGTAAATATTTTGTTGTAGCCTGTATTCCGGCTGGGAATATTCAGCAATTCGTTTAAGTGACCTTCGTCTTTAAGACAAAAAGTGAGGGGTAACCCAAAAGGTTAGAACTGTCATCAAAACAATGGATCAGAAAGAACTCTCCAATAGGCACACCTGATTGTGTAACAACAGGTGTAAAATGGGTATTTCTGTTCACTTTAGAGGTGTCTCCACTGAAGCCAACAACCCAACATTTTCAAAATCCAGTTGCCATAGGGAGAGAAAGTGAGGTGAAATGTTCTGAACAGGCAAGCAAACTAGTCTCAGAGCATACGTTCCTGTTGAAATGGCTGTGCAAATTAGTGGGTGCTGCAGCGACGAACAGCTGGAACCGTTCAAAGTCAAAATGGAAAAATGTGTCACATGCATGATGAAGGGGTCCTTTGAGGCTCCGAAACATTGCTCACTGCTGTAACTATGTGATTGTTATCAAAGTTTTGGACCCATTTTTGGAGATCCTTCATGTGCTGGTGACATTTTTCCATCTTCTGAACAGGGACAAAAAACGGCAAAACAAATGTTACAGGTGTGCTAACCCTTAGCTCTGCTATTCAAAAAACGTAAAAATAATTTTTTTGGCTCGAGCTACACTTAAAAAATGTACCTGTTCTGACTTACATACAAATTTAACTTAACTTTATCTTATTTGTAAACTGGGGACTGCCTGCACGTAAGGAGTTAAAAAAAAATATATACATATATATATATATATATATATATATATATATATATATATATATATATATATATATATATATTTCCTGGTCTCTTAAAGCAGATTAAACAGCACAGTGCTTGTGCTGTGTAATCTGTCCCCCTCTAAACTGTAAAAAAACCCTTAACCTGCCACTTCCTGTATGCCCTCTCTGTACAGATCGTGAAAATCAGGGCTGCTCTGCCCTGACCACCGTGGTCTGATTGCGTCCCTTCGTCATACGTTGCTGTCCCCTCTGCTCTCCTCACTCCCCCTCACCCTCCTGCCATTCTGTGTGTCTCCGTCTCTGCCCCCACCACTATTAGCAAAATAAATGCTCACTGCCAACCCCTCTATTATATCCTGGCATAGCACACTGTACCTGTCAGGTACAAAAATGAGCATTGTAAATACTAATTTAGTGCTCTCTTCAGGTCGGTCACTTGACTCTCGGCGGGTTTCCAAGGCTACTACAGGAGAGGCTGAGCGGCCATGTGATCTCCCCAGCTGACGTCAGAGGGAGATCCCAGCCTCTCCTGCAGTATCCATTCATCGGAGCTGTACAGCGGCCGCGAGTCATGTGACCGGGCCTGAAGACAGCTCAAAATCAGTATTTAAAATGCTCGATTTTCTACAAGACAGGTACAGCATGCTATGCCAGGCTCTAATAGAGGGTGTGGCATTCTTTGTGTTATATGGGTTAACAGATCCTTTCAACGCTGACCAGCTAGCACCCATTGCAGAATCGATTTACAGGAGCTTAAGCAGAGACCTTAAGTTTTATGAGGTTACAATATTTATGTCAAGGCTACAAATTAACATGTGCTGCATGTTATAAGAGCAAATGATTATACTCAATCCCTGTAAAGATCCTTGCAACAAACACTTGATAACATGCAACTGTCAGTATATGTGATGCACATATATATATATATATATATATATATATATATATATATATATATATATATATATATATATATATATATATATATATATATATATGCATCATATATATAATGCACATTGGGTCCTTTGGAAGAAAGCACAATTATAAATGTTTGTTGTTATCCTTACTGCCAACAAGCCAGATTTATATGTGTGGTTATTATATGTGGTTACAATGTTTTATAAGCCTCTCTCTTTCCAAAAATCTTTTGTTAGTTTAGCTTATGCTTAAGGTCCCCTTGAAGCCTTTGTTGTGCTGTTTTCTCCAAAGATATTTTAGTTGTAATACTATTTATAAAGTAATCACCAGGACACTTAACTAAAGTTTAACACTTCTACATTTTAATACATATATACAGCATTTGACAAATGTACAGATTTCTATTAATCATATAAGGAGAAGGCAAGGTATATTTGTTGCTAAATAGTGAAGGAAGGCAGTAAGATACATGATGTTACTGAGCAGTAGAGGAAAGTGCAGATAGATAATATAAAACTTGGGAGGTGCAGCTAGATAGTGAACAGAGAGTGGAAAAATGGGAAACAATGCATCTGAATGGGGGAGAAGAAGTACACAATTCTGCTGAATGGTCAAAGAGGGAGAAGGAATATAGTGCTGCTGAATGGTCTAAGATTTCTTGGTTAGATTTCAAAAAGGCAAATTATATGAAATTGGGGAATTTCCAAAAAATGTATGAAAAAGGTTGGAGTAAAACGACAGGAGTCCTTAATCAGTGGGTATTGTCAAAGTCTTTCATCCTGGAGGCAACTAGATTATATGTCAGACAAATTAGTAATCATAAATGGAAGAAAAAAAAACAATATGGTCCACTAAAGAGGTAAGTAGGATAGTAAAGGAGAAGAAATCAGCATATTGGAGATTCGGGAAACTGGAAGATGTAGCTGATAGAGTATATAAATAGACTAAAGAAGGGCAAACACATTATTGGTGCCGCAAAAACACAGAAAGACAAGGAAATGGCTGAATCGAATAAAGTAGTTGTAAAGGTTGAAGATGTTATAGGACAATGTATTTTCTGCATTGAAGCTGATCTCTAGGTTTCCTGTCACTTTAAATAGTTGGTTTGGACCAAGCTGGTCGAAACAAACTATTTCCTTCACTAAGAGCTGTATGAACTGTATGCAGCTTCAGCTACATACAGCACTTAGAGCCAATGATGCTTCAGCTACATATAGCACTTAGAGCCAATGCTGCTTCAGCTACATGCAGTACACAGTGCTGGGTTCCAGTTGTGAGATAGAGACTTCCCTTCCCACACCCAAAACAAAACAGTTGGGCTGAGTGGCACTCAGCCATTCAGAGGCAGCTTTGTATTATGTGAACTAATACAAATCTTCCTCAGATTGGCTGAGGCAGAGAAGCTGACTGATGATGACACGATCTCCGACTCTAGTCACATAGGTTGCTCAGATGCGATCAAGGAGGAACTGCTCAGCATAGAAACACACTGAACACAGAGCATATGCACTAGCTGTCAACAGCTTTTTCTCAGAATTCCCAGCAGTAGTGGGGATTTGGACAGGAGAGAGGAAAAGAGAAACAGGATGTACATAATTATTCTAAGCTGTAAGAGAATGTTTGGACTCACATGTTGGTGTGTTCAACGACATATAATATAATTTACAAGAATGGGTTTTGGGTGGACTTCTCTCAAATCTTCTCACCCATCAACTAAATTTGCACAGGATTATATCAACCAAATACTTTGTATCAATGTCTGGCATTTGTTCATGTATCCCAACCACTGAGTGGCTTAGTCACTAAGCCAGGCACCAATATACTAAATTAGATTTTCCTATTACCAGCCATACTCCTTTTTCTTCATTTTGATCATCATAAATATGAGTGCTATGTAAGGCTAAGGGAATTTAGGTGCTGTACTATTTGAGGATGCTGAACGCTGAGAGCACCAACAATGTGGTGATAAGAGAGAATATCTGAAAGGGAAGACCTACACAGAGAAGAGCAGGAGCTGTCAGAGAGTTGAAGGGAAACAGGGACTGAGACCTGGCAACTAACAGGCAGATGACAGAAGCAGATAGGAGCAGCAGTAAGGCTGCAGAGCAGAAGGAAAGCGTACATGTAGCAAACATTTGAACGTTCTCTACAGATTACTTTTTTTATGCCTTATAGAGTAAGTAGGTAAATGAGATGGGTTAGAATATATTATATATATATTTATATTAATAAGAAAAGATATAGTATTATAGCTGCACATCCATTATGGATAAGAGTTATAAAGTTATAGTGGATACTGGTCGGAAAAATACAGAAACTAACATACTGTACATACATCAGAAAGAATCTTTTGGCTTCACACTACCTGCCCTCCTCTGAACTGCTTAAAATATCAGAAGAATTTCATTCTTTTATTTGCAGAATACCTTTCTCTAGCCTTTGTAGAGGCTCACCATCAAAATATATTTTTACAGGATTCTGGCAAATTTCACTAAACTACGCTAAAGCTGGCACAATTCTCTTTCGTTAAAAATGTCTAACTATGGAGGGCACATGCACAGGTCCTGGCATAGTAGCAGTGCTTTGCTAAAGCTCCACAATGACTGGGAGAAAAAATACAGCTGCACAACCCGCAGTTAGCGCAGCTTGCTCACATATCAGGGCGGCTACAGGAATGTTCCACTCGGGTGCCAAAGCCAAATCTAAGCCTAAGGCCCCATGCATACTGAACATTTTTGCAGCTGCTTCTAGGGGCGTCAGTTGTATTTTTACCCCTGCCTATAAACTCCCCTTAATGTTAACCTGTGTGTCCATGCACACATAGGCTTTTAGCAATGTTTAGTGGCGGGGGCTTTTTTTTTTTTTAATTCTTAATTTATGGCTATGCATATTACATAAGAATTGCAAAAAATATAGCATAGAGTGCCTTGAAAAAGTATTCATACCCCTTGAAATTTTCCACATTTTGTCATGTTACAACCAAAAACATAAATGTATTTTAATGGGATTTTATGTGATAGACCAAAACAAAGTGGCACATAATTGTGAAGTGGAAGGGAAATGATAAATGGTTTTCCAAATTTCTTATAAATAAATATCTGAAAAGTGTGTTGTGCATGTGTATTCAGCCCCCCCAGTCAATACATTGTAGAACCAACTTTCACTGCAATCTCAGCTGCAAGTCTTTTTGGGTATGTCTCTACCAGCTTTGCACATCTAGAGTGTGACATTTTTGCCTATTCTTCTTTGCAAAAATAGGATTTTTATAACAGCTTACCTGTAAAATCATTTTCTTGGAGTACATAGTGGGACACAGAGGTACAGTAGTTACTATGTGGGTTATAGGCCACCTTTAGGTGATGGACACTGGCACACCCTAAGACAGGAAGTTCACTCCCCATATAACCTCTCCCACTACTGGGAGTACCTCAGTTTTTGTAGCAAAGCAATATACGTGTATTAAAAGAGGGGAAGGACCTCTGTGTCCCGTGATGTACTCCAAGAAAAGGATTTTACAGGTAAGCTGTTGTTATAAAAATCCCATTTTCTTTATCGTACATCACGGGGCACAGAGCCATAGTAGTTACTATGTGGGATGTCCCAGAGCAATGCTGAGGGGAGGGAGACACAACAAAAGTAGGGCACCATGAGACCAGAGGACTTAAACTTCCGCCTGTAGCACACTGCAACCAAAGGCGATATCCTCATGCCTTTTTACATCCACCTGATCGAAGCTGGTAAATGTATGGACTGAAGACCAAGTTGCGGCCTTGCCGATTTGAGCCATGGAGGCTTGGTGATGCACCGTCCATGAAGCACTAACAGCCCTGGTGGAGTGCGCTTCGATTTGAGAGGGTGGAATCTTCCTCTTCAAACCATAAGCTTGAACAATTACTTGTCGAATGCATCTAGAAATAGTAGATTACGATGCTGCCTGTCCTCTTTTAGGACCTTCAGGCAACACAAACAAAATATATGTTTTTCGAAACTGAGCAGTCGCCTTCAAGTAGACTTTGACTGCTCTCACCACATCAAGAGAATGTAGTGACATCTCTTCCGTAGAACCGGGTTCTGAAAAAAATGAAGGTAGAACAATATCCTGGTTTAGCTGAAAACCTGACACTACCTTCAGTAGAAAGTTAGGATGAGGACACAATACTACTCTATCCTTGTGAATAACTAAATATAGCTCTTTACAAGAACGAGCAGCCAATTCTGATACCCTTCTTGCAGAAGATATGGCTACCAGAAAAAACAGTTTCCTTTTCAAAAGGACCAAGGGAATATGTCGTGTTGCCTCAAAGGGTTGTTTCTGTAATGCCGACAGAACTAAATTCAAGTCCCAAGGGCTCAGGGGTGATTTAACCTGTGGATTAAGCCTCGTTACCTCCTGTATAAAGCTACGGACCAAAGAATGCGGAGCAAGCAGTCGTTGAAATAATACCGATAAGATCGAGATCTGGCGTTTGATAGTACTCAAGGCCAGCTTCATCTCTAACCCCATTTGCAGAAAGTCAAGGATTCTCCCTATGACATACTTTCTGGGATGCCAACCCCTGGATTCACACCAGGAAACATATGCCTTCCAGACTCTATAATATATGATTCTAGAGGCCGCTTCCTTGCATTAATCAAGGTAGATACCACTGAAACTGACAGCCCACGCTTTTTCAGAATGTGGGTTTCAATAGCCAAACCGTTAAATTTAGCGTTTGTAAGGTAGGATGGAATACAGGACCTTGTGAGAGTGGGTCCGGACATGGTGGTAGGGTCCATGGGTCCCCTACCGCCATCTTAATGATCTCTGCATACCAAGATCTTCTGGGCCATGCCGGGGCCACAAGAATCACCGACTTCCCTTCCTACTTGATCCTGCGAAGAAGTCGTGGAAGCAGCAGAATAGGAGGGAATGCCTAAATCAGTGAGAACGGATTCCACGGGGACCACTAAGGCATCTGTTCCGCATGCTAGAGGGTCACTTGTTCTTGACACAAAGTTGTCGATCTTCTTGTTGAACCTGGACGCAAACAGATCTACGTCCGGGATCCCCCATCTTCGGAATATTGCCAGGAAGATCTCGGGGTGCCCATTCTCCTGGGAACAACTGCTGGCGACTCAATCCGCCTGCCAATTCTCTATTCCTGGAATGAAGACTGCCGATAGGCAAGGTTTATTGTTTTCTTCCGAAGTTAGGATATGATTCACCTCTCTCTGGGCCGCACGACTTCTTGTGCCCCCTTGGTGATTGATATAGGCCACTGCTGTGGCATTGTCGGATTGGATCCTGACAGGAAGATTCCGCAACCCGAATGTCCAGGCCCTCTGGGCAAAGCACGCTGCCCATATCTCTACAATGTTGATGGGCAAAGTCATTTCTGATCTGGACCATTTCCCTTGGACAGTCGGTGCAGTGCTTGAAAGAGAGACTTCTTTTTCTCTGGATCCTTGGGAACGTTTGATCTGAGAAAACAAGGAGATGGGTGCTCTCGGAACTCTAGTTCGTACCCTAGAGCTATTGATAGAGCTATTGAGGAAGTCACCCATCTGTCTCGACACTCTTCCTGCCAGACCCTTGAGAGCTGCAGAAGTCTTCCCCCCACTCGAGCGAGCGGGGGCGCCCCTTCATATGGGAGCCTTTAGTAATTTGTCTTGTAGGTTTCCTCCCCCAGTACTTCTTTTGTCCCCGGGGTTGACACTGTGGTTTACTTCTTGAACTTGACGGCAGAGGCCATCGTGACTGCCTGGAGGCTGATGCCCCTGGCACAGGAGAAGGAGCTTGTTTAAATGAAATACGTTTACTCCTTTTCCTAATTGGCAAAAGGGTACTTTTTCCACTAGAAATTTTTTTGGATATATTTATCCAAATCATCCCCAAACAGCCTTTCACCGTGGAAAGGAAAACTAGCCAGGAGCTTTTTGCAAGGCGCTTCAGCTGACCAATTTTTCAATCATAGTATTCTACGCATATGTACCAGCCTAAGTGTAAAGCGCGAGGCCTGAAGAATAGAATTTCTCATAGCGTCTATTGCAAAACATAAGGCACCTGGTAGCTTGGCTAAATCCTGGGCCTGCTGATCAGGAATAACCTTGAGCACCTGTTTAAACTGGCCTTTCAAGGATTGACATACACCAATTGCTGCCACCGCAGTTTGAGTCACTGAACCTGCCAGAGAAAATGCATTTTTTAACAAGAATTCCATTTTTTTAACCGTTGGATCCCTAAGCATTTGAGCATTGTCTACCGGACAAGTCAAACTTTTATTTACAGGGAATATAGCAGCGTCAATTGCTGGTATCTCACACTTTTTAGTGAATTTTTTCTCCATAGAATAAAGTGTTGAAAACTTTTTGGGAGGAAAAAAATGCTTATCTGGGTGATCCCACTCAGAATACATAAGCTGTTCCAGCAATGAATGGACAGGAAAGGCATGCACAGCTTGAGGAGGCTTTAGCGAACCCAAACAAGAAGTGGGCTTATCAACCGACTCAATTAAGGGTAGCATAAAAGTGGAACGGACCAACTCAGAAAGAGATTTCACCATCAATCTTTCAGATTTTGAAGCTGAAGGAGATCCTTCCGCATTTGACCGCTCAGAAGAGGAGTCATCAGCCTCTTCACGGTCCCCTGAGGGAAATTCGTTTTCTCCCGCCCCCAGTTCCTCTGTTTGAGGGTCCTGGGTAGTGGAAGGGGACCTGTCGCGTTTTGTCCCACTCTGTGAAGATGCGATTAAAGCCGCTAACCTTTCCTCCAATCCTATCATACCTGAGGAAAAAACCTCTTCAGTAATATGAACAGAGGCTGCAGTGTTGGAAACAGTTGCAACATTTGATGGCCCCGATGGCTCCCTCTGACCAACCACCTCAGATCTCTCAGGGGAGGATGGCATTGTAGAGATGAGACTAAGCTTCTTAGAGCTTGAGGGAGACAATTTTGAGCCCTTTTTTTGGGTGTTTCTACCTCCCCTTCTGACCATAGCCCGATGCACAAATGCAGAGGTACTGCCAGAAGAAATTGCACCCACTGCTTGAGCAAATAGTCCAGCAACTGCCACTGCTATTAATGCTCAGGCTGATGCTTCAGTATATGTGCCAAGGGAATGCCTATGTCACCACTTACATGCCCCCTTCTGCTCTTGTCCCTTCGTCAGCTGCAGTCAGCAAAATGGAGCTTTTTAAATGCACTCCCCTGCTGGACGTTGCCGCACGCTAACGCAGTGCCAAGCCAAGCCCCCTCCGTCTTCCTACCGCGCCCCCCTCCTCTGTTCAAAAGAGCATTTTCCCGTGTGAGCAAGGGCCTCCGATCCGACAGGATCAGCATGTGTGTGGGGGGGAGGGCAGGAAGGAGGATAGGGGGTGACAAACCGCCGTACAGAGGCGGTGGAAGAACGGAGCGGCATCTGCTGATTGCTCTGGCTTCCCCCTGCCTATCCAGGGAGATGGGGAGAACTTCTGCCCAGGTAGGGGGTGTTTTTAGAAAAAAATCCCTCCAACATCTTACCGGTGGCCTGGGACTGCTAGCCGGAGGAAGTCTGCAGCTTCTGCTGACACAGAGTGATCTAAGGAAAGCATGAACAAGGTACATGCTCTATACAGCCCCCAGTGGTGACTTTAGGCATGACAACATTTACTTTTAAAGGAGACAATCCATAAGAAAATTTCAAAATTCCTTAGGAATCTCCACTTACCCTATCCCGCCGCAGGGATTCTGTGGTAAAATCAACAGAACCAATCTTCACCCTTCACGGTGGGCTCCGGTAAAAAACCTTCAGGGACCGGGGCCCCTTTTTATCGAGGGTTCCACTCCCCTGGACCCGTAAAGCATCCCGCCAGGAAGCTTTATGGCTGAAAAAAACAAAGCACTGGATCCCGGGGTCCAGCTCTCTAAAAAGAGAAGCGTTACGGGCTAAACCTCGTTTCTTCCACCAAGAGGCCCGGGTACCATTCAATTCGGCCTAAAAAGACACTTTGAATCGATCCGGTTGCATAGCTTGCCCCAGCAAAGGAATATTCTAGTGGAGCTCAGCCTAGCACATCTTTACTCGTGACCAACACCTAAGACACTGGCGAAAAAACTGAGGTACTCTCAGTAGTGGGAGGGGTTATAAAGGGAACAAACTTCCTCTCTTAGGGTGTGCCAGTGTCCATCACCTAAAGGTGGCCTATAACCCACATAGTAACTACTATGGCTCTGTGTCCCGTGATGTATGATAAAGAAATAGCTCACGCTTTGTATGATTGGATCAAGAGCATCTGTGAACAACAATTTTCAAGTCTTGCCACAGATTCTCAATTGGATTTAGGTCTGGACTTTGACTGGGCCATTCTAAGACTTGAATGTGCTTTGATCTAAACCATTCCATTGCAGCTCTGGCTATACAGTATGTTTAAGGTTTGTTGTCCCGCTGGAAGATGGACCTCTGCCTCAGTCTCAAGTCTTTTGCAGACTCCAACAGGTTTTCTTCTAAGATTGCCCTGTATTTGGTTCCATCCATCTTCCTATCAACTCCCTATCCCTGATGAAGAAAAACATTCCCACAACATGATGCTGCCACCACCATGTTTCACGGTGGGGATGGTGTGTTCAGGGTAATATGCAGTGTTAGTTTTTCCACCACACATTTTGCTTTTAGGCCAAAAAGTTCAATTTTGGTCTCATCTGACCAGAGCACCTTCTCCCACATGTTTGCTGTGTCCCCCACATGGCTTCTCGCAAACTGAAAATAGGACATCTTATGGCTTTCTTTCAACGATGGTTTTCTTCTTGCCACCCTTCCATAAAGGCCAGATTTGTGCACGACTAACAGTTGTCCTGTGGACAGATTCTCCCACCTGAGCTGTGGCTCCCACCTGAGCCATGTCTTGGTAGGCTCGCAGTTGTGTCATACTCTACATTTTCAGATGATGGATTGAACAGTGCTTCGTGAGAGCGTGGGATATTTTTTTATAACCTAAGCCTGCTTTAAACTTCTCCATAACTTTATACCTGACCTGTCTGGTGCATTCCTGGGCCTTCATGATGCTGTTTGTTCACTAAGGTTCTCTAACAAACCTCTGAGGGCTTCACAGAACAGCTGTATTTATACTAAGTCAAAATTACACACAGGTGGACTCTCTTTACTAATTAGGTGACTTCTGAAGGAAATTGGTTCTACTAGATTTTAGTTAAGGGTATCAGAGTAAGGGGGGCTGAATACAAATGCACGCCACACTTTTCACATATTTATTTGTAAAAAATTTTAAAAAACATTTATCATTTTCCTTCCACTTCACAATTATGTGCCACTTTGTGTTGGCCTAACACATAAAATCTCAATAAAAACCATTTACGTTCTTGGTTTAACATGACAAAATGTGGAAAATGTCAAGGGATATGAATACTTTTGCAAAGCACTGTACATTATCTATAACAAAATAGTAACAGGCCATCATGAACAGTCTACTGAAAAAAGAACAATGCAAGTCAAAATGAAAAGAAAACCAAGGCACTTAACTTCAGCAGCACAACTGTTAATTCTGCTCTATAAAGCTAGTCACACGCACCTGAAAGTCTAGTGCTTACCATAGCCTTGATATATCAGGTAGACTTAACTTGTCTCGTGAGTCATACATAACACAATAAAAGCATAGAGGAAATACAATCCAAATATGAAAAGAAAACTCTAATTATATTGAAAGTGCGTAGTTGCCAAAAGCGTAACAAAGAACTTGATATTCCTTTAAGGAGGGATTGGCCAGAGTGGAAACAAGGATGGGGTAGACTAGTGGAGGCCAGAAGGGTAGCGGGGAGGGGGGAGATGAGGAAGGGGCAGGGAAGGGGAGGTAAGGATGGGGGGAGAACTCCAAAGTGGAACTCTACATGGGTCAGGCAACACCCCCTGGGCAGAGGAGTGTCTACCAGGTGGCTTGGCCTAACAATGCCTGCAAATAACCGTTGGTGCAAGTAAAATACCAGAGCCTCCACCTCTCCCTAAAGTTTTCCTCGGTATTGTTTATGGTGGCAGTCATTTCCTCCATATGGAGGATGTCAGTTATATTGGAATACCACAGGACACTAGAGGACAGCTGCTGCCTCCATGGTATTAGGATGCAGGCTTTGGCCACGTTCATAAGATAAACAGCGAGTGATTCTTTGTAATTAGAGATGGGTATTTCTAACAGGTGGAGGAGGCATGCGGTGGGGTTCCCACTCAGGTCGACCAATGTCAAGTGTTTAATGGTAGTCATCACATCCTTTCAAAAGGGCCTCAGGCTGGAGCAATGCCAGAAAATATAGAACATGGTACCAATTGCTTGGTTGCAGTGCCAGCAAGTATTTGGGATGCTGACATCCATTTTGTGGGGCAAATAAGGTACATGGTACCATCATTTTACCATCTAAAAAGTATTTTGTACCCCACCTATTGGTACTGGTTGACCATGGATGATTTGTGGGCTAGGAAAGAGATATTTTTAGCTTCAGGTGTAAACTGAGTTCCCGGGTCCAGTGCCCATTGGCACACATAGGATGTTAGTGGGTCATAAGTGGGCGCAGCCAGATAGCCCTAGAGTAATGGTAGTGTGTGTCTTGACAGTTCAGCCTTTCCTACAGAGTGATTCACACAAAGTGAGTTGGATGGTACTCCAGGAGTTCGGAGGTGGATCGGAAAGTGGGGTGATGGCCTGAGAGGGGAACCCTTCGTGATATTTGACTTCCCTGTTGACCTAATCTCCTGAGGTTTCTGTTAGTAAAACCGGGGGTGAAGTCGGTGGTACCAATGACTGGTGTCATGAGTGAAAGCAACGGGGAGAAGTCAGTTGAACGAATGACGGATCTAGCTAGAAGCAGAGAGGTACCAATCAGTGGGTGATTATGCATGTCCTCAGGTAGTTGGAAAGTCAGCCAAGGGGATAATCAGATAGAGGCATCTTTGATCTCCATGGAGACCCACTGCTTGGAACTCTCATTGAAATGCCAGTTAACGACACTAGAGGTGCACCGCTCTATAGTACCTTTAGATATCGGGTAGGCCTATGACTCCTCTTTTTTTAGAGAGGGAGAGGAATGGTAGCTTTGTGGGACCATATAAATTCCCTAAGCAGAGAGCATATTTGTTTGAAATAAGTCGCAGGGACAGGGATTGGCCAGGCTTGCAAAAGTTGCAGGAGCCGTGGGAGGACAGTCATTTTCAAAGCATTACAGCACCCAAACCACATCAAGGTCAAGGAGTGCCATTGTGTAAGGTCCACTTTAAGGTTGAGAAGCCAGGGCATGAAGTTTGAGGTATACACAGTGGATATAAAACGTATACGCACACCTGTTAAAATGTCAGGTTTCTGTGATGTAAAGAGAACTTTTTCCACCTTTAATGTGACCTATAAACTGTACAGCTCAGTTGAACAACAAACTGAAATCTTTTAGGTGGAGGGAAGTAAAAATAAAAAATTAAATAATATGGTTGCATAAGTGTGCACACCCTTAAACTAATACTTTGTTGAAGCACCCTTTGGATGTATGCTTTGGGTCATTGTCATGCTGAAAGATGAAGTTCCTCCTCATGTTCAGCTTTCTAGCAGAAGCCTAAAGGTTTTGTGCCAATATTGACTGGTATTTGGAACTGTTCATAATTCCCTCTACCTTGATTAAGGCCCTTGTTTCAGCTGATGAAAAACAGCCCCAAAGCATGATGCTGCCACCTCCATGCTTCACTGTGGGTATGGTGTTCTCTTGGTGATGTGCAGTGTTGTTTTTGAGGCAAACATATCTTTTGGAATTATGGCCAAAAAGTTCAACCTTGGTTTCATCAGACCATAATACATTTTCTCACATGCTTTTGGGAGACTTCAGACATATGAAGAATAGGGGAGATTGTTGTCACATGTACCACACAGCCAGTACTTGCCAGATATTCCTGAAGCTCCTTTAATGTTGCTGTTGGCCTCTTGGCAGCCTCCCTGACCAGCTTTCTTCTTGTCTTTTCATCAATTTTGGAAGGACATCCAGTTCTTGGTAATGTCACTGTTGTGCCATATTTTCTCCACTTGATGTTGACTGTCTTCACGTGTTCCATGGTATATCTAATGCCTTGGAAATTATTTTGTACCCTTTTCCTGACTGATACCTTTTAACAATGAGATCCCTTGATGCATTGGAAACTTTATGCGGACCATGGCTTTTGCTGTAGGATGCGGCTAAGAAAATGTCAGGAAAGACCTACTAGAACAGCTGAACTTTTTTTGAGGTTAATCAGAGGCACTTTCAATGATGGCAGGTGTGTACTGACTCCTATTTAACATGAGTTTGAATGTGATTGCTTAATTCTGAACACAGCTACATTCCCAGTTGTAAGAGGGTGTGTACACTTATGTAACCACATTATTTTAGTTTTTCTATTTTTACTTCCCCCCACCCTAAAAGATTTCAGTTTGTTTTTCAAGTGAGATGTACAGTTTTGATAGGGCACATTAAAAGGTGGAAAAAGTTCTGAAATAATTTGTCTTTGTCTCATTTTTTTACATTACAGAATCCTGACATTTTAACAGGGGTGTGTAGACTTTTTATATCCATTGTAGGTCCTTAATGTCCGGGGTGATATTTAAACCCAGCTATTTTATCGATTTTTCAGTCCAGTGGAAACAGAAATAGGTACAAAGGGAATATAATTCTAAAGGCGAAAGCGTAATGTTGAGGACCGCCAACCATACATACTGAGAGCTTTGAGAATATTCAACAGGGATAAGACTAGATCATTCGGATTAACTGGAGTAGAAACCAGGAATATTAGGAATATTACCAGGTATATTAAGTTGTCCGTGAAGGCTGCAAATCTATGATGGCCCAAGGACTTAAAAAGGCCAGATATATTAAAGTCGCTTCTGACAGGGAAGCCTAGACCAATGTGGCACAGGGTGGCCTGCATAAAATGCCAGACCACCCTGTTGAAGGCCTGTTCTGCACCTGTGGAGAGCAGAAGAAAAGAACACTTCCAGGTGCTGGCTATATGGATAAGATTGGGGACACAAATGGTATTGTCCCTAGCCTCCTGAGCTGGGGGTCAATCTCAATCTCAGAAAAAATGGTAATAGGCCAGCGAGAAGCCATCGGGGGGCCTGGGACCTTTCGGGGTTTCGTTTGGGCCAGGGCTATCCCCAGCTCCTCTGCTGTAATTGCCAATCCCAGTGTCTCCTTAGAGTCACCAGGCAATGTAGGCATGTCTGAAACTCGGTGAGACAACATATGGATATTGTAAAGGCCACGGTAAAATTCTCTAAACTCATTAGGAATATCTTAATAGAATGTCTAGTGGTGACATAAGGGATAAATATGCATTTCCTCAGGCCACAGAGAGATTTGGTCAACATAGAGCACGGTTTGTTTTCCGTGCTCTCTCTTTTCATATAGAGAGCGTCCAGCCCAGGCTAGACGCCATGTGGTTTTGTTCAGCTATTCCCTGGCCTGCAATAGAGCCAGGCGAGAGGAAAGGCAGCTTGATAACGTCTGGAAATTCTGGAAGCCATGACATCAGTCATAAGCTCCCATGTCTCAGCTGTTCCCAGTGCTCCCTCCTCTCCCCTGGTCATTGCTAACACATAGGAGCTGTGGATCACGTGACCAGACTGAAAATGGGTATCTTTTTTTTTTTTTTTTTTCAAAAGTTACTTCTTATAGAAGAGAACATTTTTAAGACTTGTTAGTGTTAGGCTGGAAATTTGACTTTAATTCCCCTTGGTAACAAGTGCATTTAGCACTTGGTCCAGTTCTTTTCAGTGGACTGTTGTCCCCTAAACACACCTGATTATGCTGTCTAAAGTTCTAGCCCCTTTTGAAACCCAAATTATGGGCATTGCTGTGTGAGGAGGTAAAGCCAACACCGATCTCACACTTTCTCAGCTGTAAGAATGAATGAGCAGCTCTTCTTGCTCACTCTTAAGAGAAGTACAGCCAAAGCTCGTTTGGCTGTACTTCTCCTGTGGATCACAGGAGTGCATTTCATTCTGCACTCCTCAAAATAAAGATAAACGAGATTGTATGTTTCTGCTTAAAAAGGCCACATCCCTAATATGGATAGAGAAAGAAACTTCCCCTCAGAAAAATTTGACTTTTTAGGCTCAAGGAATGTGCAAAGGCCAGGCACAATAGTATTAAATATATTGTATTTATTGGTATCAAAAAAGTATTTAAAAGAAATTAACATTATAAAACATACATACAAAATACATGAAAAATGTGGTCTATGGCCACAAGGCAAAAAACACACTAAATGAGAGTACACTCCTTTGACCCGTTTTCAGCCCGCTCTCTGCTGACATCACAGAGTCGGTCAAGGCTTGGGCATTATCACGACCATAGAGTCCCTGGAGTGGCCCCTAATGCCATAGACTAGAGATGTCAATCCCAAGTCCATCTTCTTCCTAGCAGCATTGTCGGTGTCAGAAACCATGAATCAGACTGAGACAGAAGTACAGTTAAATCTCACTTGTTTAATAATAAAAAATAAGGTAAACAGAGTAAACTTAGTCAAAACATAGCCAGAGTTCAGGAACCAGAATGGATAGTCAGACAAGCCAAAACGTCAAGGAGCCAGAGATGAGTGTAGTAGAACAGCAAGCAGGATATGGAGCCAGAAAGAATGTCAGCCAAGCAAGTCTTTAACAGGAACACAGTCTCTAGAGATGTGACCATGGCGAAGGCAGAGATCATCTGGGCTGGATGGCTTAAGTAGGCAGGACTGACAAGCAGGATATCATAAACAGGTGAGTCACTGTGGAGAGATAGGAGCTGGCAATTAGCCAACAGCTGAGTGGCCAGCTCAGAGAAGGAAGGGCTGAGCCCAGTCCTGACAGTACCCCCTCCTCAATGACCCCTCCCCCTCGGAGGACCACCAGGCTTGAGAGGAAAACATCTATGGAAATCACAGAGGAGGACAGAGGCATGTACGTCTGAGGATGAGACCCAAGAGCATTCCGCCGGACCGTACCCTTTCCAATGTACCAGGGTACTGTATGCTTCCACAGAACCTACGGGAGTCAATAAATGGACTGTACTTCATACTCCTCATGGTTCTCAACCTGTACAGGGTGAGGATGAGGCACTGAGGTGGTAAAGCGGCTGCAGACCAAAGGTTTTAATAAGGAGACATGAAATACATTTGAGATATGCATATTAGAAGGAAGGGCTAAAGCGCAAGCCACTGGGTTAATCCTGCGAAGAATACGGAAAGGCCCAATAAACCAAGGTGCGAACTTCAGAGAGGGAACACGAAGTCGGAGGTTGCGAGATGACAGCCAGACTCTGTCCCCAACCTGGTAGGAAGGCACAGGCAGGCGTCTGCGGTCAGCATGGAGTCTGTACCTATCATTAACATGTCGCAAAGCCTCCTGGACTTGTGCCCAAGTGGAACAAAGACCACGGAGATGCTCCTCTAACGCAGAAATACTCTGCGGAACAAATGAGTCAAGCAACATGGAAGGTTGGAAACCATAGATCGCCATAAACATGGACAATCGAAAGCAGAATTCATGGCACTATTGTGAGCAAACTCTGCCCACAGCAAGAGGTCTGACCAGTTGTTATGATGGTCAAAAATATAGCAATGTAGGAATTGCTCCAAGGACTGATTGGCTTGTTCTGCGGCCCCATTAGACTGCGGGTGAAACGCAGAGGAGAAAGCAAGCTGAATTCTCAACTGTGAACAAAAGGCTCGCCAGAACCAGGACACAAACTGACTACCCCTGTCCGAGACAATCAACTTGGGTAGCCCATGTAAGTGAAAGAGCTCCCGAGCAAAAATGGAAGCCAGTTCCTCAGGAGTGGGCAACCTCTTCAGTGGAATACAATGAGACATTTTTGAGAAATGGTCAATCACCATAAGGATAACTGTGTTGCCCTGGGAGTTGGGTAACTCCACAATGAAATCCATAGACAGGTGGGTCCAGGGCCTCTCTCCATTGGGTATGGGTTGTAGGAGGCCCACTGGAAGGTGTCATGGAGTCTTACTGTAAGCACACATGAAACAGGCAGCTACGAAGGCAGTTACATCAGTCTGTAGACTAGGCCACCAGAATTGCTGGGAAATGGCCCAAAAGAGTTGATTCTTCCCAGGGTGGCCAGCAGCCTTGGGAGAATGGTAAGTCTGGAGCACGGCAGTACGGAGACTCTCTGAGACAAAGCAGCAGTCACAAGGTTTCACAGGAGGAGCATGGGCCTGAGCAGAAAGAATTTTGTCACCCAAAGGAGAAGTGAGATTGGTGCGAACCGTAGCCAGAATACGATCAGGAGGAATCACAGGAACCGGAACCAACTCCATCTTGGAAGTGGAGGAAAATTGTTGTGGCAAAGCGTCAGCCCTTACATTCTGAATACCGTGTAAGAATGAGACAATGTAATTGAAACTATACAAGAAAAGAGCCCATTGCGCCCTTCTGAGAGAGAGGCGTTTAGCCTCAGACAAGAATGTGAGATTCTTATGGTCCGTAAGAATGAGAACCGGTACAGTGGTACCTTCGAGGCGATGTGTCATGGTTATGCAATAGAGTTTTCTGTCAGCTTACCTGTCTCCATGTGTTCATCTCTAAAGACCAGCTGCCTCTCACCTGACTTTTTTTTATAACCTCTCCTCTAAGCATGGCCCCACCCCAGGCCCCATCAGGGAACCCTATATTAACCTGTGCACTGCAAGCCAGCAGTGCTGATCAACCATTGTGTGTTAGCCTCCGTGTGTACTTGCTGTGTTTCCTACGTCTGATTCCTATTACCGACTTTGGCCTGTTCTCGACTCTCCCTGTCTGCTTGTTACCCTGACCTTTGGTGTGTTATGTTTATCCTTGTCTGCTAGTTGCCCTGACCTTTGGTTTACCCCTTACTTCCCTGTCGTTCCAGCCTGCTGCCTCCTTTCTCTTCTCCTGTAGTCTACGGTGAGCGTGAGCTGTGAGACCCTGAGGGCCGCGACCTAGAGCCAGACTGCAGCGCAGTCCATCCTCACCACTAGAGGCTCTGGTGAACACCCGCTGGCTCTTGGACTCCGCGCCCTGGGGAATCTATGCTCTAGCTTCCACTGGGATCCATGTTAGTTATCCTGTAGACCTGCTTTCTGAACCTTCCAAGATTCAATCCGCAGCAGTCAGTCCTAGGGTCCACTACCTTAGCGGTGCACTTCTGACTCCTACAGAGTGCATATGTCACCTGGTCCCAGGTGACCTGACAAGATGTCTCCATTCGTTCAGGGCTAAAATGATCGCTAACAGCTCTCTGTTCCAATTCCTTGGAAAAGTAGCCACAAGGATGCAAAGCTCTCTCAGAGGTAGGACGCTGAGACAAAAGGACGCCAATTCCAGTCTCAGAAGCATCAACCTCAAGGATAAAAGGTAACATAGGATCAGGATGTGCCAACACAAGAACAGAAACAAAGGCAGCCTTGAGACTCTCAAAGGCCTTAATGGACTCCAGAGACCAACTCTGTGGGTTACCGTCCTTTCTGGTCATATCAGTCAGGGGCTTGACCAGAGATGTCGAAGTTACGAATAAACTTCCGATAATAGTTGGCAAAGCCAAGAAAACGCTGCAGAGGACGTAAATCCACGGGTCGGGGCCACTGTAGGACTGCTGAAAGTTTCTCTGGATCCATCGAAAAAACCAGCATTGGAAATGACATAACCCAGGAATTTAACCTGTTCACGATGGAATTCGCACTCCTCCAATTTACAATAGAGATTGTTCTCTCTTACTTTCTGAAGCACACAACAGACATCTGTGTGGTGGCTCTCCAGGGAGTTGGTAAATATAAGGATATCGTTGAGATAAACCACCACACATAACTGCAACAAATCTCGGAGGACATCGTTAACAAATTCCTGTAAAAATGCCAGAGCATTACAAAGGCCAAAAGGCATTACAAGGTACTCAAAATGGTCTTTTCTGGTATTAAACGCTTTCCACTCGTCGCCCTCCTTAATCAACATGAGACTGTCTACCCCACTCAAATCAAGCTTTGTGAAAACCGTTGCTCCCTTAAGGCGGTCAAAGAACTCCGTAATCAACAGGATCGGATAGGCAATCTTAATTGTGAAACAGTTGAGACCCCTAAAAATCAATACAAGGTCTCACTTCACCACTCTTCACAAAGAAGAAACCAGGACCAGAAGGAGACAAGGATTTGCGGATGAAACCTAGAGAAAGTGCGTCTGCAACATACTTCTCCATGGCCTGATCCTCCAAGACCGACAAAGGGTAAACCCGGCCACGAGGGGGTATGGCACCAGGTTGAAGGTCAATTGCGCAATCATACGACCAGTGTGGAAGCAAACTACCAGCTTGACCTTTGTCAAAGACATCGCTAAAATCGCGGTACTCCGCCGGCAGGGAGGAGAGAGAAAAGTGCACAGGACCTTGGCTACCTTCTGGTAGCATGTCTTACTGCATTGTAGCGACCAGGAGAGAACCTCAGCACGGAACCAACCAAAAGAGGGGTTGTGCCTCTGTAACCAAGGATAACCAATAACCAGCGAAAACTTAGGTGAGCGAATAACATTGGATATGGATTATCTCATGGTGAAGAGCCCCTACGGCCATGGACAACGTTACAGTCTCATGAGTCACATGGGCAGGCTGTAGAGGTCTCCCGTCAAGAGCCTCAATGGCAAGTGGAGTGTCACGCAGCTGCAGCGGAATCGAGTGCTTCGATACAAAGGCAGCATCAATGAACAGGCCTGCAGCCCCAGAGTCGATTAGAGCCTGTATCTCAACGGACGACTCAGCCCAAGAAAGGGTAATCAAAACCAGGGCTTATCGTTCTGGATAACTGGGGACAAAACAGCACCACCTAAGGTCTGTCCGTGACAGGACCTCAAGGTTCAGGCATTCCCTGGTCGGATAGGACAAGACTTTAAAGAGTGATCTGCCTGGCCTCATTAAAAGCACAATCTCTCCCTCCTCCTAAGGGTTTTCTCATCCGCAGGGCGACGCGTGAAGCCCAAATGCATGGGTTCATCTTCACTGACCGACTCGGTACCAGGAGGCATGGGAGTTGAGGGAGGCAATGGTGGGACTGCAAAGCTTTGAGACAAATATACAGGAGGCTTCCGCAAGCGCTCCTTAAAAGAGAGGCTTTCTCTGAGTCTGGAGTCAATGAGTATGGCAAACGTGATCAACTTTTCCAGTTCAGTGAGTATATCTCGGGCTGCTATCTCATCCTTGATGGTATCCGAGAGACCATGAGAAAAAGCAGCCACGAGGGCCTCATTGTTCCAAGCAACCTCTGCTGCCAGAGTACGGAATTCAATGGCGTAATCAGGAACAGTTCTCGTAGTCTGTTTGATGGACATGAGGCACTTGGCAGCAGAAGTGGAGCGTGCGGGAACATCAAATACCCTTTTAAAGGAAGCCACAAACTCTGGGTGACTCAGGACAACAGGTTTTTGCGTCTCCCATAGAGGGTTTGCCCAGGCCAAGGCTCTCTCAGAAAGCAAAGATATCACGAAACCTACATTGCTTCTGTCCGTGGGAAACGCCTGGGGCAGCTTCTCAAAGTATATTTCAACCTGGTTGAAAAACCCTCTGCATTGGACTGGATCGCCCCCAAATCGCTGGGGAAGCGGAGTTGAACAAGACATACCTCTTATAGAGGTAATACTCAAGGCGGGTGCCTGCACAGAGCCTGGAGCAGCAGCAGGGAAGGCCTGTAACACAGGTTGTACCGGAGCAGCCACAGTTGGAGATTCCAGGTGAGCTGTTTGACTGTTTGTAACGCCATGGCAAACTGATCCATGCGGTGATCCTGCTCATCCAATCTGGAAAACATATTACCAACAAGAGGATTGACTGCATCTTCTGAATTCAAGGCCTTCTCCTGTCAGAAAACATGAATCAGACTGAGACAGAAGTACAGTTCAATCTCACTTGTTTAATAATAATAATAATAATAAAAAGGTAAACAGAGTAAATGTAGTCAAAACATAGCCAGAGTTCAGGAACCGGAACGGATAGTCAGACAAGCCAAAATGTCAGGGAGCCAGAGATGAGCGTAGTAGAACAGCAAGCAGGATCTGAAGCCAGAAGGAATGTCAACCAAGCAAGTCTTTAAAGGGGAACACAGGCGAGCGTTTCTAGAGATGTGACCACGGTAAAGGCAGAGATCATCTGGGCTGGACGGCTTAAGTAGGCAAGACTGACAAGCAGGATATCAACAGATGAGTCACTGTGGTGAGATAGGAGCTGGCAATTAGCCGACAGCTGAGCGGCTCGCTCAGAGATGGAAGGACTGAGCCCAGCCCCGATAGTTGGAAAGAGCAAGGGGATGACACCTGTTCAGCCATGCTGCTTAGAAACGCAGGGACAGATTTGAATGGGTCCTAAAGGGGAGTAAAAAATAATGATAGGGCTTCTAAAAGTCTAATGCCCTGTACACACGGTCGTATTTACCGAAGGAAAAAGTGCGATCGGATTGTGTTGACGGAAATTCCGATCGTGTGTGGGCTCCATCGGACTTTTTCCATTGGAATTTCCGACACAAAGTTTGAGATATAAAATTTTTATAACATTTTCCCACAACAAAATCCGATCGTGTGTACACAAATCCAATGCACAAAGTGCCACGCATGCTCAGAATAAATTAAGAGACGAAAGCTATTGGCTACTGCCCCGTTTATAATCCCGACGTACGTGTTTTACATCACTGCGTTCAGAACAATCGGATTTTCCATCAACTTTGTGCGGATTTGTGTATGCAAGACAAGTTTGGCCCAAAATCTGATGGATTTTGTTGTCGGAATGTCTGATCAATGTCCGATCGTGTGTACAGGGCATAAGTCTATAACTCCCCTAGCTGTAAATGAGGACATACAGTAATATTAATCTTCTTAGATTTAAAATAAAGCTAACTGAACTTATAACATACATGTAAGTTTTTTGGATAACTATAAAGCAATTCCAGTTGCCTGAAAATTTTGTCAGGCTTCCTATTTAGCACCCAAGCTACCATGAATCCCTTTGTGCTTTTGTATGCAAACATGCACCCAGCCATCCTGACTCTTCTAGCATCCTAATTGCTTATCACTGACAAAGGCAGACACCCTGGCTAAAAGTGAAGCTTAGTGAGTGGAAGGATGCATGCACTGGCTCTTGACCAGGGAAGCCGGGTTGATACCAGAGCAGCCTGAGATTAAGGGTTCCATTAGTGCTGAATAGGACAACAGACATGATGTGGAAGCACCTATAATATATTTACCCAGCACTATTATAGAGTAGCAGATAACATGTTCCTAAATACTTTCAGTTCAGTTAGATGCAGTTCCAGTATATCTTTGAGACTCCTGAATTTATGAACCATGATGTTTTCCCCTAACTAACCCTGGCCCTGTTATCCCACAATGTACAACAGGCACCTCAGCAAAGGCTTAAGACTTGCACATATACTGTTATGAGTGTGGCGAGGTGCCAAACTGGAGAATAGTTAGTATTTCCATGTAGCACGCAACCAAGATTAGCTGAGCTCAATTAACACACATTAAAAGCATGTACAGAAACATTATGATGTCCTACTATTCTATATAGGAGTGCTGGTTCAGTAACTATTTGAAAAGAAAGGTTTACTTTAAAGTTGAACTCCAGATATATGATAAATGTATAAAAAAAAAAGGGTAAAAAAAAGTTTAAAAAAAGAGCCAGTCAGGATTTGCTGCATACACACATTTGAAGATTGAACATTCAGGGTAAGAGCATAGTAAGCAAAGTTATGACCATCATTGTGCTGCTGCTTCTTCACTGTTCAATCAGCAGGCTGGAGACCAGATTCCTTGAGCAAGCTAGGCTGCTATGGCATTGCAGAATAAGGATCTCAATGCACTTACTAGTAAAAGCAACTGAATTAAAAATCTGGCTTAATATATCATTTAATCATTGCTAGCTGCATGCTTGCGATTCAGATCTAAGAATTACATTTAAGACCTTAAAAGACTCTGCCATACGATAATGATAAAGCTATGTGAAAGTAAAAAGCATTAGGCTTGAAATGATGATCTACTGCCATCTACTGTGGCAACAGATCATTATTTCAACCAACATTTACTATTAAGAAGAAAATCATAAAAAGTGAGCTGTCAGCCGAGACTAGAACCAATAATGCGGAGATGTAGTACAGCTATAGCACACATCAAGAATTTGGTGGTACTAAACCTATAATTCAGTATTGTTCAAAACACAGTTTTTGTTTCCAGATGGCTTAGATCATTATTTACTTAAGTGACTTGCCGCTCAAAACATTCACATTTAATAAAAGATCTTATTACACATTTAAAACGCAAACAGACCAAAACCCAGCACGTCTGCTTGCTGTGTTGTCAAAATATATATATTTTTTTTAATGGTTGTTCATGTTATACTTTATTTTTAACACTGTTCCTTTAAGTGAGCACCAATAGATCATAAAACTAAAGGCTTCCTTTTTCTAGCTACAACAAAAAAAAAAAAAAGGCACTGTGTTTTTAAATGAGTCACACAAAGCACATTGGTATATTATCAATCATTCCCCTACATACTTTTATATACAATTTCATTTCCATGGTAGGATGATCGGTGATCATGTTTAGTTTGCATCTCTCCACCAAATGTTTACAAATGTACACTGCTTGAAAACGCTCTGGTTTTAGGCATACAGGCGTTTTTATTTTTCTTTACTTACTAAATGCAGCCCAATGTTTTCAATGTTCCTGTACATACAGGCACATAAACATGCGTATTGATTAATAAAAAAAAAATAAAAAATACAGAAATCTGAGTTGCCGGACGGAATTTTTACATGTATATGCTCAAATACACGCATACAGTATTGTGCAAAAGTCCTAGGCAGGTGTGAAAAAATGCTGTAAATTAGGAATGCTTTCAGAAAAAAGTGTCTGCTACAACTTGGTTCAAACACTCAGTAAGAATTCTCCAGACAACTGGCCTGACCTGAACAGCATGAATTTTCAGTATCTTGCATATATCTATCAGTAGCTATTGAAATCTTCCAACTCAAGCAAAAATACAGCAGAAAGGGAGACATCCATTATCCAAAAGCAAACATTTAGGCTGAATTCACACTGAAAAGACAGCTGCCAGAGAGGTAAACCTCAGTGTGTGGTGCGCGATTCAGCACATCACACAGCTCCCTTTCAACTTGAATCTAAGAGGGAAACAAAAACTACATTTCATTCCCTGTATTCTTCCTTCATAAAAACTACGGGATGATTTTGCGACTGGACTACAGCTTTAACGTTCACTTTAGGTAAATTTGCTACAAATAGACATAAAAGGGGAGCTTTACTGAAACTAGTGCAGCTGTGCATAGTAACCAATCAGCTTCTTACTTCAGCTTGTTCAATCAAGCGTTGATAATAAAACCTAGAAGCTGATAGGTTACTATGCACAGTTGCACCAGATTATGCGGGCACCAGTTTTAGTAAATCTCCCCAAAAGAGTCAATCAAACAACGTGCTAGAGATTGAATTTTCCTTACCAAAGAAGATGGAGGCTTCAATGTGATAGTAACCATTTGTTTGTCTCTTCTTTAACATTGAACACAGATCCAGTCGTTGCAAAAACTCTTCTCCGAAGTAATGACTTTGGAAATCCTTGTACAGACTAGTATCAATCTTTTTAATTCCCTAGATGACAAGTGTTTAGTTTTAGAAAACTTTAGGTGCAAAACACACTATAAAACATATTCTATAAATCAAGGCAAAAACAGACAGATATTTCCTTACACAGAAATGTGTCAAGGTTTCATAAAGTGGACAGCTAATAAAGGGATGCAGGACCAGCAGATTTCCTCAGTGCTCTGCAGGAGCCACAGCCGATTGATAATTATGAAACCACTCCCATTAGATTCATTTTTCCACATGGGCACAGAAAAACACACAGGGATTTCTTCAAAATAACAAAAGGTAGGAAACTGCAACAAAGGTCGTTCTAAACCTTGCAATGTACATAGATCACCCAGAGGGGAATGTTTTTTTTTCTCAACAAAAGTGGTTACGCTTTAAGTATGTGGCATTTTCAAAACAGTACTTTAACTAAAGCACAAAAAGATAGCAACTGCAAGCCACAGAGCCCCGCTCCAGACAGTTTACAATTGTATCTGTATTCTTACATCTAGCTTTCTCTTTCAGTCTGCTTCCCACTCTCTTCACCTCCAATATGTTCTCTCTAACCTTCCTATCTCCACCATACATTCTGCACATATTACCCTCTCTCCTTCTCTCTACTATTGCACTCATTACCTCCTGCTCTTTTTGAACACACACACAATGCTACAACCTTGAAGATACTGGGGGGATGTGCCCTCATGTAAATCCCACTCCCATCTTACCTCCCTCACCCCCCGCTTCTACTAACCTCTGAGCATACCTCCCTATAAGTGGTTGTAAAGGCAGAATGTTTTTTATCTTAATGCATTAGGATAAAAACCCTTCAGTAAGCAGCAGCCCCCCTCGTACTTATCGGAGCCCCCTCTCAATCCATCGATGTCCACAAGTGCCTCTGCCGTCCGGGACTCTCCAGATCAGTAGCAGAAGCCAAAGAAATGCCGCTCTAGGTGAGTGACTGACTCTCACATGTTGTGAACTGGAACCCAGGGTGCTGCACAGCTCAGTTTGAGTGCTCGCAATCAGAGAAACAATCTCCGTATCCTGGGGCTGCCTGAGGGGACTTAGGATCCTAACCCTGCAGCTTTCACAGAGCACCTCCTCCGTACACTGCTCCCTTAGGCAGTTTTCTCACCATTCTTTGCTCCGCGCACATTTATCCTCCATCTACTGAACTTTCGAGACAGAGACCTGGTCTTACAGGAAAGTTGGAAGATTGATTGTCTGCATTTCGAGGGATCTAAGATCATGATCTTCCCGGATTTTTTCAGTGGAAACACAGAAACTACACAAATCATTCAATCGTGTGAAGCTCGCCCCGAGGCAGAGAGGGTTGAAGTACTGTACAGTATGCTGTTCCTGGCCCGCCTGTAAATACAAGATGGTGATTCTCTTCGCTTCTTTACATCCCCTGAGGAGGCCTCTACCTGGCTGGAGTCCTTACCCCAACATTGAGACCTGCTATGATCTATTGTCCTTCCCCCTTTTTTTCTCCAGGAGGGTGAGTTTGCTAAACTGTCTCCTACTACTACAAGGGCATGTGCCTAGACGCTAGACGATTTGATGTGGGCCCTACCCCCTTAATGGGATTAATCTTTCCCCAATAGTCATGGCCCTTATCTCGGTGCCTTTGCCAAGACTCACTCTCTCTATGCTGACCTAGATGCTCATATGCCCCCTTGGGCACCCTGGCATTTTATGTTAACAACTCTCCTGACATAACTTTTAATATACTCCTCTATGACCACTCCATATCCCTATGGGCCCGCAGGGGTGTAAGGACTGTTTTGTTAACACACATTTGAACACTGAATAGCTATTTTTAGGGTTTGTAACCATTACACAAAAATTGTGCCCCCAGCATTAACTGTGATTATCCACCTGCAGGGATGCTAAATCCATCTTCCTGTATCCTGTATTTCTTTTCGTCTACAGGCAGTACAACTGTTGCTCTCTAGTTTTTTGTTTTCCAACCGACCTGTTGTGAACTTCCGCATTGTGTCTTCCAGGCACTTTTTGGTATACTGCTCCTCATTGACTTATTGTCATATTTCATTTGGGATCTCAAGCACACCCAAGTTCTAGGGGTGATGCCGGGTGGGGAGGGTTGGGACCCTGTTTTGGGAATAGTCTTTGTTTTTTTTTGTTGAGGTACATAATGATAACACCAAGTGCTATTCTTTGGTGGGCCTCGGCCCGCTCTGGACCCCTATGAATATTGGGCAGCGGACTGGATGCTCTGATGGTATTGCTGGGCCCAGATGGAGTTCCAGGTTCGGGAGGGTTGACCAAGTATGTGCCTTTGACACCATGCCCCCCCTAAAGTTGATATCTTGGAATATGCGGGGGTTAAACTCTAAATGTAAGCGCTCCCTGGTGTGTTCTTTCTTAAAAAGGTACCACCCGCATATTTGTATACTTCTGAAAACACATCTCACTGATGCTAGGGTGGTTTCCTATTACCATGCCACCTTTTCCTCCTACTCCCGTGGGGTTAGTATTTTGATCCACAAGGCCCTTCCCTTTACATTATTTGATCTCCACCTAGACCATATGCGATTATGCATGCTCTATGTGATCATATTAATACGGTTATTTCTGGACTATATATTCCGCCACCAGCAACCTAGGCGGTTCTCCATAAGCTACAGCCTATTTTGGCTCAATACACTACTACTAATGTGGTTCTAGCCAGGGATTTTAATATACCCCCTAATTCTAGTCTTGATAACCTGCACCCAGCAGGTGACTGCGCTTTTCCGCTGGGCGGAGGCGTTTGGCCTACATGACGTGTGGCTGTGAAGACACCCAAGGGAAAGACCGTATACCTGCCACTCTGTTAGTCATGCCACTTTATCTTGCATTGATCGGATTTATAGGAGTAACCCCCTACTACCTTGGGTAGCAGCGATTTCCTTCCTGCCTCGTGGCATCTCGGACAACGCCCCGGTTCTAGTGGGATTTAATACTGATTTGGCTGCCGGTTCAGGGTTTTGGAGAACTTCGAGATATTGGGTAACAGACAAAAAAACTAGAGCCACTGATGTCATCTGAGCTTAGGGAGTACTGGGTACACATGGACCAATCCTCATCCTCTGTCATGCTCTGGGATGCCCTTAAGGCATATGCTAGGGGCAGATACCAGTTTAACATAGCAAAGGTCAGGAAGGAGTCTCACACTCTACTTTCTTAGGCAGAGGCTCGAGCTGGGGTGCTAGAGGCAAGATACTCGAGTGACCTGGATCAGAGTACTTATAATGTTAGGCTGTCTGCTTATCGGGAACTGGCATTACTTTGTGCTGATGCCTGTAGGTGGCTCCTTCTTGCTCAGTCCCAATGCATATTTGAGCAGGGAGAGCGTCCAGGCAGACTCCTTGCCTGGCTGGCCTGTGGAGCGGACAGGGAGTGCCTATGTTGCTAATATCAGGGTTTAGGGTGGCACTTCACTTGCGGATCATATATGGTTAAATGAAAGATTTGAGGGTTACTATACTAACCTCTATGCCTCCAGGAGACATTTGTCTTATTATTTATAAAGGGGTTGATTTTCCAACCTTGACTGCGGAGACCGCACAGAGGTTAGATAATCCTAAACACCCTAGAAAAAAGTCTGGGTTGTGATAAAGTCCCTACAGGCGGGTAAGACTCCGGGCCCTGATGGACTCCCTATGGAGTTTCATAAAACTAACCTATTCGTTTTAAGCCCGTATTATTTTGAAACAAGCCATAATGCATTGGATGCCCACTGCCTCCCGCCTTCCATGTCAGAGGCTATTGTGCCCAAGACCGGGAAGGACCCTTCTACAGGGCAACATCACTCCTCAATGTAGATGCAAAAATTATGACTAAAATATTGGCCAATCGTCTAATATTGTCCTCACTAGATGGAGAAAAGGCCTTTGATTCTGTAGAGTGGGAATATTTGTGGCAGGTACTTAGAAAATTTGTCTTTGGCCCTAAGTGCATCACTTGAATCCAACTGTAATGCCCGTACACACGGTCAGATTTTCCAACGGAAAATGTGCGATTGGAGCATGTTGTCGGAAATTCCGACCGTGTGTGGGCTCCATCGGACATTTTTCATCGGATTTTCCGACACACAAAGTTTGAGAGCAGGCTATAAAATTTTCCGACAACAAAATCCGATCGCGTCAATTCTGACGCACAAAGTGCCACGAATGCTCAGAAGAGATTCCGAGACGAAACAGCTCGGTCTGGTAAAATTAGCGTTCGGAATGGATAGAGCAGTTTCGTCACGCTGCAACCTTTAAAATTTTTTAATACAGCGCACTCTCTTCTTCTTTATAATGCAGGAAGAACGAAGTAGTTTTGCTGCTGATATTCACACAGAGTTCTCACAAACTTCTTTCTTTCTTATTTATCGTGATTCCCTCAATATATTATTTGTCACATCTGACCAAGAATCTATATCATTTTTTTTTTGTTTTGTTTTTTTGTTTTTTTCAAAGCCTGATGTGATTTTTTTTTTGGTTTGTATTTTTTTCAAGGCTGATCTTGTTTTTTTTTTAGTTATTTAACATCCAGAATATTTTTGGGTGTGTTTTGTGTGTCAAGTTACCACAACACCATTATTATCTTGTATTATTTAATCTCAAGGAGATTGCTTGGTGTTAGTGTCTCTTGTTAATTTCACATTATATTTTTGAAATGTACCTGAATCCTCACAAACAAACTGTCCTTTTTGAAGGAAAACACACATAGGCGAGTATAATTGAAACCAAAAAACCTTTATTAAGGGCTCAGAACCAAACAAAGATGGAGGCAACGTTGGAGAAACAGCAGAAATTGGCGAAGCCTTTGGCCTTCAGGGCAGATATTTTACTGCAAAATTGGTGGCCTGAGGAGTCCATATATAAGGGAGTGCAGTCTGGTCCAGAAGTCCCAGAGATCATGAAAGCAGCAGATGACATCTGTGTCCCCAGGCTGTGGTCATACAAGAGCCTACATCTTTTGCCAGACCAGACTGAACTAAGGGTCATCACTCTCTGGTCTTCCTTCCACGCTTCCTTCCACGCTGTGGCTGTGGTGGTGTAGTTGTGGCAGGAGGAGGAGTAGGATGTTCCAACTCAATCACGTGGGTATTGGGTGTGATTTCGCCCCTCACCCCCTTAGTTAAGACTTTATATAGAAGGTCCTCACACAGCTGGCATTGGCCCTCCTGCATGCCCTGCAGTTTGGTGGTAGTCATGCAGGCAAAGGCCTCTTCAGGAGTGGGGGTGGCTCTGAGGGACGCAGAAGCCTCCTGAATGAGCCTGAGTGCTGAATCCTGCACGCGACTCCCCTTCCTGGGTCTTTTGTTTGGAAGGCGGAGGGGAAGGACCTGCGATTCTGTCAGGCTCCTACTGGTCCCAGGCTTCTCCTGGCTGCCACTTAGCCCCGCCTCCTCCTGGCTGCCACTAACCCCCGCCTCCTCCTGGCAGCCACATTCCACAGTCTCCTCCTGTGTGCCACATTCCAGAGCCTCGTCCTGGCTGAGGTCTTCCCGTGTATGAAAAAGGGACATAGTTTTAGTTTTTACTTCATCAATCACACACAATTTACATCTCATGACTGTTGCAAATTAAATGTTAAAAAATATAAAAGATTATCATTCAAAGCCCAGCATTTTTCATTCTTGTCCCAATTATTTTTGCCCACTACTGTCTATTGATATGTAAAATACTTTATTAAATCAGCAATTAGTGATCTATAATAACATCTAGTAAAGATCATTTCTTTATTGACCATAAATCTGTAGAACAATACTATACCTGGCTCAAGCTGGGCTGCTCCACTTCTTCCTGGCTGGAAGTCCCAGGTTGGACATTGGAAGCCTCAGCTGGGGTGGAAGATAGGGTGGAAGGAAGACTGGAAGGAAGGGTTGAGAGGGATTCCCTGACTTCAGTCTGGTCTGACAGAAATCGCAGTCTCTCATAGTACCAGAGCCTGGGGACATAAATGTCATCTGCTGCAGCTCCGGATCTCTGGGAATCCGTGACCTTCTTGCGCTCCCTAAAATAAGTGCTCCTCAGGCCACCAATTTTAGCTTTTAAATAGGGGATGGTTGCTGTGGGGACCACCGGCTTCACCAACTCCAGCAGTTTCTCCAGCGCTGCCTGCCTCTTTTGTTTATGATTATAATGCGGATGTTTCACCTGCCACAGACAGGCAGCTCCCTGTATTTGTCTATGAACAGGGGGAGGAAGTTGTGGTCATTGAAGCCATCCATTTTCTCTGCAAGACACAACACAAGACAAACCCTAATGTCAGGCAAAACTCTCCTAATCTTGTTACAATATAGGCCTCAATGTAGAAGCAGTATAGGCCCAAGTTTAGATCTTACCTTCGTTATCACGATCGGCGCCTCCGATACTCCTTCCTCCGCTCACAGATCCTACGTACTATGCACGCGTGTTACGCTATATACACACTGGGCATGCGTGAAACTCCGCCCGCCCCTGACGTTCTTTCTATTCTATTCCCCGCCCCTTCTCGTTCGGCGCAGTGGGGGAAGAGCACATGGCGGAGACACAGCAGGTGCATGCTAATTACAGCAACGAAGAGGAGGAAAGCCCGGAGCCAGAAACGTCCCGATCCAGGAGACGATTTAAGGCATCAAATATGTCTTTTGGCGAGATGTTGGAGATGGTGGACACCCTGAAGAGGGCCGACTATGAGGGGAAGTATGGACCTTACCCCAACCCCAATGTCAGAAAGGCCAAGATCATGGCTTGGAAAGTGGTCAAGAGTCTGCACCGGAATTTCGGGGTACGACGATCGAAAGATCAGCTCAGGAAACGGTGGTCGGACCTAAAATTAAGAGAGCACGAGCAGTACAGAAAGATCCGGAGAGTGCTGCAAAAAAGTAAGTAGTTGTCCTTTGTTCCTATTCTTTATGTTTATTACTTTCATGCTGCTCCATGTGCTTTTCTTAACTGTTGTCCAGTTTAAAATGGCAACTTTCATGTTCATGGGCACATTATTTGTTCGTATGAAACATTGTTCATTCGGACTAGAAAACACCATTGTTTAGGCCATATGCATTTGAATAGTTTTTTTATGGCCTACTTCTCAAAATAACTTGGTGGTCTATATGGGTTTGTAACTAGAATGAAATGCAAACTAGATTCTGTGTAAGGAGAGGACACTCAGCAGCTGTTTACACATCTGGACGCTGGAGCACCAGACACCCTTTTTATTAGGGGGTCCCACACAGGTGCTCCAGTGTATAATATAGGGGTGTCTCCATCTGTGAAGCTTGTACAAAGCAGGTAAGTATTCAAGCTTGACCAAGGACAAAATATGTCTTCATCTTGGAACTCTGCCAAAACAGACAATTGTACCCCATTTCAAAACAATGTTTCATATTCCTAGTTCTGCCAAATATCTGTGTGCTAACTATACCTATTTTTTTTTACATGGGGAGAAAAGACTCGGAGGACACCCCTCACCTGAGGAGACTACAGACCCCCCACCTCTGGAAGAAGGGGAAATCCACCCAAGCCAAGCAAAGCAGGAGGAGGAAGACGTGGTGGAAATTGTCACCACAACAGGTGAGTGCCTGCGACCACAGGCTCAGGTAAGAGATGGATGCCGGCAGATTTATAATACATGGTGTGTTTTTGTTTCTATCTTTTTAGGTGATCGTGATGTTGTGGATCCAGGGCATTTCACCTCGGAAAGTGCACAGATCCTGATCGGGGAGATCATGGGGTGTAATAGGGGCTTGGAAAACATCCTTAAAAATATCAATGATGCTCAACAAAAAATGAAGAACATCATTGATGTTTTAGGGAGAGTTTAAAACCTCTCAAAATCCCTTTTTTTTTTGCACTTTTTGTGAGCTAAAAATTTTTAGCATTTTTTGACATATTTGCGAAAAGCCAATTTTTGAAGAGGCACACAATGTGTCAACATGTGCTATCTGCCATCACAGGATATCAATGGACGCGTTTTGGGGGTGCAACCCCTTCCTCAATAATAAAGTAGCTGTGAGGAAGGGGTTGCACCCCAAAAACACGTCCCATGATCCCCATGATGGCAGCTAGCACATGTTGACATTCGGCAATTGGTGTGCATCTTCAAAATTTGACTTTTCTAGGGGTGACTTCACCCCATCTGAACGCAATATCAAACATCGTTTATAAATACTCATGTCTGATATTGCCTTCAAGTTCTACCAAATGTGAACTTTGTAAGTTCAAGATTTGTGTCTTTCTTGTTGGTTTTAAACATGCCTGTTTTATCTTAAATGGACATTTCAACTTTTTCTAATGTGACCCCAAAAATTGTTGTACAACAAACATGTTGGTTTGTTTTAAAAACCTCTAAATGCACATGTGATTGTGCTGGTATTAAAAAGATTGTTAATCAAGAATGTGTGAATTATTGTTTCAACGCTCCAACACTTCAGTTGTGCTCTAATTGGTGTTTTGAGTGACAATGGGGGTTATTTCCTAAGGGAAAATCCACTTTGCACTACAAGTGCAGTTTCAAGTGCACTTGTAGTGCAAAGTGTCTTTGCCTTTAGTAAATAACACCCAACAATGCTTTGTAATGTTACATAATTACGCCATTTTCAGGACTCACCACATTTCTGCCAGGGTCAGCTAAAAGAAACACAAGCAGTAAATGTCACCAAAGATTTTAGTAGTTAATTTTTTTTTTGAATTTGAAAAAGGTTTCAGACATTGTCTGGCATATTGATAGCCCCCCTACCCACAAAGTATTCAAGGTATCTTAGACGGACATCACGGGCACTCAGGGGGGGGCAAGCCAGGACGGCCACTTTCAAGTGCCGTCAGGGTTGGTTCATTTTGAATTCCAGCCTCAGGCCCAGCTGAGCCAGCATAGTTGGCAGAATGTTGCCGTAAAAAGTTGTAGAACACAGCACGCCAGGATGATATGATTCAGTTTTTACTCTGCCATGTGTATGGGTGTAAGAAATAGGCGGAACCGGCTGGCCATGATTCCAAACGTGTTCTCCACCACTCTTCTGGCTCTGGCCAGCCGGTAATTAAAAACCCTCTGGTCCGGGGTGAGGGTCCTCATCGGGAATGGCCGCATAAGATGGTCCCCCAGCGCAAACGCTTCATCTGCAACGAAGACGAATGGGAGTCCTTCCACATTGTCTTCTCGAGGTGGCAAGTCCAAGCTGCCATTCTGGAGACGCCTGTAGAACTCCGTCTGGGCGATGACTCCACCATTGGACATCCAGCCATTCTTCGCCACGTCCACATACAGGAACTCGTAAGTAGCCGACACCACCGCCAACATCACAATACTATTCCTTCCACGCCATTCCTGTGGCGTGGAAGGAAACTGTGGAGTCAAACAAGAAAAAAAAATTAGTCATTTTGCACATAAACAGGGAAAGCAGATTAGACACAAACATTCTTGGCCAACATCAAGATAACATTTGAGGGAGTTTGTAAAGACCAAAGTATAAGGTACACCTATCAGATTCCCCCTCCCCCACCCCCTCTCATGGGCCATTTCTAACGTTATAGGGGGGGGACTCTTGGACAGGTAACCCTCTTCACTTCATTGAGAGATGAATGCCTAAATAATGTGTATTACTTTGGCCAGCCCCTCCTTAGTTACACTATTGACAGCCCACTGCACAGGTAAGAAGTGTCATAATACAAAGATATAAATACACATTGTACACATTTGAGCACATTTGGACATTCTGCTATTACCTATCAAGATAATAATAGTATACAAAAACTTTAAACAGTACCATTTGGAAGTATACAGGCAGGCCCTTGCACTACATGCTTTGGGGAATTCATCCATAAACCTGACCACAAAAGAGATGGGTATAGTGTGTATGGGTTTGGCAAAGTCAAGCAGACAGAGTATTGAGGATAGATAGAGAATTGGTATCAGCTGACTTAGCAGTTGGGGGGAGGGAGGGTTCTAAATGATTTGGGGACCCCCCAAAAAAAATCCTCTGGCACTCTGCCTGAATTTAAAGCACAAATCACATTTCAAAACATTTTAGGGGGTGTTTGGGGTAAAGCACTACTATGGAGCTGATAAAATACATTGTTAAGTGAATACATGAGGTGAATATAGGGCCAGGAGACCATGCTGGGGAGGTAAGTGAAGGCAAAAATGTATGAAGGACCAAAAAAAAAAATTAAAGAAAAATCCAGCATGCATGAGGACAAAGGGGACATTCACAGCATATTCCAATCATGGTAATTAGGGGATGAGGAAAGAAATACAATATATTATCAAACATTAAATACAATAAAATGTGATATTAAAGGATAAAAATCTTACCTTAATATACTCCTTCTGCAGGACCTGTATGATGGCAGAACAGGTTTCTGGGATAATGATCCCCAGAGCCTAGGGGGAGACGCCAAGTACCGCAGGGTGGCGACTAGCCTCTGCTCCGGAGTGATGGCTTGCCTCATGCAGGTATCCTGCCTGCTAATATAAGGGGTCAGCAAAGCCAACAAACGGTGAAATACGAGGTCCGTCATCCGGAGAAAGTTCCTGAAATCATCAGGATTATTCTCACGGATCTCACTGAGCATGTGAAAGAACTGGACAAGCTAAAGCAACCAATTCTTGGTCCATGAACTCCTCCCCACCCTGTTTATGGACTGGACTTGTGTCAAGGTCAGGACCCCAACACCAAGCCCCCGCACAGCACGAACTCTACGAGGAGTACGTATACGCAACATGGCTAGAAAACGGTCGGCTGCTCAGAACGAAGTAACAGAACGCACTGAAGAACAGCAAGGCCTGTGAAGAGCGACCTGAAAAACAGTAACGAACGAACAAGAACGCAATGACAAGAGTCACGCGTGACTTGCTGCACGCACTGAAGAGCAGATACAAACCCACAAGCACAAACTGAACAGCAGATAACCATCTGAAAATCACGAATCGCCTCTCACCAAACTTTTACTAACACGAGAATAGCAAAAGGAGCCCAAAGGTTGCCGCGCTTGGTTCTGAACTGGCCTTTTCTAATTTCGTCGTATGTGGTGTACGTTACCGCGTTCTTGGCGATCGGAAAATTCGGACAACTTTGTGCGACCGTGTGTACGCAAAACAAGTTTGAGCGTACATCCGTCGGAAAAAATTCATGGATTTTGTTGTCGGAATGTCCGATCAATGTCCGATCGTGTGTACGAGGCATTACAGTGCCTTGCAAAAGTATTCATACCCCTTGATATTTTCTACGTTTTGTCATGTTACAACCAAAACCGTAAATGTATTTTATTGGGATTTTATGTGACAGACCAACACAAAGTGGCGTGAAGTGGAAGGAAAATAAATGGTTTTCAATTTTTTTTACAAATAAATATCTGAAAAGTGTGGCGTGCATTTGTATTCAGCCCCCTGTTCTCCGATACCCCTAACTAAAAACTAGTGGAGCCAATTGCCTTCAGAAGTCACCTACAGTATCTCACAAAAGTGAGTGCACCCCTCCCATTTTTGTAAATATTTTATTACAGTCAGGTCCATAAATATTGGGACATCGACACAATTCTAATCTTTTTGGCTTTATACACCACCACAATGGATTTGAAATGAAACAAACAAGATGTGCTTTAATTGCAGACTTTCAGCTTTATTTGAGGGTATTTACATCCAAATCAGGTGAACGGTGTAGGAATTACAACAGTTTGTATATGTGCCTCCCACTTTTTAAAGGGACCAAAAGTAATGGGACAGATTAACAATCATCCATCAAACTTTCACTTTTTAATACTTGGTTGCAAATCCTTTGCAGTCAATTACAGCCTGAAGTCTAAAGCGCATAGACATCACCAGACGCTGGGTTTCATCCCTGGTGATGCTCTTTGTCTTCAGCAAGTGAAACGCATGCTCAATCGGATTCAGGTCAGGTGATTGACTTGGCCATTGCATAACATTCCACTTCTTTCCCTTAAAAAACTCTTTGGTTGCTTTTGCAATATGCTTCGGGTCATTGTCCATCTGCGCTGTGAAGCACCGTCCAATAAGTTCTGAAGCATTTTGCTGAATATGAGCAGATAATATTGCCCAAAACAATTCAGAATTCATCCTGCTGCTTTTGTCAGCAGTCACATCATCAATAAATACAAGAGAACCAGTTCCATTGGCAGCCATTCATGCCCACGCCATGACACTACCACCACCGTGCTTTCCTTCTCCATACTCTTCTCTTCCCATCACTCTGGTACAAGTTGATCTTGGTCTCATCTGTCCATAGGATGTTGTTCCAGAACTGTGAAGGCTTTTTTAGATGTTGTTTGGCAAACTCTAATCTGGCCTTCCTGTTTTTGAGGCTCACCAATGGTTTACATCTTGTGGTGAACCCTCTGTATTCACTTTGGTGAAGTCTTCTCTTGATTGTTGACTTTGACACACATACACCTACTTCCTGGAGAGTGTTCTTGATCTGGCCAACTGTTGTGAAGGGTGTTTTCTTCACCAGGGAAAGAATTCTTCGGTCATTCACCACAGTTGTTTTCCGTGGTCTTCTAGGTCTTTTGGTGTTGCTGAGCTCACCAGTGCATTCTTTCTAAGGATGTTCCAAACAGTTGATTTTGCCACACCTATTGTTTTTGCTATCTCTCTGATGGGTTTGTTTTGTTTTTTCAGCCTAATGAGGGCTTGCTTCACTGATAGTGACAGCTCTTTGGATCTCATATTGAGAGTTGACAGCAACAGATTCCAAATGCAAATAGCACACTTGAAATGAACTCTGGACCTTTTATCTGCTCCTTTTAAATGGGATAATGAGGGAATAACACACACCTGGCCATGGAACAGCTGAGCAGCCAATTGTCCCATTACTTTTGGTCCCTTAAAAAGTGGGAGGCACATATACAAACTGTTGTAAATCCTACACCGTTCACCTGATTTGGATGTAAATACCCTCAAATTAAAGCTGAAAGTCTGCAGTTAAAGCACATCTTGTTTGTTTCATTTCAAATCCATTGTGGTGGTGTATAGAGCCAAAAAGATTAGAATTGTGACAATGTCCCAATATTTATGGACCTGACTGTATATCTTTCATGTGACAACACTAAAGAAATTACACTTTGCTACATGTAAAGTAGTGAATGTACAGCTTGTATAACAATTTGTCTAAATTTGCTGTCCCCTCAAAACAACTCACACAGCCATTAACCACTTCCTTCCCTGCCCATAGTCAAATGACGTCTGCAGGAGGGATCTCCCATCCAGGGCAGGCGTCATATGACATCCTCGGCTTCCTGCCGCGTCACTCAGGAGCCGATGTCCGCTGGGCACCCATGATTGCCAGTAACAGAGCAGGGACGTGGATCTGTGTGTGTAAACACACTGATCCACGTCCTGCCAGGGGAGAGGACACCGATCGTGTGTTCCCAGTACAGAGGAACACCGATAGGTTTCCTCCCCCAACAGTTAGAATCACTCCCTAGGTAACACATTTATCCCCTTGATCGCCCCCTTGTGTTAACCCCTTCCCTGCCAGTGACATTTATACAGTAATCAGTGCATTTTTGTAGCACTGATCGCTGTAAAAATGTGAATGGTTCCAAAATAGTATCAAAAGTGTCCGATATGTACTAGTAAAAAAAAAAAAATAATAATTAAAATGCCATAAATCTATCCCCTATTTCAAACCAATCAATATACACTTATTGCGATTTTTTTTACCAAAAATACAGTATGTAGAAGAATACATATCGATAATCGGCCTAAACTGAGGAAAACATTTGTTTATTTATTTTTTTTTAAATGGGATATTTATTATAGCAAAACGTAAAAAAAATTGTTTTTTTTTTCAAACTTGTCACTCTGCTTTTGTTTATAGCGCAAGAAATAAAAACCGCAGAGGTGATTAAATACCACCAAAAGAAAGCTCTATTTGTGGGGTAAAAAAAAATAATAAAAAATTCATCTGGGGAACGGTAATGCATGAACGCGCAATTGTCATTCAAAGTGTGACAGCCCTGAAAACTGAAAATTGGCCTGGACAAGAAGGGGGTGAAAATGCCCTGTATTGAAGTGGTTAATGTCTAAACCGCTCGCAACAAAAGTGAGTACACCCCTAAGTGAAAATGTCCAAATTGGGGCCAAAGCGTCAATATTGTGTGTCGCCACCATTATTTTCCAGCACTGCCTTAACCCTCTTGGGCAGAGAGTTCATCAGAGCTTCACAGGTTGCCACTGGAGTCCTCTTCCACTCCTTCATGATGACATCACGGATATGGTGGATGTTAGAGACTATGCGCTCCTCCACCTTCCGCATGAGGATGCCCCACAGATGCTCAATAGGGTTTAGGTCTGGAGACATGCTTGGTCAGTCCACCACCTTTACCCTCAGCTTCTTTGGTCGTCTTGGTGGTGTGTTTGGGGTCATTATGTTGAAATACTTCCCTGCGGCCCAGTCTCCGAAGGGAGGAGATCATGCTCTGCTTCACAGTACATGTTGGCAGTCATGGTTCCCTCAATGAACTGTAGCTCCCCAGTGCTGGCAGCACTCATGCAGCCCCAGACCATGACACTCCCACCACCATGCTTGACTGTAGGCTAGACACACTTGTCTTTGTACTCCTTACCTGGTTGCCACCACACACGCTTGTCACCATCTGAACCAAATCAGTTTATCTTGGTTTCATCAGACCACAGGACATGGTTCCAGTAATCCCTGTCCTTAGTCTGCTTGTCCTCAGCAAACTGTTTGCGGGCTTCCTTCTGGGACGACAGCCATGCAGACCAATTTTATGCAGTGTGCGGCATATGGTCTGAACACTGACAGACTGTCCCCCCACCCCTTCAACCTCTGCAGCAATGCTGGCAGCACTCATACGTCTATTTCCCCAAAACAACCTCTGGATATGACGCTGAGCATGTGCACTCAACTGCTTTGGTCGACCATGGCGAGGCCTGTTCTGAGTGGGACCTGTCCTGTTAAACCTCTCTATGGTCTTGGTCACCGTGCTGCAGCTCCGTTTCAGGGTCTTGGCAATCTTCTTTTTAGCCTAGGCCATCTTTATGTAGAGCAACAAATCTATTTTTCAGATCCTCAGAGAGTTGTTTGCCATGAGGTGCCATGTTGAACTTCCAGTGACCAGTATGAGAGAGTGAGAGTGATAACACCAAATTTAACACACCTACTCCCCATTCATACCTGAGAGATTGTAACACTAACAAGTCACATGACACCGGGGAGGGAAAATGACTAATTGGGCCCAATTTGGACATTTTCACTTAGGGGTGTACTCACTTTTTTGCCAGCAGTTTAGACATCAATGGCTGTGTGTTGAGTTATTTTGAGGGGGACAGCAAATTTACACTGTTAAATAAGCTGTACACTCACTACTTTACATTGTAGCAAGGTGTAATTTTTTCAGTGTTGTCACATGAAAAGATATAAAAATAATTTACAAAAATGTGAGGGGTGTACTTACTTTTGTGAGATACTGTAATTAGTAAATAGAGTCCACCGGTGTGTATTTTAATTGCAGTATAAATACAGCTGTTCTGTGAAGCCCTCAGAGGTTTGTTAGAGAACCTTGGTGAACAAACAGCATCATGAAGGCCAAGGAACACACCAGACAGGTCAGGGATAAAATTGTGGAGAAGTTCAAAGCAGGGTTAGGTTATAAAAAAATATCCCAGGCTTTGAACATCTCACGAAGCACTGTTCAATCCATCTTCCGAAAATGGAAAGAATATAGCACAACTGCAAACCTACCAAGACATGGCCGTCCAACTAAACTGAGAGGCCGGGCAAGAGAGCACTAATCAGAGAAGCAGACACGAGGCCCATGGTAACGCTGGAGGAGCTGCAGAGATCCACAGCTCAGGTGGGAGAATCTGTAAACAGGACAACTATTAGTCGTGCACTCCAGAAATCTGGCCTTTATGGAAGAGTGGCAAGAAGAAAGCCATTGTTGAAAGAAAGCCAAAGGAAGTCCCGTTTGCAGTTTGTGAAGCCATGTGGGAGACACAGCAAACATTTGGAAGAAGGTGCTCTGGTCAGATGAGACCAAAGTTGAACTTTTTGGGCTAAAAGCAAAACGCTATGTGTGATGGAAAACTAACACTGCACATCACCCTGAACACACCATCCCCACCGTGAAACATGGTGATGGCAGCATCATGCTGTGGGGGTGCTTTTCTTTAGCAGGGACAGGGAAGCTGGTTAGAGTTGACAGGAAGATGGATGGAGCAAAATACAGGGCAATCTTAGAAGAAAACCTGTTAGAGTCTGCAAAAGACTTGAGACTGGGGCGGAGGTTCACCTTCCAGCAGGACAACAACCCTAAACAAACAGCCAGAGCCAGGGCCGGTGCTACCAATAGGCAAACTAGGCAACCGCCTAGGGTGCAATGCTGCCTAGGGGGGCGCTCGGCCACTGATGTTTCAACTCTCTTCTCTCTGCAGCAAGCCACTAAGTCTCAGCATCAGAAGGCAGCCACCGCTCCGTTCGCACATAGTGACAGAGGCGCAGTGGCGGCGGAGGACTGTGTCCCGACTCCTGAATAAATAGAAGCAAGGAAACATTCATTGATGGGCACTGGTAGGCTGCATTGATGGGTGCTGGTAGGCTGCATTTGATAGGCACTGGTGAGGCTGCATTTGATAGGCACTGGTGAGGCTGCATTTGATGGGCGCTTCATTAAAAACGTGTGGTATACTTGGGCAGGGCAAAGGGGGTGGAGTCAGGGGTGGGGTCGGGGGGGGGCGGCAAAATTAGGTTTCGCCTATGGTGCAAAAATCCTTGCACCAGCCCTGGCCAGAGCTACAATGGAATAGTTTAGATCAAAGCATATTCATGTGTTAGAATGGCTCAAGGCCAGACCTAAATTCAATTGAGGATCTGTGGCAAGACTTGAAAATTGCTGTTCACAGACACTCTCCATCCAATCTGACAGAGCTTGAGCTATTTTGCAAAGAAGAATGGGCAAAAATGTCACTCTCTAGATGTACAAAGCTGGTAGAGACATCCCCAAAAAGCCTTGCAGCTGTAATTGCAGCGAAAGGTGGTTCTACAAAGTATTGACTCAGGGGAGCCGAATACAAATACATGCCACACTTATCACATATTTATTGTAAAAAAAATTGAAAACCATTTATCATTTTCCTTCCACTTCACAATGATGTGCCACTTTGTGTTGGTCTCTCACATAAAATCCCAATAAAATATTATTACGTTTTTGGTTGTAACATGACAAAATGTGGAAAATTTCAAGGAGTGTGAATACTTTTTCAAGGCACTGTATATAGGACCCCTGTGGCCCAGGTACGCACCAATGGCACCCTGTCTTCCCCCTTTCATCTTTGCAGGGGGACGAGACAGGGTTGAACTTTGTCCCCAGAGTTATTTGCTTTGGCAATTGAACCCATGGTTATCCTACTTCACTCTTCGGACACCGTGGGAGGTTTGATGGTGGAACCTTTGGTAGAGGGCATGTCATTGTACGCAGACGATCTTCTTCTGTATCTACATGATGCCTCGGACTCTCGCTATCATAGACAGGTCTGGTGATTTCTCTGGGGTAAAATATAACTGGAGTAAATCCAATATATTTCCACCAACTGACTTAATTCCCCCCTCCCTCTCCATCCCACTCATCTGCAATGGGTGTCCCAATTTAAATATCTTGGTATTGTCGTACAAAATGATTTATCCCAATAACTGGCTGATAATTAATATCCTGTGTTGCAAAAGTTCATACTTAAATGACAGGTATGGAAAACACTTCCCTTGACCCCAGTGGGATGAGTAAATCTCTTTAAGATGTTTCTTCCCAAATTTTTTTTACATTTTTAGAAATACCCCAACCCCTATTCCAGCTGTACTTTTCAAAAAGTTAGATGGGATTATTACATCTTTAATTTGGGCTGGGGTGGTCCCTCTAATAGCTAAACACAAACTGCAGCTCCCTCTTTCCTCTGGGGGACTTGCTTCCAAAAGTACTGCTGGGCGGCAGTGTTGGTCACTGTTCGCTGGTGGTTTGACAAACTAGGTCTAACCCAGCAGTTAACCTAGAGGCTGCTGTCCTGGGATCCTAGTCTGCCCTGACTAATATGTTCTATAGAGGGATGAGGGCTATACCACAGGCGACGACTCCAATGCGGACAATGGTGCAGGTATGGGAACAAGTAACGACAGCTATTGGAATGGACACTGTCTTCCCCCACACTCCGTTGTGGGGTAATCCTAAACGTCAACATCTTAGGTCCATTCCCGATTCTAGTGTATGGGCCAGGTACAGAATTGTGAAAATACAGCCAGCCAATACACTGCACACTGTCTCCCAGGGGCACGCTGGATTATTTGTATCCTGAATATGCAGCAATGGGATTGTATGGAGCCTTCAGCATTGCTGATACTAAATCCAGGATCTAAGTAGTGTATCCGGTGTTGGCCCTCCTCCCTCTAATGGCTGCTCCCTTAATTAGGAATATTGTTTACATGCCCCTGCTGAGATATTTAGCTATATCTAATATACTTTCTTACTGCTGATTGAACTTTCTCATGCTACTGTGACTTGCATGATTTTGCATTCCAATTTAAGGTAGAGAGACATATTCCCTTCTCTGTCTCATCTGTGAACCTTGGCCGTGTCCTGAGGAAGCCTAACGGTGAAACGCGTAAACATACAAGGGCTCACTGCACAATAATCATAGATGCTATATGTTACAATTGTCATTGTTTTTTAGATATTTGTATTTTTCAATAAATTTATATTTTTTATACTGCTATATCTTCTCCACTGTTTCTTAGCCTAAAAAGTCCACCTCCCTGGTAATACGCAGTACTACCTTATTTTGTATCCTCAACGATTTATGGACGTGGCTCATTTTTGGTGCACTTTCCTCTCTTTTTTTGTGTTTACTCATATCAATAAAATCATACAATCCTATATACACAATCCTTCACCCGCAGTTGATCCAGAGGAAGGTGAAAAACCCCAGCAAAGCATGCTCTAATTTGCTACAGCAGGGGAAAAAATTCCTTCCTGATCCCCTGAGAGGCAATCGGATATTCCCTGGATCAACTTTACCTATAAATGTCAGTACCCAGTTATGTTATGTACATTAAAGGAAAGAATCCAGGCCTTGTTTAAAGCAATCCACTGAGCTGGCCACAACCAACTCTGGAGGGAGTCTATTCCACATTTTCACAGCTCTTACTGTGAAGAAACCTTTCTATATTTGGAGATGAAATCTTTTTTTCCTCTAGACAGAGTGTCTTGTCCTCTGATGACCTTAAAGTGAATAATTCAACACCAAGTTCACTATATGGACCACTTATGTATTTATACATGTTGATCATATCCCCCTTAATCTCCTCTTCTCAAGAGAGAATAAATTCCATTCCTCTAATCTTGCCTCATAGCCGAGTCTCTCCATGCCTCTTATTAGTTTGGTTGCCCTTCTGTGTACTTTCTCCAGTTCCCTGATATCCTTTTTGAGAACTGGTGCCCAATACTGAACTGCATATTCCAGCTGAGGTCTTACTAATGATTTGTACAGGGGCAAAATTATATATCTCTCTCTCACTGGAGTCAAAAGCTCTTCTAATGCAAGAAAGGACTTGCTCGGTTTGGAAGCCACAGCTTGGCATTGCATGCTATTAAGCTTATGATCCACCAAAACCCCCAAATCCTTCTCCACTATGGAGTCTCCCAGTTGTACTCCCCCTAGTATGTACGATGCATGCATATTCTTAGCCCCCAAGTGCATAACTTTACATTTATCAACATTAAACCTCATTTGTCACACAGTTGCCCAATTAAACAGTGCATTGAGGTTGGCTTGTAAGTTGGAGACATTCTGCAAGGATATTATTCCACTGCATAGCTTGGTGTCATCTGCAAACACTGAAATTGTACTTTTAATCCCAGACCCTATATCATTTATAAAGGTATTACAAAAGTAAGGGTCCCAACTCTGAACCTTGGGGTACACAATTGATAACCTTAGACTATTCAGAGTAAGAATCATTAACCACTACTCTCTGAATTCGTATTTTTAGCCAGTTTCCTATCCATTTACAAATTGATCTGTTCAAGTCTGTAGACTTTACCTTACACATTAGCCGTGTGTGGGGAACTGTGTCAAACACTTTTGCAAAATCCAAGTATACCACCTCCACAGCCACCCTCTGTCCAAGTTTTTACTTACCTGCTCATAAAAAAACATTGTTTGTTTGACAACTTCTGTCTTTCATGAATCCATGCTGTCTGTTGCTTAAATTTTTTTCAGCAAGATCTCATCTATGTGGCCTTTTATTAAACTCTCCAGTATCTTCCCGAATATAAAAGTTAAGCTAACAGATCTATAGTTATTTATTAAAGACTTTGATCCCTTTTTAAATATGGGCAACACATTGGCCCTACGCCAATCCAGTGGTACCAGTCCTGTCATTAACGAGTCCCTAAAAATTAGAAACAGTGGCTTTGAAATGACAGAGCTAAATTCTCTTAGGATCCGTGGGTGAATGCCACCTGGTCCAGGTGCTTTATCCACCTTTTCTCTGTCTAAATATTTCTGGACCATATCAGTTTTTGAGCCATTGTGGATCATTTGGGGCTGTGTCAATACCATACCGATTATGGACATGAGCTTTCCCATGCTCCTTTGTATACACAGAGCTGAAGAAAGTATTTAATAAATTGGCCTTCTCTTTGGGCCTACATGCTCAGATCTGACCTTTTTGCTATTAATAAATCGGAAGTTTTTTGGGGGTTTGTCCTATCTTTTACAAGCTGTCATTTCTTTTGAATTTTTGCATCCTTGATTTCCTTTTTACATAATCTGTTATATTCTTTGTAACATTTAAACGATGATAGTGTTACTTCTTTTTTTTATATTTTTTAAAAGCTCTTTCTTTATTATTTATAGCTTTTTTTAACTTTGGCCGTGAGACACATAGGGTTTATTTTTAGCCTTTTAAACTTATTGCCCATGGGAATATACTTTGCTAGGAGTTCGCATAGTCTTTTTGAAGAATTCCATCAATGCCAGTATTCCCTCCCAGTCTAGGTCTTGGAGAGCAGCCCTCATCCTTGGAAAATTTGCTCTCTGAAAGTTAAGTGTTTTTATCTTTCCTGTATGGGTTTGTTGCTTACAGCTAACATTAAATGAAATCAAGTTATGGTCACTGCTACCCAGATGTTCTTTTATATGAAAATTGGTAATAAGCTCTACGTGGTTTGAGATTACCATGTCCAGCAGAGCGTCATTCCTAGTCGGGGCCTCAATAAACTGAACCATAAAATGCTCTTGTAATGGGTTTATACATTTTTGCCCTTTTACTGTAATAGCAGTGCCATTACTCCAGTCAATTCCCAGGTAGTTAAAATCCCCCATTATTATCACTGTCCCAGCCCTTGCAGCCCTTTCCATCTGTGCAAAGAGCTCAGTCTGCACCTCCTCATTAACACTGGGAGGTCTATAACAAACTCCAATGGCAACCTTTCTAGTACACACACCCATGTACAGTTCCATCAATAAGGCTTCAGACTCATCGCAGTCTCCAACTCTCAACCAGGTCCTCTTTCACACTCACTTTGAGGTCACTTGTCAGAGAAGGGTTTTTTCCAGCCGTATCCACCATGGTCCTGTGCGCGGTGGATTGGCGCTCCGATGGAGCGGTGTGCGCGTGATAGCACACGTGTGCGCGCGGTGACCCGCGCACGCCCGTCGTGATGCTTTGGCGGGGCTATTTAAAACAGTTCTGCCGTCCAAACGGGTTGCTGGTTTGTCGTCAGCTTCCCATTGGTTCCTGCTTCCTGTTACTGTATCTGATTCCCCGTTGATGACCCGGACTGTTCCTTTCTACGCTACCATTCTCTCGGATTTGACCCTCGGCCTGTTTAACGGACTTTGCTCTGCCTGCTACAAGTGTTTGACCCTCGGCCCGTTAACGGACTTGCCTACCTCCTCTTGCTCCTGATCCTTGCCTGTGACACCTACCACACCTGCCATCAGACTCTCAGCCCGTTCTTCAAACCCCTGCAAACCTTGGTCCAGCTCTGCAGTCTTCCTTCAGGAACTCCATACCTGCTGGTGGCCTGTGCTCCTTAGGGCCACCCATTCCCTGTATCACCTCCAGGGGGCGGGGTGCACGTAGTTGCAAGGGCAAACCACTCTCGGCATCTTGCCCTCGGTAAGTACTCTCCTGACAGTACAAACCAGCCAGATGTCAGAGGCCGATAGAGCACGTTCCCCTCTAGAGATCTTGTGCCAGAAGGTCTCAGCTCTCACCGATGCAGTCCAAAAATTGCAAGAAGGTTATACTCAAATTGATAGCCGCCTTGAGCAACTCTCCGGACCACCTTTACCTGCAGCCGCAGCTCCCGCACCTACTAGTGGGGCCTCTGCCTCTCAGACCACCGCAAACCCAACCGTAGTAATGGCACTCCCTGAGCCCAGGGTCCCTACGCCGGAGCGCTTCTCAGGGGATCGCAAAAAATACAGAGCCTTTAAGAACGCCTGCTTTCTCTACTTAGCCCTTTAGCCCAGGACCTTTTCTTCTGAAGCAGTAAAAGTAGGGTTTGTTATCTCCCTTCTAGCTGAGGAACCACAAGCTTGGGCTCACAGTTTGATGGAACAAAGGAGCCCTGTGTTGAACTCAATCGATTCCTTCTTTGAGAGCATGGCGCAACTTTATGATGATCCGCAGCGCAGAGCCACTGCTGAAGCAATTTTACACAGTTTGTCTCAAGGGGGAAGGTCAATAGAGGACTATACTGTGGAATTCTGTAAGTGGGCAGCTGACACTGGCTGGAATGAGCCTGCCTTGAAATACCAGTACCGTCAAGGGCTGTCCGAGGTCCTTAAGGACGAATTAGCCAGGATAGAAACTCCAACCTCTGTAGAGGAGTTGATTCAATCAGCCACCAAGCTAGATAGGCGTTTGCGTGAGCGGCGCTCGTAACGCTTCCAGGGGCCACGACCTAGTTGGATGCCCTCCAGGCCAATGCCTATTCATTCGCCTTCTCCGGCTGCTGTCGCCACCTCGGCTCCTGAAGTCGAGCGTATTCAACTAGGACTGGTCCGTTCTCCTCTGACTCCCGAAGAAAGGCAACGTAGACACCAATCCAACCTGTGCCTGTACTGTGGAGGTTCTGGTCATTTCCTTCGCAGCTGCCCAGTGAGACCTAGTAAGTCTTACCCATCAAACACTAAATTATCAAGCCATTGGTGTGCCTAAGACTTATGTTACCCTCTTTATCGCTCTACAGCTACCGGAAAAGGAAACCCGCCTGCCGGCTATAAGTGATTCCGGAGCTTGTGGTTGCTTCCTAGATATCTCACTGGCCCAAAACCTACACATTCCTCTTCAGACTAAAGCACAAAGCCTCCTGATACACTTGGATGATGGGTCTCTCCCTCGTTCTGGACCTATCACCCGAGAAACCAAGCCCATCCTCATTGCCACGGACTCAGGCAATCAGAAGTTTCTGCGTTTTGACCTCATCCATTCACCTATTTTGCCTATAATTCTAGGGCTGCCCTGGCGCCAGGCACATGAACCTCAAATTAACTGGAATACTAAGGAAGTGTTCTTCTCCTCTCAATATTACTCCCAGCACTGTTTCATCCTGACTCCTAGTATCTGCTCAGCTATCACACCTGTGATTGACAACCTTCAACATGTTCCCTCAGTATACCTTGGATTCCGGGATGTGTTTGATAAACAAAAGGCTGATTGCTTACCACCTCACCGGCCTTATAATTGCCCTATTGACCTCCTACCTGGCTCCGAAGTCCCTTTTGGCCACATCTTCCCGTCAGAAACCGAGCTAAAAGCTCTTAAAGATTACATTGACAAAAATTTAGAAAAGGGCTTCATCCGCCCTTCCTCTTCACCAGTTGGAGCTGGTATCTTTTTTGTAGAAAAGAAAGATGGGTCCCTAAGGCCGTGTGTGGACTACAGGCAATTAAACAATATAACTGTCAAAAACCGATATCCGTTACCACTCATTCCCAAGCTGTTCCAACGGTTCCGGTCGTCCCAAATCTTCTCTAAACTGGATCTTCAGGGGTGCCTACAACCTCATCATGATTCGGGCCGGGGATGAGTGGAAGACCGCCTTCAGGTCCAGGTTTGGGCATTACGAGTACTTAGTGATGCCGTTTGGGCTATGTAACGCCCCGCCCACTTTTCAATACCTAGCCAACGATAATTTTCGAGAATACCTTGACGACTTCCTAGTCGTCTACCTGGACGACATTCTCATTTTCTCTGCTACCATTGAGCTGCATCAAGTCCATGTTAAAAAGGTCCTCAAAATACTCAGAAATCATAAACCGTACCTCAAAGCTGAGAAATGCGAGTTTGAGACGACTGTTGTGCAGTTCCTGGGATTTATCATCTCTACCAACGGGGTTGCAATGGACCCACCTGCCATTCTCCCGGATATGACCCTCGGCCTGTTTAACGGACTTTGCTCTGCCTGCTACAAGTGTTTGACCCTCGGCCTGTTAACGGACTTGCCTACCTCCTCTTGCTCCTGATCCTTGCCTGTGACTCGGATTACCTACCACATCTGGCATCAGACCCTCAGTCAGTTCTTCAAACCCCTGCAAACCTTGGTCCAGCTCTGCAGTCTTCCTTCAGGAACTCCATACCTGCTGGTGGCCTGTGCTCCTTAGCGCCACTTATTCCCTGTATCACCTCCAGGGGGCGGGGTGCGCGCAGTTGCAAGGGCGAAACCGCTCTCGGCATCTCGGCCTCGGTAAATACTCTCCTGACATCACTTCTCACATGGAGACAGACACCATCATCCCTCCATTTTACCCTGTATTTCCCAAAGAGCATAGCCAGAAATATTAATAGCCCATTCATGTGAAGAATGAAGCCAAGATTCACAAATACCAATTAAATCATAGTTCCCCTCGTGCTTTCAACTCACCTATTTTGCTTGGGAGACTTCTGGCATTGGTGAACAAACACTTTAACGCATTGTCACATTTTGCACACGTATGTTACATGTTTTTTATTTTAGTATAAATAGTACCATTTTCAAGGGTTGTTTGTAACATGCAAACCTTCAAAACATCTGCCATAGCCCCAATTCCACCCACCAATAGGGGCTGACCCCTGTCTGCCCCATTATATACTAATTCATCCTTCCTCCTCCTATATATTTCTTTTAAAGCAGAGGCCCTAGAGAATAAATTGGTGGGTGTTGCAATTTGTATGTCAGGCAGTATTTGCGCAGCGGTTTTTCAAATGATCAGTGTTATCAAATGCTTTCCCTTTCTAAAAATGTAGTAGCTTACATCTGGGGAAACTGGATGAATGCTCATCGCTTCCGGGTTCCTATACCATAGAGTAGATTAGAGCCGTTCCGGTCCCTGATTACCTCTATTTTCAGCCAAGAGAAAAACTGGCTGGTCGCTCAGGTCTCCCGCTCGACAAAGTTGCAGAAGAAGGCGGGACGCCCCCTCCTGCTACTTGTAAAAGCAATCCAGCGGCTAGTTAGATGCTAGGATTGCTTTTACAAGAAAGCAGACCATTGGTTCCAAAAAACAATACTAGGACGATGTCTGAAGCTGCAGGCATCATCCTGGTATAATCACTTGAAGCCCAGTGATGTTCCAGTACGTTGCTGGTCATCAAGTGCTTAAATTAGTATCAGTGTCAGTTAGTGTCAATGTGTTGTAGGTAGGAAAAAAAACAAAAATGCACACTATTGTTTCTGGCCCCGACTACGGGTACAAACCACAAATAACATATACATATGTGGTATCAGTGTGATCGCAAAGAGCAGGAGAAGATGGTAGGTTATGGTAATGGCAAGAAATATACCACTAAATTTAAAAACATTTTTTTTCTTGCTCTTTGGGACAGTTTTTCTTTACTAGGAAAAAACAGGAGATATCCATTACCATTTACAACCAATTGAAAACCTCTGTCCTTAAAAAATTTGTCCTAAAATTTGTATAATTCACCTGGATATACTACATAGTTGGGATGATATGTACAGTTTTACTAACACATGTCGAAGTTGCAAAATTGTGTTTAGGCGTTTTGATTTGTTTTCCCTTCTTCATGAAGGCGTTATAGGCTGACATACATATATGCAGCAAAATATATTAGCTACATGGAGTCTAAGTAAAGGATTATGGTCACTCAAAAGGCTCTTTGCGTGTGTTTGTGACAGTGTACATGAATTCATCTGGAAACAAACAACACATACAAATACAGCTTGTACTATTTTTGCACATTCCTTGCTTCCTGATGCATGACATTTTGGTAATTATTACTGAGATCAAATGAATCTCTAAGGCTGCTGCTGACTATGCAAATCAAGAGCCACGTACAGTACCTAGCATGAACTCATCATGATGTTGAATCTGAAATCCACAAGCAGAGCACAGTACTGGACCCATGCTAATATGGACAATACAACAAACGTGTTCCGGCAAAATTTTGATTGCAAAAACAAATAGATTAATACAACCAAATATACATTTAAAAGATGTATACACACATAAGTGTACAAACTATTCAATCATGTTTGTAATTGAAAGCTAAAAGAAAGTTGTTAAAACTGACAAATTGCCAGTTAGACCCCTTTCACACTGGAGCGGTTTTCAGGCGGTATTGCGCTAAAAATACCGCCTGAAAACCGCCCCTAAACAGCCTCCGCTGTTTGTTCAGTGTGAAAGCCCGAGGGCTTTCACACTGAAGTGATGCGCAGGCAGGGTGGTGAAAAAAGTCCAGCAAACCGCTTTTTTGGAGCGGGGAAGGAGCGGTGTATTCACCGCTCCTTCCCCACTCCTGCCCATTGAAATCAATGGGACAGCGCGGCCGCGCTGTACGAGGGATTTTAACCCTTTTTCGGCCGCCAGAGGGGGGTAAAACCGCACCGCTAGCGGCCGAATACTGCTGCAAGAACGACGGTACAGCAGCGCTAAAAATAGCGCTGTTGTACCGCCGACGCCCCCACCGCCCCAGTGTGAAAGGGGCCTAAGACTTCTGCAATAAGGCTGAAGGTTGTTGTCTGCTTTAATGACATCAGTAAATAAAATGTGTCATTTTTGTTGGTCTACAGCCTGGAAAATAAGCTCAGGAACAGGAAATATGCACTCACACAGGCAGGTTTCCAGTATTTACACACTGTCACGAGTACAGGCCCATTAGAAAATCCTGCCCCTAATTTATGAAAGCCTTGTTACACAGTTTTGGAAATAGTTTGGGTAGTTCTTATTTGCGTCACTTTCACATTGGCTTGAAATACAGCCAGTTTGTAGATAGTGAAACTGGAGGTAATTAAGACCAACACTAAGCTGGCGTACACAGACAGGCCAGAATTGTCAGGAGGGGGTGTTGTGTGTTAAATTATTCCTGTGTGTAAGTTTGCTATATTGGTTGCAGGCCATCAGTGTCCATGACACAGGGCTGAACTTGGAAAAGACATTGCCTGATGGGGATGCTAAAATACTAGTTGCATAGCTGATTCTATAGCTGCTACACAGCCAGCTAGCCATTAGATGCCAATCACAATGGAGACAACTAATCTCTCTGAGTTCTCCATCAGACAGGTACATGAATCTATTGCAAGCACCGACAACTGTGGTATTCTACTAAAAGGATTAGTTCAAGGTATCACCACAGGATGGCACTGTGGATACCAAAATTAATCAAAATATGCCACCTCTCTTAAATTGAAGATATGGATAGAGAAGTAATAACACAATTCTTATTGCAATAGCAAATTATTTTTCTATCAGTCTTGGTGGGAGTTGATCATGTTTCGCAGTAGCTTGGCTCTACATGTTACGCATATGTATATATATATATATATATATATATAGATATATATATATACGCTTCTTCAGGAGCTTAGGCATACATTAATGCGTTCATCACACAGGGTATGGCAACAAGGTAGATAACAAAATAGGTAGACATCAAAATAGGTAGATATTCAGGGCTACGGCAGATGTAACATGTACGTGCCAGCAAGGTGATGACTAGTCCATAATAATAATTCCCAGTTGAGCAGTAATTATGTGGTTACCACAATATAGTAAGGTGGGGGAAAGGTACATCACAAGGCTGTGACTCCTAGATGATAATTGGAGCTGCAGAGGGTCTCTGAAGAGAGAGGTGTTCCTCATAAGATATAGTATTTGAAAATTAACATATCATAGGTGTATGGTTGCTAAATATCTGCCGCTGCTGTTTTAATTGTGTAATGGTGTTATCCATAACACCATCACATTCTGTGATCACGGGAGTGGGAGCACGGGAGTTGATTTTTAACTACTATATCTTATGAGAAACAACTGGACTGCACAGTCACATTATATACTCTGCACAACTGCTGTAACAGAATATCTATGTCTAAATGAATATCTATTTCGGTGACTTAACTGGGCTTTCATTTACCAGCATTATTATTTTGACTCGGGTAACAGGACCTCACCTGTTTACGCAGCTTTGGGGCTCTTGACAGCTTCGTCAAAGTCAAATGAGGTACAAAATCTTTACTTCCAATAACAGCAATACCCTTTTCTTCAAATATCTTGCCCATAGTTTCTGGAGGAACACCAATCTGTAATTAGGCGTGTACACACACAGTAATGCACTCACAAAGTCATGCACCATCCCTCCATAATAAAGTGCATTAGATGGTCAAAAGAACTCTCATTATCAATAGAATGTTGGTTCAGATACTTTACAATGTTTTTCCTTTGAATCGCAATTGCATCCTCAAATTAAATCATTCTTTCTTTATTCAATTGCAACTTTTTTGCTCCTCCTCATAAAGATGACCGATTTGTGGGCATTGCTGTAGTTGTGCTCTGCATCGTGATTGTGCTAACACCAGACTTGGAACTGAAACCTCCAACTGACACCCTAGCTAGCCTCTCCCTGCATATACACTGACTTAAAATACACAGACTGGGCTGTGAGCAGCACAGGCAGAGCTTTGCTGTGATTGCACCTGTGTTGTAAAGTGTATATAACAAAGTCCACCTCCTGCATTCCGTGGGAACAGTGCTCGTCTCCGACAAGAGCATGGAGCCAAAGAAAAGAGTTGTCAATAATGCCACATCACATATTGGTTTCCTTGATATTGTGTGGTCAAAACATGGTTGGGAAAGAGGGGAGGTGTACTGTCTAACACAATATCTGGGCTTCTACAGCTCATGGAAAGATGGGAAGTAGTTTACATACACCTAACCAAAAAGTGCAGCTTGCTAATTCTCGCACTAAACCAATGACTGCTGATCTTAGGGTAGAAGTCAAAAGTTCTATACCCATTAGCTAAGTTGACTTCTTCTGTCAGTCTTGCTTACAACAGTATTCATTAGTAACAATGCACTTTGATATAAAACCACATCCACGCCCATCTACTAATTATAGGAAGATTACTTTAGCTGCAGTAGGGGTTAGCAACACCCACTGTATCAGAAAAAGGCATAATAAATATGTATCCAACCTGAAGTTATATGCTGTAGGCGTTCTTGTCACTTTCATCCTTTCTGCCTTGTTTTTTTAAGCACATTTATGCCATTTTTACTGGTTACAGTGTCCCATGCAAACCTGCCTTTCTCTTTTGTGTTTTTTAATATAAAATGTTTTGAGATTTTTGTGGATCTAGTGATATAAATAAAGATGAGCTATAGCTAAAATGTTTTTTTCTCTCTTTGCATAGAGTGGTAAAGTGTTAGAACCTCTATCAGGTTTTCATTGCTGATAAGAACAGCAGTGCGCAATCTGAGTGTAGTATATTTCTGTTAATATACTACACTCAGTGTGCGCACTGCTGTTCTTATTTGTTTGCCTAGAGATACTTCAGTCAGAGGTGCTGCATCTGGTACATTGAGATCAGTGGAAGGTTACCCTGAACGCTCCATTTGGACTTTGAACTTTTCGCTGTTCTGCATAGAAATGTATGTACACACAACACTTATTGCGCAATATGTCCTGTATAGGTTTTTATTGCTGCCTCTTTCCTTGCTGAAGATATTTTGACACACTACCTGGCATTAAATCTTAACAAGAAGTGAGAGGAAGTCTCCCCAAAAGTGAGGGGAAAACTCATATTTAAAAGTTATCACTGGAACAGGTGTCCTCAGTAGGAGAATTCCGCTCTACTCCTGTTCTGTTGAGAATTGTAAAAACTGCAGTCACAACTAATCATTTAATTTGGAGTGGAAAATGCCTTTAACAAGGAAAAAATGCCTAATTCCATCGTACATCACAGGACACAGAGCAGCCATTACTATCCGGGTTATATGCCACCTATAGGTGAATAGACACTGGTAGATCAATCAGATCAAACAGGAAGTCCTCCCCTATATAACCCCTTCTACACAGGAAGTACTTCATTTTTTTGCAAGTGTCTGTAAGGTGGTGGTCACTGATATGATACATGTGCTCTGGGAGCATACTTGGAGGCCTGGACGGTTCTTTTTAGAATCATGGACTTTACTTTACTCAGATCCATTCAAAAGAGCTGTCAATGAAAATGGATGTGTCAGAAACCATGAATCAGATCGAGACAGAAGTACAGTTAATCACACTTGTTTAATAATAATAAAAAGGTAAACAGAGTAAGCGTAGTCAATACATAGCCAGAGTTCAGTAACCAGATCGGGCAGTCAGCCAATGCCACAGAGCCAGAGATCAACGTAGTAGTACAGCAAGCAGGATCAGGAGCCAGAAGGGACATCAGTCGAGAAAGTCTTCAACAGAAACGCAGGAGAAAGTCTCTGAGATGTGACCAAAGGCGAAGGCAGAGATGAAGTGAGCTGGACGGCTTTAAGTAGCCAGGAGCAGACGAGCAGATCATCAACAGCCGAGTCACTGTAGAGAGAAAGGAGCTGGCAATTAGCCGACAGCTGAGAGGCCAGCTCAGAGAAGGAAGGGCTGAGCCCAGCCCTGACAGGATGGTACCCAAGCCTCATTGGACAGGAGAGAAGATTCCTCAAGGTTTGCCTGTAATGCAGCCTTACGGTACTGGACCCTGCATAATGGAACCCTGTGCAGTGTTTGTTCTGACCAAGGTGTTTTCGTGCAGGGTGCTATACAGGTTCAGGGGAGTGGACCCCAGATTAAGGGGGACCCAGTCCCTGAAGATATTTTATAACAAAGCCCGCACTGATGGGTGAAGGCTGGACTCCTGTTAAACGCAGAGTCCTGCGGCAGGAATGGTAAGTCTGCATGTTGTAGTTTCTCTTTAAAAAAAAAAAGAAGAAGATCTGACTGTCTGGTTTTTCTCCCGGTGGCCACTGGGGGCAGTGTGCTGTTCATAATCTGTACTTCTCAGGAGCATTTGGGCTGCAGTGACTCCTCCAGCCACTAGAGGGCGTGGGTTCACTCAGTATGGCCTAATCCTGTATAGACAGGAAGTAGAAGGGTGGCCATTTTCTGGTGGACCATGTGGGCTGAAGGATCAGTAAGGCATAACTTTGGCCATGGCTATATAAGAGCTATGTGACCAGATAAGTCATAATTATATACTACAAGAAAGGTATTCTTGGATACTTACTGCTTAATCCTGGGGGCTTGTACAACTATCTGTCGATACACCCCTGTATGGGCATCAGTACATTTTAAGGAGTTTTGTCTCCAGTATAGTGTGCGCTGTTGGAAAGCAGCATAGAGGTTGCATTGGATGCATATGTGCTTGGCTAATCCTGCAAAACTAGCATGGGGCTTGGTGTAGTTGAGCAGGGGCATGCTTACAAACTGGCTCAAACACATGTTGCGTGGGACGCGTGTTTGCGTCAAACACATGTTGCGTGGGACGCGTGTTTGCGTCAAACACATGTTGCGTGGGACGCGTGTTTGCGTCAAACACATGTTGCGTGGGACACGTGTTTGCGTCAAACACATGTTGCATGAGGCGCGCGTTTGCCTCAAACACGTTGCATGAGGCGCATGTCTGCGTCAAACACGTTGCATAAGGCGCATGTTTGTGTACATGTCTGCATAGTACATGTTGCATAGCTACATGGTTTGTATGTCGCATAGACACATGTCACAGACACATGTTGCATGTTTGCATAGATACAGGTTTACATACACGTCGCATAGACACATGGTCGCATAAACACAGTCACATAGATACATGTTGCATGTTTGCATAGCTACATGGTTGCATGATGCATAGACTCATGTGGCATAGACTCATGTTTGCACATAAACACATGCTTGCTTACTAGCATAAACACGTTTGCAAGAGCATGTTTGCATAAATGCATATTCTATAAACGCATGTTTACATAACTTGAACTGCGCACATATGTGTTTTTTTGCATTGAACTGCATAAATATGTGCTTATTTACATTAACCACTTCAGCCCCGGAAGGATTTACCCCCCTTCCTGACCAAGCCCCTTTTTGAGATACGGCATTGCGTTGCTTTAACTGACAATTACGCGGTCGTGCGACATTGTACCTAAACAAAATTGACATACTTTTTTCCCACAAATAGAGCTTTCTTTTGGTGGTATTTGATCACCTCTGCGGTTTTTATTTTTTGCGCTTTAAACAAAAAAAGAGCGACAATTTTGAAAAAAAAGCAATATTTTTTACTTTTTGCTATAATAAATATCCCTAAAAAATATATAAAAAATAATAATTTCTTCCACAGTTTAGGCCAATATGTATTCTTCTACATATTTTTGGCAAAAAAAAAAATCTCAATAATCATATATTAATTGGTTTGCGCAAAAGTTATCGTGTCTACAAAATAGGGGATAGATTTATGGCATTTTTATTAGTAATGGCGGCGATTTTTATCGTGACTGACATTGCGGTGGACAGATCGGACACTTTTTACACAATTTTGGGACCATTGCCATTTATACAGCGATCACTGCTACAAAAATGCACTGATTACTGTGTAAATGTCACTGGTAGGGAAGGGGTAAACACTAGGGGGCAATCAAGGGGTTAACTGTGTTCCCTCAGCATGTTCTAACTGTAGGGGGGATGGGCTCAGTAGAACACGGCAGATGACTGCTCCCGATCACTGGGAGCAGTAGATCCCTGTCATGTTGCTAGGCAGAACAGGGAAATGCCCTGCTTGCATAGGCATCTCCCCGTTCTGCCTCTCCGTGCCACGATCGCGGGCCACCGGCGGACATCGAGTCATCCGCGGCATCGAGCTTTCCACGGATGACCCAGCAACGTACGGGTACGTTGTTTTGCGCACCCGTACCACTTTGCCGATGTACATCGACGTGAGCGGGTCGATAAGTGGTTAAACTGTATAGATATGTGCTTATTTGCATTAAATTGTATATATAGATGCATGAACAGCAAGAATACTTATATACCTGCATGTGTGCATACCTAGGTACCTACATAACGGCATACCTGGGTACCTGCATACTTATATACCAACGGAGTTGTAGAGAGGTAGACCAAGGTTGTTGTAGGCCTGCATCCTTGGGGAACTGTATATTCGTTTTTGGCTAATATAGTCGATACATTATTTACCTGTTGGACCAGCTAAATTACTCCAGAAGGGAGAGGTGGCAGAGTGAGGCAGGTACACTGCCCTCAGGTCCAGTGATCTGGCGGTGTTCACATCTCCTGTTGGACCAATGGCATTAGGGGTATCTGGGCCACTGTGGCGCCTGATCTTGGATCAAGCCTGGTTAGTACTTGGATGGGGGACTGCCCGGAAATTCCAGGGGCTGTAAGCTTTTTCCCTCCTAAGTGAGGGAGGCATCTGAGGCTGTTGTGTTTTGAGAGTATCTCAGACCAGATTTTAAGGCAGTCTTTGAGTTGGTTCGCTTCATCTTTAGCTGGCTGAAACCTGGTAGGTTAAGTACATCTCTTGGGACTGCCTGGGTCTGCCACAGAGTCATCAGTCTTTTGCCTTGCATTGGATCTTGGAGCAAAAGTTATGGGCTCATTATTGTAAAACAATTAAATTGTAGCGGTTCCAAAACCAAATAGGGACATGAGGTCTATCTGAAGCCGCTGGGTATCCTTCTGTTTTAGATAGGCTTAGTCTGTTCAGTGATGACCTCTCTGCAAGAGGTAGATTTTGGGTCCATAATCATCAGTAAATGCATATCTTTATGTGCTTGTTTGTTTCCAGGCTCATAAAAAATTTCTGTAATTGCAGTGGAAAGTCGTCTTCTTTTTTATGAAACTGCCCTTCAGGCTGGCCACAGCTCCTGAGGATTCACAAAGCTCCTAGCCCTGGTGCTGGACTTGCTGAAGATACAGGGGGTGTCAATCTTCATCTACCTCAATAGTCTTTGCTCAGGAAGCAGTCGATTCCAGGGTTTCCTTCGATACATTTCTGCAGGAAGAAGTTGTATCTAAGTCGAAGCACGTTCCCTACATACAGTCTTACTGTCCAGGTCTTTTGTAGAGGATCATTCTCTCTGTCTGGAACTTGTAGATCCAGGCATTGAATTGCCGGAGGGCTCTGTTCTCAGGGTATTGCAAAGCTAAAATTGGTGGTTGACGACTCAGAATCTACAAAAGGTGAAATTCTACCTTTCAGGGGTTTGGAAGATAATAACCACTGATGCCAGTCTTTCCAGTTGGTTTCAAGGTGGCTACAGTTCAGTGGAATTGGTCTCCACAGGAGAGAATACTGCCCATCAATATCTTGGAACTTTTGGCCCGTACGCCTTGCTCTGGATAATGGGACAAACCAGTTGTAGGTTCAATCCAGAAATGCCTCTGCAGGGACATATATATCAACCACCAGGGCGGCACCAGGAGTCATGCGGTTTAGGAAGGTGAACCACATTCTGTCTGGGAGAGCACAAGTAGTGCTGTCTCTATCCCCAGTGCATATTCCAAGTATAGAATAGTGGCAGGGGGAACTTTGCGGGTGGGTCTACTAGATTCCAAGTTCTCCAACAAGTTGGAACAGGTTGTGTGTGTGGGACGAGAGTCCCCCTGGCAATAGGGATAGATGCACTGGTAACACCTTAGGGACCAGTTCTCCCTTATTTGACACTTTCCCTCAGTTTCGACTATTGCCACATCTTTTGCGAAGAATCTGAGAGGTGGTAACACTGATAACTGTTAGCCGAATTAGCCCAGGAGGGCTTGGTACACTGATATAGTGAGTCTTGCGGGGGTCGCTCCTTGGACACTTCCAGTCCAGCGTATCTGGAAGTCCTGTATCTCCGCACGGTTGAGACTCTGGAAGCCAGCTTCAGGGAACTTCAATTACAGGGCTTGGAAATATTTTATGCCTGGGGTGAAGCCAGGAAGTGGCACCCGCATAAATATGTGAGTGGGAGATTTTTTTTTCTTTCTTACTCCTTGATTCATACTTCATATTTCATACTTCATACAGTGTGTAACGTAGGCAGTCCCACCTGTCAGGCCACTCTTGTGTCCTTGAATTTGATCTTGACTATCCTTGCAGAGGCCACTTTTTGAACCAATTGGGAGACTCTGTTAGTCCTTTATCTCGGAAGGTGGCTTCTTTGGATGCTATCACTTCACTAAGTGGAGTGTCAGAGTTCGCGGCTCTTTCATGCAAGGAGCAGTTCTTGGTCTCACATCACGATAAGGTGATGTTGCATCCTCATCCATCTTTATTGCCTAGAGTGGTTTCTAGTTTTCACTTGAATCGGGACAGTGTCTTGCCTTTTATTTTTCTCCTAATCCATAGTCGGCATGGGAAAGATTACTACATACTCTAGAGGTAGTTCAGGCGCTCAGGTTCTACTTGAGTTTTGGGCCCAAGTCAGGAATCCTGGTTGGTGCTGCCAGAAGATCCCAGGAAAGGCTGGCGGCATCCAGGTTGAATATTTAGCAGTGGATCTGCTAGTTTATCATTGATGCCTATGGTTTAACCACTTCAGCCCCGGAAGAGTTGGCTTCTCAATGACCAGGCCATTTTTTGCCATATGGCACTGTGTCGCTTTAACTGACAATTGCGCTGTTAATTCCGGCGCTGTACCTAAACAAAATTGATGTCCTTTTTTCCCCACAAATAGAGATTTCTTTTGATGGTATTTGATCACCTCTGCGTTTTTTAATTTTTGCGCTATAAACAAAAGAAGAACAACAAGAGCGACAAGTTTGAAAAAAACACAATATCTTACTTTTTGCTATAATAAACATCCCACATTTTTCAAAAAAACTTTTTTTTTTCCCTCAGTTTAGGCCAATATGTATTCTTCTACATAGTTTTGGTAAAAAAAAAAAAAAAAAATCGCAATAAGCGTATATTGATTGGTTTGCGCAAAAGTTATAACGTCTACAAAATGGGGCATAGATTTATGGCATTTCTATTCTTTTTTTTTTTTTACTAGTAATGGTGGCGATCTGCGATTATTGGGACTGCGATATTGCAAATTGGACACTTTTGACACATTTTTGGGACCATTGACAATTATACAGCGATCAGTGCTATAAATGCACTGATTACTGTATAAATGTCACTGGCAGAGAAGGGGTTAACACTTGGGGGAAATCAAGGGGTTAAATGTGTTTCTAACTGTGAGGGGAATGACTGGGAGTACAGAGAGATCGCTGTTCCTAATCACTAGGAACAGACGATCACTCTGAACTCCCATGTCAGAACGGGGATCTGTTTGTTTACAATGAAAGATCCCCATTCTGGCTCTCTGTGGAGCGATGGCGGGTAGCCGGTGGACATCTTGGCCGCCGACCACGCACATCGGCTCCCCCGCCATGAACGTGCCCACTGTAGCTGTTGAGGGGACCGCTGTACAGCTACGGCAATTTGTGGGAACGAGCCGATCTGACGGAGGCTGGTCGACAAGAGGTTAAAGGGCAAAATCCCATTTTTTTCTGGGGAGAGATTCTCTACCAGGTGTGTGGGCATATCTTGGGCCATCCGCCATCAGGTGTCAGTGGCCCAGGTGTGCAAGACCACTATTTGGTCTTTGGGTTATATATCTACAGGGTTTTTACCATTTGGATGTCAAAAACGTGGAGGATACTGCCTTTGACCTCAGCGTATTACAAACAGCAGAGTAGGTCCTTCTCTGGTGGCAGTTTCTGTGATGGTGTCTCCCTCCCCTCAAGGGCATTGCTTTGGGACACCCCAGATAGTAATGGCTTCTCTGTGTCCCGTGATGTACGATAAAGAAAATTTGATTTTTTTCTACATCTTATCTGTAAAATCAACTTCTTTGAGTACATCACGGGACACATGTTCCCTACCCTCTTGTCTGGTAAATATATTGTTTGCTACTAAACTGAAGTACTTCCTGTGAAAGAGGGGTTATATAGGGGAGGCCTTCCTGTTTGTTTGATTAATCTACCACCTATAGGTGGAGTATAACCCAGATAGTAATGGCTGCTCTGTGTCCTGTGATGTACGATAAAGAAATGGATTTTACAGGTAAGATGTAGAAAAAAATCTAATTTTAAACATTTTTCAGCTGTTTGTGTGTTTACTGCAGTTATGTAAGATAGGGTGGTGAAATTCATACCAGTTATTTGCTTTAGTGTAGTTACAGCATCCCCCAATGTAGTCTGGGCAAACACAACTTCACGTTTAAAATCAGATATACCACAAAATGTTAGAATCAAAGTCACTCCTCTTAGGATTTCTTCAACTGTCTTTTTACTCTCCAAAAGCGCATTTACTGCACTAGTACAAAGAAGAAAATAATATGTTAGATTATTAAATATTTTGTTCATCAAAAGGAATACTACAATATGACTAAAGAAAAGTCAGTAATAAACATAAATCTGGTTATGTAATTATCTAGAGCTAAACTACAACTAATGCCGCGTACACACGACCGGACTTTCCGTCAGAATAGACTCCGACGGTCTTTCCGATGGAGTTCCGCTGAAACGGACTTGCCTACACACGATCACACCAAAGTCCGATCATTTAGAACGCGATGACGTATGACAGAACTAGGAAAAAAGGAAGTTCAATAGCCAGTAGCAAATAGCTGCCCTTGCGTCGTTTTTGGTCCGTCGGAATAGAATACAGGCGAGCGTTTTTTCCGATAGGAGCTGATTCCGTTGGAAAGATTTGAAACATGTTCTTTTTCTAGGTCCGTCAGAATTTTAGAAAGAAAAAATCAGATGAAGCCCACACACAATTGAAATGTCCGACTTTTCTGCCGGAAAGTCCGGTCGTGTGTACGCGGCATTCGACTTATTTCAGGAGCAAGAAGCACAGGTTAGCTGGACAGATGTTACACTCTAAGCCAGCCTTCAGGTCACTTCCGGTTATTTCCGGTCTCGTGGAACGCATGCCGGGAACGGCGTTTTTTGCATTCCCAGCTCCTTGTTTGTGCCTGTTTTCATCTTACCTTTTGTAAGTATCCATTCCCATGTGCAATAAAGACTTTTTTAATGGTGCTTCACTATCAGTCCAATCCTTTTTCATTTTTGGGTACCTATCTGTCTGACCAAGAACCATGACAAAGAAGTTTTGATCTGATGACCTGACACCAAATCCGCCATTCCTGGATATTATTACCAAGTCTAAAGACTGAAAAGCTGGTGGTCGTCTAGATCCGGTGAGTGGGGACACATGAGGGGGTATTGTTGCACACCTGAATATCTCTAAAGCATTTTACTTTTTATTCACTTTGGATTGGAACACTTTGACTTTATTTGGACTTTTATGTTTATTATATATATTTACATTTGTTTTTTTCACTAATTGTGTTTGCGAGCGCTATATTTATATTTTTTCCTTTTTTTAAGTGATTAGCACTTTGTGTATAGCAGCACGCATTTATTCATATATTTTTTGTACACCATTAGCGTGAGTAAATATTTAGAATACAGTGGAACCTCGGTTTGCGAGTAACGTGGTTAATGAGCGTTTCGCAAACCAAGCACTGTATTTCTAAAATTCCTAACTCGGTTTGCGAGTGTTGTCTCGCAAAACGAGCAGGATTTAGGCAAAAGGCGGTGTGCAGTACCGCCTTTGGCCTGAGGTGGGGGGCACCGGAGTCGAGCAGAGCCGAAAGTCGCCGTTCGGAAATGCACGGAAAGGCCCGAGGACAGTTCGGCTGACCTCGGCAAACCTCGGAAAGACTCCATTAACGAGTCTTTCCGAGATTTGCCGAGGTCCGCCGAAGTGTCACTCTGGCCTTTTCGACCGTTTCCGAGGCTCTCCGGAGCCCCCCAACTCTGGTCGCATGCGATATTGCAACTAATTGAAGTCAATGCGGAACAAATTATTTTCGTTTCCATTGACTTCAATGGGAAAACTCGCTTTGATATGCGAGTACATTGGATTACGAGCATAGTTCTGGAACGGATTATGCTCGTAATCCGAGGTTCCACTGTATATTTTCACAGAAGGTGTAAAGTGCTGTTACCTTTTGTAGCATGGTTGGGAGAGCATGCACCAAGTGAAGCTGGTTCCTCAAAAAAACAATAGAAACATGCAGACATCCAGGACTTCTATACTCTTATATATCAGCTACTGAAGATACTAGTTCACACACACACACACACAATTATATCAATAAGAAAATCCATAAAAGGCCCCTGATAATAAAAAAAAAAAATCCACATTGTATTAGAAAATTTCAAAAGTACATCTGTGACAAACCTAGCCGGAAAAGAGGCTTTTGGAGGGGACTGAATGCCAGCCTCCTGCAAACCAATATTCTATTATGTTTGTCTGCCTTGGATCACAGGATGTGTATTGCATTGGAGGGTTTGTGTTTGTCTGCCTTGGATCACAGGACTTGTATTGCATTGGAGGGAGGGGGAATTCTTCCAACAGCTCTCCCTGCTAACACTGTGTACTGATGAGACGTTAAACACACCTGACCTGTGTGTCCATTGTCATTGGACAGTTTAACCCGCCCTCTTTTCCAAGGGTGGGGGGAAAGAGTCTCTGAGTTATTTTATCTGTTGTGTCCATGTGTTATAATAAATGAGTTGATTCCTGCTTGGAACCTGAAGACAGAGCCGTGTCTCGTTTTTGGGGTGGATTATTTGTATGGGTTCCTTGTTCGGCTGATTGGAGTGTTCGGTAGCTGCCTTTGTGTTCGGGTATGAAATGTCCTAAACGACTTTAACCCCTTTCATACTCGGGGTGTCGTTACAACATCCATTCCAATGCTTCCCATATTCTACGCAGACCTTTTCATGTCCCTCTCTACCTAAGCAACCAATCTCCATGTAGTACTGCACATAACTGTCAGTCCCTATTGCTGCAGTGTACACCAAATCAGTTTTTCCTTATTTGAGCCAAGCACCTGGACACTACCCTTATAACCACTATGTCAATGGTTTATAAATTTAGAATTAGGCACCCAAGTAGTACTATCATGGTAGTATACTTGTACTATAATGTGTATATTTAAAGGTGAAGTCCAGCCTGAGCTCGTTTGGCTGGGCTTCTCCTAAGGGGCACATGAGTGCAATCCGTTTTGTACTTCTGTGACCCGTTTTCAGCAGAGAGCGGTCTGAAGTCACTGGAATCAGTCCAGGCACCGCGTCATCACGACAATGAAGTCTGGATCTGCCAAGTGCCTGGACTGATGCCTGTCTCAGCCTCTCAGCGAGCCGCTGAGATGGCCGTTCCCCGCCCCTCCACAGCTCAGCGCTCCAGTGAGCGTGGAGGAGCAGAAAGGAGAGCTGCTGATTGACAGTCAGCAGCTCTCCTCTCGGGGATCTGTGAGAACTGAGCCATCGGCAGTGTTCGATGGCTCGGTTCTCGGTGTAAAGATGCCGAGGGACAGATGCAGCATCGGTCCCATGCTGCATCAACCTAGGTAAGTATAAAAGGGGGAAAAAATACTTTTAAAGTGATTGTAAAGGAAAATATGTTATTTAAAATAAATAACAAGCATGTCATACTTACCTGCTCTGTGCAGTTGTTTTGCACAGAGCAGCCCTGATCCTCCTCTTCATGGGTCCACCACTGGCTCTGTGGGCCCCTCCCCTTTCCAAGTGCCTCCATAGCAAGCTGCTTGCTATGGGGGCACTTGTGCATGCTCGCTCCTGATTTGGCTCTCTGTCCATAAGGCACACAGAGCATGGCTCATTACCCCACCCCCATCATTGACAGCAGCAGGAGCCAATGGCTCCTGCTGCTGCATCTCAGCCAATCGGGTGGGAGAGACCTAGGAGAGCCTTGGGTCTTGTGCACGTTGCTGGATCGAGATCAGTTCAGGCAAGTATTAGTCAGGGGCTGAGGGAGGAACTGCACAATTAAGGTTTTTTACCTTCATGCTTAGAGTGCATGAAGGTAAAAATCCTTCAGCCTTTACAACCACTTTTACCCCAAAAACAAAAAAGAAGACTAGATAGACAGTCTGTTTACATCTGACTGCCCATAGAGGAGAGTGGGCTGTGTCCGTGTCTGCTCTACATAACCGGAATGGACACAGACCTGTCATTTGGCCGCTTAGAGGATCAGCGGACAGATTACCTGCTGAAAAAAATCAGATCTGGCCCGTGTGAATAGGGCCTTAAAGTTTATGTCCAGGACAAAACATTTTCAGTATATCTCTGCCATACATTTCACCATGTTTTATCCTTTAAAAGCTCTGCAAGTAAAGAAAAATGATCTGCAAGAAATATGGTGTGTTCGTAAATTCATGTTTGTGCTGACAACACAATGACTTTGAGGCAATTAAATCCAAAACAGCGTTGTTAGCTCTGACTGCAAGACTATAAATCCTGCTGCCTTGAAATGCCTGGCCACATATTGTGTTCAAAGAAATGTCTCTTGAGGGATGTAGTTCTGGTGAAGGGCCTACAACAATAGGTACTGAGCTCCTAGCAGTTGCCTCTGCAAGATTTTACAAGCAACTTAAAAAGGGGTTGTAAAAGCAGAAGGTTTTTTTTATCTTAATGCATTCTATGCATTAAGATAAAAAGCCTTTAGTGTGCATCAGCCCTCCTAATACTTACCTGAGATCCCTCTCTGCCCAGCAATGTCCACAAGTGTCTCAGCCATCTGAGATTCTCCCTCCTGATTGGCTGAGAGACAGCAGCGGCGCCATTGGCTAGCTGACTGACAGCAGCGGAAGCCAATCAGGGCAGAGAGAGGGTGGGGCCAGGTTGGCGCCCTATGTCTGAATGGACACAGGGCGCTGTGACTCAGCTTGGCTGCCCCCATAGTAAGCTGCTTGATGTGGAGGCACTCAACAGGAGGGAGGGGCCTGGATCACAGAAGAGAGACCTGAGAAGAGGAGAATCTGGGCTGCTCTGTGCAAATCCACTGTAAATCCACTGCAACTGAGCAGGTATGTATAACATGTTTGTTATTTTTATAGGGGAAAAAAAACAAGACTTTACAATCACTTTAAGAGATCGCTGGTGGGAGAACAATTGCATGGCATGATTGTCTGCTTAAAGGGGGTGGAATAAATCTTGGGCTAGAATGGATTTCACTTCTTTTTGGTCTCGACAGACCTAACTGCTTATTAAAAAGAGAAGTGTAGGATTTAAAAAAAACAAACATACATACTCACCTAGGTAGATGAAGCATCAGTCCAATGCAGCATCTGTTCCCCACTGCCTCTACACTGAGCAATCAAAGACCACTGATCACCCAGTTCTCGGCCTAAGAGACTGAGCCTGCTGCCGCTCAGACATTAAAGTCGAGACCCCTGCAGAGCCTGGACCAGCTGAGTGACACCAGCCGACAGTGGATTTTGCTTGAGTCACAGGACTGCAGAACTAAGTGCAATCCTTGGACCAACAGGAGAAGTAGGTTCAAATCTTGTTTAAAGCTTTTTTTTTTTTTTTTAAGTGGTTGAAAGGCTGAAGGTTTGTTAACTAATGCATGCAAGTATTAAGGTAAAAACCCTTCTGCATTCAGCCACCTCTTATACTTACCTGAGCCCAGGGGCGTTGCTGGGGGTGGCTTTTGGGGCTACAGCCCCGAATCTGTGGCCCATAGCCCCGAGTCTCTCAGAGACGGCTGTGATCGTGGCCTCGCTGCAGCCGGGCCGCGAGTGCGGCGGACAGCGCCAGAGAGCGGGCAGGCAGTACGGGAGAGCTGGGTGGGCGAGAGAGCAGAAAGATGTAAGGAAGGGGCTCTCTAGGGACCCTGATGTAAGGGGGAGGCTCTCTGGGGACCCTGATGCAAGGGGGGCTCTCTGGGGACCCTGATGCAAGGGGGGCTCTCTGGGGACCCTGATGCAAGGGGGGCTCTCTGGGGACCCTGATGCAAGGGGGGCTCTCTGGGGACCCTGATGCAAGGGGGAGGCTCTCTGGGGAGCCTGATGCAAGGGGGAGGCTCTCTGGGGACCCTGATGCAAGGGGGAGGCTCTCTGGGGACCCTGATGCAAGGGGGAGGCTCTCTGGGGACCCTGATGTAAGGGGGAGGCTCTCTGGGGACCCTGATGTAAGGGGGAGGCTCTCTGCGGACCCTGATGTAAGGGGGAGGCTCTCTGCGGACCCTGATGTAAGGGGGAGGCTCTCTGCGGACCCTGATGTAAGGGGGAGGCTCTCTGCGGACCCTGATGTAAGGGGGAGGCTCTCTGCGGACCCTGATGTAAGGGGGAGGCTCTCTGCGGACCCTGATGTAAGGGGGAGGCTCTCTGGGGACCCTGATGTAAGGGGGAGGCTCTCTGGGGACCCTGATGTAAGGGGGAGGCTCTCTGGGGACCCTGATGTAAGGGGGAGGCTCTCTGGGGACCCTGATGTAAGGGGGAGGCTCTCTGGGGACCCTGATGTAAGGGGGAGGCTCTCTGGGGACCCTGATGTAAGGGGGAGGCTCTCTGGGGACCCTGATGTAAGGGGGAGGCTCTCTGGGGACCCTGATGTAAGGGGGAGGCTCTCTGGGGACCCTGAGGTAAGGAGGGGCTCTCTGGGGACCCTGAGGTAAGGAGGGGCTCTCTGGGGACTCTGAGGTACGGAGGGGCTCTCTGGGGACTCTGAGGTAAGGAGGGGCTCTCTGGGGACTCTGAGGTAAGGAGGGGCTCTCTGGGGACCCTGATGTAAGTGGGGGCTCTCTGGGGACCCTGATGTAAGTGGGGGCTCTCTGGGGACCCTGATGTAAGTGGGGGGGGCTCTCTGGGGACCCTGATGTAAGGAAGGAGCTCTCTGGGGACCCTGATGTAAGGAAGGGGGCTCTCTGGAGACCCTGATGCAAGAGGGAGGCTCTCTGGGGACCCTGATATAAGGAAGGGGGCTCTCTGGGGACCCCGATGTAAGGAAGGGGCTCTCTGGGGACCCCGATGTAAGGGGGAGGCTCTCTGGGGACCCCGATGTAAGGGGGAGGCTCTCTGGGGACCCCGATGTAAGGGGGAGGCTCTCTGGGGACCCTGATGTAAGGGGGAGGCTCTCTGGGGACCCTGATGTAAGGGGAAGGCTCTCTGGGGACCCTGATGTAAGGGGGAGGCTCTCTGGGGACCCTGATGTAAGGGGGAGGCTCTCTGGGGACCCTGATGTAAGGGGGAGGCTCTCTGGGGACCCTGATGTAAGGGGGAGGCTCTCTGGGGACCCTGATGTAAGGGGGAGGCTCTCTGGGGACCCTGATGTAAGGGGGAGGCTCTCTGGGGACCCTGATGTAAGGGAGAGGCTCTCTGGGGACCCTGATGTAAGGGAGAGGCTCTCTGGGGACCCTGATGCAACGGGGAGGCTCTCTGGGGACCCTGATGTAAGGGGGAGGCTCTCTGGGGACCCTGATGTAAGGGGGAGGCTCTCTGGGGACCCTGATGTAAGGGGGAGGCTCTCTGGGGACCCTGATGTAAGGGGGAGGCTCTCTGCGGACCCTGATGTAAGGGGGAGGCTCTCTGCGGACCCTGATGTAAGGGGGAGGCTCTCTGCGGACCCTGATGTAAGGGGGAGGCTCTCTGCGGACCCTGATGTAAGGGGGAGGCTCTCTGGGGACCCTGATGTAAGGGGGAGGCTCTCTGGGGACCCTGATGTAAGGGGGAGGCTCTCTGGGGACCCTGATGTAAGGGGGAGGCTCTCTGGGGACCCTGATGTAAGGGGGAGGCTCTCTGGGGACCCTGATGTAAGGGGGAGGCTCTCTGGGGACCCTGATGTAAGGGGGAGGCTCTCTGGGGACCCTGATGTAAGGGGGAGGCTCTCTGGGGACCCTGATGTAAGGGGGAGGCTCTCTGGGGACCCTGAGGTAAGGAGGGGCTCTCTGGGGACCCTGAGGTAAGGAGGGGCTCTCTGGGGACTCTGAGGTAAGGAGGGGCTCTCTGGGGACCCTGATGTAAGTGGGGGCTCTCTGGGGACCCTGATGTAAGTGGGGGCTCTCTGGGGACCCTGATGTAAGTGGGGGCTCTCTGGGGACCCTGATGTAAGTGGGGGCTCTCTGGGGACCCTGATGTAAGGAAGGAGCTCTCTGGGGACCCTGATGTAAGGAAGGGGGCTCTCTGGAGACCCTGATGCAAGAGGGAGGCTCTCTGGGGACCCTGATATAAGGAAGGGGGCTCTCTGGGGACCCCGATGTAAGGAAGGGGCTCTCTGGGGACCCCGATGTAAGGGGGAGGCTCTCTGGGGACCCTGATGTAAGAGGGAGGCTCTCTGGGGACCCTGATGTAAGGGGGAGGCTCTCTGGGGACCCTGATGTAAGGGGGAGGCTCTCTGGGGACCCTGATGTAAGGGGAAGGCTCTCTGGGGACCCTGATGTAAGGGGGAGGCTCTCTGGGGACCCTGATGTAAGGGGGAGGCTCTCTGGGGACCCTGATGTAAGGGGGAGGCTCTCTGGGGACCCTGATGTAAGGGGGAGGCTCTCTGGGGACCCTGATGTAAGGGGGAGGCTCTCTGGGGACCCTGATGTAAGGGGGAGGCTCTCTGGGGACCCTGATGTAAGGGAGAGGCTCTCTGGGGACCCTGATGCAACGGGGAGGCTCTCTGGGGACCCTGATGTAAGGGGGAGGCTCTCTGGGGACCCTGATGTAAGGGGGAGGCTCTCTGGGGACCCTGATGTAAGGGGGAGGCTCTCTGCGGACCCTGATGTATGGGGGAGGCTCTCTGCGGACCCTGATGTAAGGGGGAGGCTCTCTGCGGACCCTGATGTAAGGGGGAGGCTCTCTGGGGACCCTGATGTAAGGGGGGAGGCTCTCTGGGGACCCTGATGTAAGGGGGAGGCTCTCTGGGGACCCTGATGTAAGGGGGAGGCTCTCTGGGGACCCTGATGTAAGGGGGAGGCTCTCTGGGGACCCTGATGTAAGGGGGAGGCTCTCTGGGGACCCTGAGGTAAGGAGGGGCTCTCTGGGGACCCTGAGGTAAGGAGGGGCTCTCTGGGGACTCTGAGGTAAGGAGGGGCTCTCTGGGGACTCTGAGGTAAGGAGGGGCTCTCTGGGGACCCTGATGTAAGTGGGGGCTCTCTGGGGACCCTGATGTAAGTGGGGGCTCTCTGGGGACCCTGATGTAAGTGGGGGGGGCTCTCTGGGGACCCTGATGTAAGGAAGGAGCTCTCTGGGGACCCTGATGTAAGGAAGGGGGCTCTCTGGAGACCCTGATGCAAGAGGGAGGCTCTCTGGGGACCCTGATATAAGGAAGGGGGCTCTCTGGGGACCCCGATGTACGGAAGGGGCTCTCTGGGGACCCCGATGTAAGGGGGAGGCTCTCTGGGGACCCCGATGTAAGGGGGAGGCTCTCTGGGGACCCTGATGTAAGGGGGAGGCTCTCTGGGGACCCTGATGTAAGGGGGAGGCTCTCTGGGGACCCTGATGTAAGGGGGAGGCTCTCTGGGGACCCTGATGTAAGGGGGAGGCTCTCTGGGGACCCTGATGTAAGGGGGAGGCTCTCTGGGGACCCTGATGTAAGGGGGAGGCTCTCTGGGGACCCTGATGTAAGGAAGAGGCTCTCTGGGGACCCTGATATAAGGGGGTGACTCACTGGGAACCCTGATGTAATGATAATATATGTAACAATATATATATATATATATATATATATATATACACACACACTGTGTATGTATATATGTACATATACATATAGATATACATACACACACACACACACATATATATATATATATATATTATATACATGTGTATGCCCGCCCAAGCGTATGACTTTCTTTACTTCGCTGCTGTGGGCTCTAGCCCCAGATCTTTTGTAAACCTAGCAATGTCCCTGCCTGAGCCCAAAGGCAAAGGGTCTTTCTGCAGCTTGATATGGTGGGCACTCAACTGGGGAGAGGAGCCAAGAGCTCCAGCGGGGAACCACAGAAGAGGAGGATCAGGCTGCTCTGTGCAAAACCATTGCACAAAGAAGGTAAGTATAACATGTTTGTTATTTTTTTTTTTTTTAAATAAAATAAAATTTGATTCTTAACAACAGAGGGGCCCAACCGCTGGTCCATGTCGCCTCTAATGTGTCCCTCCTGCTCTGGGATGGCGGGTCTGCAAGCCCAGTTCGTGGGTTCCCGACCTGCCATCCCAGAGCATCAGTGTAAAGAATAGAGTCGGCACTAGAGGAAGCATGCTTCCGGTATAGAGCCAGCTTCTCTCAGTCAGAGTGGTACCAAATGCACTCTGCCTCCTGGAACAGCAGCAACTACCAGCCATTCCCACCCTGGGGGACAACAGCAGCCGCCAGCCATTCCTGCACCCTGGGAGAGAGGAGGAGCAGCTGCTGCCAGCCATACCCGCGCCCTGGGGAAAAGCAGCAGCTGCCAGCCATACCCAACGGGGGCACAGGAGCAGCCACCAGCCATACCCTTCTAGATTGTAAGCTCTCACGAGCAGGGCCCTCTGATCCCTCCTGTATTGATTTGTATTGTAAGTGTACTGTCTGCCCCCATGTTGTAAAGCGCTGCGTAAACTGTTGGCGCTATATAAATCCTGTATAATAATAATAATACCCGCCCTGGGGGACAGCATCAGCCACCAGCCATACCAGCCTGGGGGACAGCAGTAGCCGCCTTCTATGCCTGCCTGGGGGATAGCAGCAGCCAGTGATACTTGCAGGAATTCTGAGGAAGTGAAGGTTGAGGTCAGTTTTTACTTAAAATCAAACAGCAATGGGCATATCTGTTCTCTACACTGGTACACTAGCTACACTGGGCAACTTTCAAACTGATTTGCAGGTCCAGTACGGTGCACCTGCGGGTTACCTGCACTGAGTCATAAACTTCTGTTATTACCTGTGGGTTTGGTGCGCTTACAGAAAGTGCCCAACACCTGCAAGATAATATAAAATTCTATGGCAAAGTGCAGCTAACCCACAGGAAAGCCACAGGTGCATTGCGCTGCACCCACGGTGCGAGTAAACCGCAGCACATCAGTGTGAAAGCAGGCTTAGGCCCCTTTCACAAGATCAGTCTGATCAGGTCCGCCTGTCTGTTTTTCAGGCAGACCCAATCTGATCCTCCATTCACCTCTATGGTGCGGCAGATGTAAATGGATTTGTGTCCTTTACACCTACCTACCTCCAATCCGATCTGCTAAAAAAAACGGTAGGGGATCGTCCCCTTCCATCTGGGCAGATAGGACTGGAGGGCCCATAGTAGAGTAGAGCGGGCTGTGCCCGTGTCTGCTCTGCATGTGCAGAGTGGACACAGAGCTGTTATCCGCCCACTCCGCTCATTGTGTCCTGCGGCCGGTTACCAAGTCGCTCTCATTCTTCAAAAGGTTGGGCACCCATGCTTTACAAATCCTTTAAATGAGGAAAATGAGGACTGTCAAGCAGTAAACTTTCTCAGAAGCAATGAGATTTAATAACAAATGTAGTCCTATCCTAAGTCTTTCAGAACTGCTTGTGGGTGGCTGGAGAAACGAGCATGTAAGTACCATGCACACAATTTTTAGAACAGCAGATCAAAAAAAAAAAAAATCACATTATTACTTCGTATTCAAAATGCTTTAGTGGTGTGCTCCACTGATGTGACATTTCATACCTCTAAATTTGACATTTCATACTGTTCAGGGAAAAAAATCATTAGCAACATCATGTAAATTAAAGCTGGTTTCTCTAATGACACTTAGAAGCAGCGTCATCGCGACAAACTTCCGTGTGCCAGGCCACAGGCACACTTACATGTGAGTTCAACTATTTTAGGTTTTAACCACATATCGACCGGCGCACGCCGATGTACGTCGGCAGAATGGCACGGACAGGCAAATGGGCGTACCTGTACGTCCCTTTGAATTTGCTACCATGCCATCGCGTGCGCGCCCGTCGCGAGCTCCGTGAGTCGGCCGCGGGTCCCGCGGACTCGATGTCCGCGGGGATACCCGTGATTGTCTAACGGAGAGGAAGAACGGGGAAATGCTAATGTAAACAAGCATATCTCCGTTCTGCCTAGTGACCCTGTCACTGATCATAGCTACCGATCCCAGGGAGCTATGATCAGTGACGTCACACACAGCCCCTCCCCCCCACAGTTAGAAACACTTCCTAGGACACACTTAACCCCTTCACTGCCAGTGTCATTTTTACAGTAATCAGTGCAATTTTATCACTCTGATCACTGTAAAAATGACAATGGTCACAAAAATGTGTCAAAATTGTCCGATGTGTCCGCCATAATGTCGCAGTCACGATAAAAATCGCAGATCGCCACCATTACTAATAAAAAAAATTATTAATAAAAATGCCATAAAACTAACCCCTATTTTTTAGACGCTATAACTTTTGCGCAAACCAATCAATAAACGCTTATTGCGATTTTTTTTTTACCAAAAATATGTATCAGCCTAAACTGAGGAAAAAAATGTTTTTTTATATATTTTTTGGGGATATTTATTATAGCAAAAAATAATGCGTTTTTTTCAAAATTGTCGCTCTATTTTTGTTTATAGCGCAAAAAATAAAAACCGCAGAGTTATTTAAGAACCGTCAGAAGAGGAGAAGCGTCACACAGCGGGAGCCTCCCTCCATGCCATCATGGATGCGGAGCGGCCCGAAAAGAAGATGAAGACAAGAAGATGAAGACAAGAAGATGAAGAGAAGAGCGGGAGCCTCCCTCCATGCCATCATGGATGCGGAGCGGCCCGAGGAGAAGAAGGGAAGAAGACGCCGACCTAAAGGGCCTGGTATGGAATTTAGGGGGACCCCCCCACGTCATTTTTTTTTTTTTGGTTCGGGGTTCCCCTGTTGGGAATTCCAATGACGTTTTTATCAATGAACTTTTATGTGTCTTGTCGGACCGGCAATTCATTAATAGTCGCGAGTAGTTTAAATGACTTTTTTCCTTTGAAATGTCATTTTGCTGTCAGACTGTTCTAAACACGGGAAACACATACGCCCCTTTACAGGCATGCTATAGACTCCCCCCAGGTACGAAATTTAAAGGGATATTACACTTTTATTGTTTCACTTTAAGCATTATTAAAATCACTGCTCCCGAAAAAACAGCTGTTTTTAAAACTTTTTTTTGCATTGATCCATGTCCCCTGGGGCAGGACCCATGTCCCCTGGGGCAGGACCCAGGTCCCCAAACACTTTTTATGACAATACCATGAATATAAGCCTTAAAAATTAGCACTTTTGATTTCTCCCATAGACTTTTAAAGGGTGTTGCGTGGCATTCGCGGCAATTGTTTGCTGTTCGGCGAACATCCGATGTTCGAGTCGAACATGAGTTCAACTCGAACTCGAAGCTCATCCCTAATTTTTACTTAGAAGTATGCTTGCTGAAATCAACTACGCACTGAATTCATTCTTTTCACTCAATAAGGCCTGGAATTACAAAATTAAAAGTGACCTATTCTGACCATTGGCTTTAAGATTTGTAATTTTACCATGTTATTCTCAATTTTTCCAAAATATGCATACTGTCTGCATACTTTTCTATGTTCTTAAACAAGAGAGAGGGACACCTTTAAGTGCAAATGTAGGCAAAATGTTTGCTATCAGAAGGGAAGCAGTGTACTGTATATACAGCATCTCACAAAAGTGAGTACACCCCTCACATTTTTGTAAATATTTTATTATATCTTTTTATGTGAAAACACTGAAGAAATGACACTTTGCTACAATGTAAAGTAGTAAGTGTACAGCTTGTATAACGGTGTAAATTTGCTGTCCCCACACAATAACTCAACACACAGCCATTAATGTCTAGACCGCTGGCAACAAAAGTGAGTACACCCCTAAGTGAAAATATCTAAATTGGGCCCAAAGTGTCAATATTTTGTGTGGCCACCATTATTTTCCAGCACTGCCTTAACCCTCTTGGGCATGGAGTTCACCAGAACTTCACAGGCTGCCACTGGAGTCCTCTTCCACTCCTTCATGACGGCATCACATAGCTGGTGGATGTTAGAAACCTTGCGCTCCTCCATCTTCCATTTGAGGATGCCCCACAGATGCTCAATAGGGTATAGGTCTGTAGACATGCTTGGCCAGTCCATCACCTTTACCCTCAGCTTCTTTAGCAAGGCAGTGGTTGTCTTGGAGGTGTGTTTGGGGTCGTTATGATAGAATACTGTCCTGTGGCCCAGTCTCCGAAGGGAGGAGATCATGCTCTGCTTCAGTATGTCACAGTACATTTTGGCATTCATGGTTCCCTCAATAAACCGTAGCTCCCCAGTGCCTGCAGCACTCATGCAGCCCCAGACCAGGACACTCCCCCCACCATGCTTGACTGTGGGCAAGACACACTAGTCTTTGCACTCCTCACCTGGTTGTCGCCACACATGACACCATCTTGACACCATCTGAACCAAATAAGTTTATCTTGGTCTCATTAGACCACAGGACATGGTTCCAGTAATGCATGTCCTCAGTCTGCTTGTCTTCAGCAAACTGTTTGCGGGCTTCCTTGTGCATCATCTTTAGAAGAGGCTTCTTTATGGGACGACAGCCGTGTAGACCAATTTGATGCAGTGTGCAGCGTATAGTCTGAGCACTGACAGGCTGACCCCGCACCCTTCAACCTCTGCAGCAATGCTGATAGCACTCATACGTCTATTTCCCGAAGATGACCTCGGGATAGGACGCTGAGCACATGCACTCAGCTTCTTTGGTCGACCATTGCGAGGCCTGTTCTGAGTGGAACTTGTCCTCTTAAACCGCTGTATGGTCTTGGCCAGCGTGCTGCAGCTCATTTTCAGGGTCTTGGCAATCTTCTTACAGCCTAGGCCATCTTTATGTAGAGTAACAATTCTTTTTTTCAGATCCTCAGAGAGTTTTTTGCCATGAGGTGCCATGTTGAACTTCCTGTGACCAGTATGACAGAGTAAGAGCGATAACACCAAATTTAACACACCTGACACCTTGTAACACTAACAAGTCACTTGACACCGGGGAGGGAAAATGGCTAACTGGGCCAAATTTGGACATTTTCACTTAGGAGTGTGTTCACTTTTGTTGACAGCGGTTTAGACATTAATGGCTATGTGTTGAGTTATTTTGAAGGGACAGCAAATTTACACTGTTATACAAGCTGTACACTCACTACTTTACATTTTAGCAAAGTGTCATTTCTTCACTGTTGTCACATGAAAAGATGTAATAAAATATTTACAAAGATGTGAGGTTTGTACTTGCTTTTGTGAGATTCTGTATGTGACAACCCCAATTCTAAAAAAGTTGGGACGCTGTGTAAAATACACAAAAAAACTGAATGCAATGATCTGAAAATCTCATAAATCTATATTTTATTCTTAATCGAAAACACATCAAATGTTTAAATGAACCATTTTAAGAAAAAAAATAAAATAATTTAGAAATTGATGACAGAAACATGTCTCAAAAAAGTTGGAACAGGGCAACAAAAAGCTGGCAAATTAAATAGTACTAACAAGGAAGAGCTGGAAGAACATTGTGCAACTAATTAGGTTAATTGGCAACAGGTCAGTAACATGACAAGGTATAATAATAGAATCTTAGAGAGTCAGAGTGTTTTAAAAATAAAGATGGGCAGAGGTTCACCAACATGTTAAAAGTAATTTCTAAAATTGTCAATTTCAAAATAATGTTCCTCAAAATAAAATTGCAAAGAATTTAAATATATCATCATCTACAGTACATAATATCAAAAGTTTCTGAGAATCTGTGCACAAGGGACAATGCATTAAAAACAGGCATGATTCTGTGAGGCACATCACTGCATGGGTTAAGGAATACTTCCAAAAATCACTGCCTGTGAACACAGTTTGCTGTGTCATCCAAAAATGCAAGGTAAAACTCCACATGCAAAGAAGGAGCCATATCTGAGCATGATCCAGAAACAGTCTTCTCTGGGCCAAGCTCATTTAAAATGGTCTGTTGCAAAGTGGGAAACTGTTCTGTGGTCAGACTAATCAAAATGTGACATGTGTTTTGGAAACCATGGGTGTCTTGTCCTCCGGACTAAAGAGGAGAGGGACCTTCCAGCTTGTTATAAGCACTCAGTTCAAAAGCCTGCATCTCTGATGGTATGAGAGTGTATTAGTGTGTATGGAATGGGTGGCTTGCACATTTGGAAAGGCACCCAATGTCGAAAATATATACAGGTTTTAGAGCAGCATATGCTCCCATCCAGATGACTTCCAGAGAAGGCCTTGCATATTTCAGCAGGGCAATGCTAAACCGCTTACTGCATCTATGACAACAACATGGCTTCATAGTATATTGTAGTAGAGTCCGGGTGGGGTGCTCAACTGGCCTCCCTGCAATGTAGACCTTTCACCAATGAAAAATATTTGGTGCCTCTTAGAAATGAAAAATACGATAAAGAAAACCCAGGACTGTTGAGCAGTTAGAATCCTATATTACACAGGAATAGAACTACATTCCTCTCACAAAACTCTAGCAGCTGGTTTTCTCAGTTCTCAGACATTTACAGAGTTTTAGTTAAAAGAAGAGGAGATGCTACACCGTGGTAAACATGGCCCTGTCCCAACTTTTGCTGTGTTGAAATTTTTTTCTTAAAATGGTACATTGTCTCAGATTAAAAATTTGATATGTTTTCTGTTGTCTATTATGATTAAAATATGGATTTATGAGATTTACATTCTGTTTATAGATTTTACACAGCGCCCCAACTTTTCTTTAAGATGGGGGGTGTACAGATAGATATTCATTCATCTTTATACCTTGATATCAGTCACTGGAAACACACAAACATGGTGTTTACACATCAGATGCTCTTATTATATCTGTAGTGTGTGTAACGAGAACAATTTGTTAAAGTATCTCAACCAAATGGTAATCAATAGCTTCTTTGAAAATAACATAGTAACAATGAAGGGTAAATTAAAAATAGGATTTTTATAACAGCTTACCTGTAACATCCTTTTCTTGGAGTACATCACGGGACACAGAGCCATAGTAGTTACTACGTGGTTATATAGGCCATCTTTAGGTGATGGACACTGGCACACCCTAAGACAGGAAGTTCACTCCAAATATAACCCCTCCCATTACTGGGAGTTTTTGTAGCAAAGCAACATACCTGTATCTTAAGAGGGGAGGGACCTCTGTGTCCCGTGATGTACTCCAAGAAAAGGATTTTACAGGTAAGCTGTTATAAAAATCCTATTTTCTTTATCGTACATCACGGGACACAGAGCCATAGTAGTTACTATATGGGATGTCCCAGAGAAATGCTATCTGAGGGGAGGGAGACACAAACAAAAGTAGGGCGCCATCAGACCTGAGGACCTATACTGCTACCTGCAGCACATTGTGCCCAAAAGTGATATCCTCATGATTTTTTACATCCACTTCATAGAATCTGGTAAATGTATGGACTGAAGACCAAGTTGCGGCCTTGCAGATTTGAGCCATGGAGGCTTCGTGATGCACTGCCCATGAAGCACTAACAGCCCTGGTGGAGTGCGCTTTGATTTGAAAAGGTGGAATCTTCCTTCTCAGACCATAAGCTTGAACAATTACTTGCCAAATCCACTTAGAAATAGTAGATTTCGATGCTGCCTGTCCTTTTTTAGGACCTTCAGGCAACACAAACAAAACATCCGTTTTTCGAATCTGAGCAGTCGCCTCCAAGTAGACTTTGAAAGCTCTCTCTACATCAAGAGAATGTAGCGACTTTTCCTCCGTAGAACAGGGTTCTGGAAAGAATGAAGGTATAACAATATCCTGGTTTAGATGAAAACCTGACACTACCTTCGGTAGAAAGTTAGGATGAGGACGCAATACTACCCTATCCTTGTGAATTAAATATGGCTCTTTACAAGAAAGAGCAGTCAACTCTGATACCCTTCTTGCAGAAGATAGGGCTACCAGAAAAACTAGCTTCCTTGTCAAAAGGACCAAGGGAATATGTCGTAATGGCAGCAATGGGCATTAATCTGGCCAGAGGAGGGGCCAGGACCTTTGTAAACACCCGAGGTGCAGTAGCTAGACCGAAAGGCAGAGCTACAAACTGAAAATGGAGCTTTTCTACCTCGAAACGTAGATATTTCTGGTGAGCGGGGAAAATAGGCACATGCAGGTATGCATGCTTGATGTCAACTGACGCCAGAAGTTCTCCTCCTTGTAGGAAGAAGACAACTGATCGGATTGATTCCATGCGAAAAGAGCAGATTTTCAGGAATCCATTTAGATCTTAAGCCCAATACACACTATCAGTTTTTCTGCTGAGTTAGTCCTTCGGATTTACCAAAACCATGTAGTGCAAGGGCCTGCCTGATTGCATACACATTAAAACTCCTAAGGTTTGACCTCATATTATATGGTTTTGGTAAATCTGAAGGACTAACTCAGCAGAAAAACTGATAGTGTGTATGGGGCTTTAGAGATCTAGAATGGGTCTGACATCTTTATTTGGTTTTTGGTACCGTGAAAAGGCTTGAATAAAACCCCAACCCCTGCTCTTCCATGGGGATCACCATGATCATTTTTTGAGACAAAAGTTGGTCTAATGCTTGAAAGAGAATTCTTTTTCTCTGGATCTTTGGCTGGGAAAACGAGGAGACGGGAATTCTCGGAACTCTAGTTAGAATTATTGTGGAGACCCCCCCATCTGTTTTGAAAACTCTTCCTGCCAGACCCTTGAAAACTGCAGAAGTCGAGCGAGCGGGGCTGCCCTTTCATAAAGAGGCTTTTTAGCATTCTGTCTTGTATTTCCTTCCCCAGGACTTCTTTTGTCCCTGGTGGTTGACTTTGAACCTGACGGTGGGGGCCGTAGCGACTGCCTGGAGGCTGATGCCCCTGGCCCCGGAGAAGGCGCCGTTTAAATGAGGGACGTTTAATTTCCACTTCAAATTTTTTGGACGTGTTTGTCCAAAATCATCCCCAAACATCCATTCACCGCAGAAAGGAAAAAAAAAACAGCCAGGAGTTTTTTGCACGACGCTTCGGCTGACCAATTTTTCAACCATAAGATTCTATGTATATACACCAGCCCAAGCATAAGGCGCAAGGCCTGAAGAATAGAATCTCTCATAACGTCAACTACAAAACATAAAGCCCCTGGCAGCTCGGAAAAATCCAGGGCCTGCTGATTAGGGATAACCTTGAGCACCTGTCTCAACTCATCCCTCAAGGATTGACATACACCAGTTGTAGCCACTGGTTGAGACACTGAACCTGCCAAAGAAAATGTGTTTTCAAACAGGAATTCCAATTTCTTATCGGTTGGATCCCTAAGCATTTGAGCATTGTCAACCGGACAAGTCAAATTTTTATTCACAGAGGATATAGCCGCATCAATTGCTGGTATATCCGACCTTTTAGTGAATTTTTCCTCCATAGGATAAAGTACTGAGAACTTTTTAGGAGGATAAAAATGCTTATCTGGGTGATCTCAGTCAGAATACATAAGCTGTTCCAGAAAAAAATGGACAGGAAAGGCACGCAAAGCCTGAGAAGGTTTTAGCGAACCCAAAAAGAAGTGGGCCTCCAGCCGACTCAGTTAGGGGCAGCTTAAATGTGAAGCGGACCATCTCAGTAAAATGAAACTTGAAGAAGGTTCTTCCACAATTGATCCCCTGGAAGAGAAGTCATCAGCCTCTTGAATAATAAATATATACGCTGCGCTTTCCAAAGTCATACACTATACCAGTGTAAAAAGAAGCATATAAAAAACCTCCAATAGTGAAAAAAAAGTCTTTCCTAACAGTGGATAGTGACAATAGTGCAATAAATGAACACATATATTAAAAATAAATATAAATATTACACATACATTAAAAATAAAAGATGTGTATATAAAAGCATAAACAATGATGATAATAGATATAAAGTGCTACTGTGTAAAGAGGTGCAATTCCCACTTTTATGATCCTGTATAGATTATCAGTGACCCACTAATGCATAAAAAAGTACTCCTGTGCATGTGCATAGCATCCAGTATTATATAGTATATTAATATTGCATTTATTGCACTATTGTCACTTTCCACTGTTAGGAAAGACTGTTTTTTTCACCGGTATAGTGTATGACTTTGGAAAGTGCAGCGTATATATTTATCCACATTTGCATGATATATGAGGCATGTTTAACGCTTGCAGCTGATTTTTGATAATTAAGGCATTTTGGATTAGTGGAGGCTCACAGGACTCTTTTATATTTTAGCTATCAGCCTCTTCATGGTCCCCTGAGGGGAATTCATCCTCTCCCGCCCATTGTTCCTCTGTTTGAGGGTCCTGGGCAGTAGAAGGGGACCTATCGCGTTTTCGCCTATTCTGGGGAGATTCGATTAAAGCAGCTATCCTTTCCAATTCCACAAAGGCTGAGGAGAAAACTTCCTCAGTAACATAGACAGGGGCTGAAATGGTGAAAACAATTGCAACCCTTGACGGACCCGATGGCTCACCCTGACCAGCCACCCCAGCTCTTTCATGGGAGGATAGCATTGTAGAGGTGAGACTCGGGTCCTCAGAGCCTGAGGGTGATACCTTTGGGCCTCTTTTTTGGGGTGTTTACACCTCCCCTTCTGGCAGACATAGCCCTAAGCACAAACGCAGATGCGACCTGGCAAATGGAGCACTTATAGCTTTTTACAGCCCTGCGTTGTGGACATTGAGAGACTTAAGCTACGCCCCCTCCTTCTTCCCGCCATGCGCCCCCCCTTTTAAAAAAAAGACTGTTTTCCACACGCGCACGTGTGGCCTCCGATCCGACCGGATCGGCGTGGGGGGGGGGGTTTGATGGCGAGGAGGGGAGCAGGAGGAAGAGAAGGAGAGCCGCCGCTGCTATGGCGGTGGGAGAGGGAGCGGAGCGGCATACCGCCGACCGTTTTGGACTCCCTCTCCTATTTCTGGAGAGGTGAGAGAAACTCCTGCCCAGGTGGGGGGAGTTTTTGTAAAAAACCCCCTCCAACATCTTACCAGAGGCTTGGAACTGCTTGGCTGGAGGAAGCATGCAGCTTCTGCTAACACAGAGCGAGATATGGGAAGCTTGAACCAGTTATGCTCTTTACAGCTCCCGGTGGTGACTTTTAGGCATGACAACATTTATTTTAAAGGACAAAATCCATAAGAAATTTAAAATTCCTCAGGAATCTCCACTTACCTTATCCTGCCGCAGGATTCTGTGGTAAAACCAAACAGACCCAATCTTCACCCCTCACGGTGGGCTCTGTTAAAAAACCTTCAAGGACCGGGGTCCCTTTTTAATCGGGGTTCCACTCCCTATAGCACCCCGCCAGGAAGCTTTATGGCTAAAAAAACCAAAGGACTGGATCCCGGGGTCCAGCTCTCAAAAAAGAGAAGCGTTACGGGCTAAACCTCATTTCTTCCGCCACGAGGACGGGTACCATTCAATTTGGCCTGAAAAGACACTTTGAATGGATCCGGCTGCATAGCTTGCCCCAGCAAAAATTACTCCAGTGGAGCTCAGCATAGTACATCTTTATTTGTGACCAACACCTAAGATACTGGCGAAAACACTGAGGTACTCCCAGTAATGGGAGGGGGGTTATATAGTGAGTGAACTTCCTGTCTTAGGGTGTGCCAGTGTCCATCACCTAAAGGTGGCCTATATAACCACATAGAAACTACTATGGTCTGTGTCCCATGATATACGATAAAGAAACACCCTTTTTTTTTCTTTTTTTGAAGAAAAGGTGTTTTAGTGCCAACCCATGCTCCAGTATGCTGACAGCAGGTTAAAAGATGAAGACTTACCCACACCCCTTGCCTTATTAATTAGGCTATGCTAACACTTCTGCAGCTTTCATTAAAACAATACCTAGTTATCCTGCCATGAAAGTCCTTGGGTAGGAACTTCCGGTTAAAGGAAGACAATGCCCTGTCTCCATCTCTCAATGATCCTCTTGGGTTGTCACACGCATACCCAATGGTTCTCCTAGGCCAGGGATATGCAATTAGCGGACCTCCAGCTGTTGCAAAACTACAAGTTCCATCATGCCTCTGCCTCTGGGTGTCATGCTTGTGGCTGTCAGAGTCTTGCTATGCCTCATGGGACTTGTAGTTCTGCAACAACTGGAGGTCCGCTAATTGCGTATCCCTGCTCTAGGCTGTCATTCTGTCACATGCTCTCCCAAATGAGACTGCAAGCAACCGTGCCAAGCATGTCCCACTGTTGTCACCATGAGGAAAACGTCACTGAAAAATGGTATGCAGCAGCGACTAATGTGTATGCATGTAGACAGGAAGTAGCTGCAAAAAGGGCTGCAGCTACTTGCAACAAGGAATGAAGAAAGGTAAAACAGTATTGTGCACAAGGGAAATTCACCTTTATTTTAAAAAAAAAATTGTTTATGACACATTGGCATTTAGTTAGGGGTTACTTGTACATTTAACAAGCACTATACAAACATGATGTAAATGTACTATTACTAGCCTAAAGCATGGTAATCTCTAACATACAGGCAAACGCACAATTTAGCAGAATATGGCAAAAATATTTTAACTTAACCAACATTTTTTGTGGCACAGTTTGTGCAAGGTTTATATATAATATGCAATATATGCTGAAATATTATACAGGTTCTTCCAGATGTGCTTTTAACCGATTCCAAATATAGCTTTTCCACATTGTAATTATTGTTTAAGCTGCCAAGCAATAAAGTTCTGGGAGAATAGTCTATTGTCCTATAAAAAATGGTAAGCAGATACTTACAAAGTAACATCTTCTTCACTGGCTAAATGCATCACAAAGAGGGTGATATGGTAAGAACCCTTTGGAATCATAGCTTTGGAAAGTCTTTTATCCTTCTGTAAAACTGAATCTTGAATAGTCTGGATGTCATCTTGAATCTAAACAAGTAGATAAAAATTTTATGTGAATCACATAAAATATAGCATGCCAAAATGTAAAGTAAATGCTATAAAGTCATCTTTGGCACCGATTGTTAGGCATTCTAATATAAATTTGTGACTGCAACAGCCACACTCTTCTAGGAAGGCTTTTCACAAGATTGAATGTGCAACGTGCCCATGGGAACTTGTGCTCACTGTGCCAAAGCTAAGGTCAGGTACTGCTGTTGAAGAAAAAGACATCACAAATGGCATTCCAATTCAAGCCAAAAGGTGTAAAATGGGGGTTTAGGGCAAGCTCTGTGCCATAAAAACCGAGTTTTTATGGACCTGCACAGAAAGTCATAAGGCTGGAACATAAAAAGGCCTTTTCCTAACTATTGCCAAAAAGTTGGGAGCACACAATTGTCTTCCGTGTGTTTGCATGGTGAAGCATTAAAATGGTTGCAAACCCTATCTTCATCAATTTTAAAAGACATGCACCTTTTTACACTTTGCTCTATACAAATCCAAATCGCATTAGTTTAGGGCTGAAACAACTAATCGATTAATCGACAACTAATCGATTATGAAATTAATCGATTACTATTTTCATAATCGATTAATTGGCCAGTAACATAATGGGGTTAAAAAAAACTAAAATAAGCCCTTTATAGTACAAAAAGAGCAAATAATCGCTATTGTAAATATTACTTACACCACAGTAAAAAAAATGAACCCCCTTACAGTAGTGATTATCTGTTTTTCTTTGTACTATAAAGGGCTAATTTTAGTTTTTTTAACCCCATTATGTTACTAAACGTCTTAGACCTGGTTCACATCTACGTGTTTGGTGCTTTTTGCAGAAAAGCACAACAGTCCATTTACATGGTTTCCTATGGGACACGTTCACATCTATGCTTTTTTCAGCCACTGCGTATTTTGGAAAGGGTCAGGGACTTTTTTTAATGCAAAACGGTGCTTTTTTTGGTTCAATATACTTCAATGGAAAAGCTGCAGAAAAGCGTGTAATTATTGCAGCAGTTTTCGTTTTTTTTAATCTTCTCAACAACAAATTGGCCAAAAATAAATGCAAAAACGCAAATCGCAGCACAATCACGTGCGCAAAAGTCAAAACACACAGCAAAAAGCACTGCAGAAACAGATCAAAAGCAAACTGCATAGGTGTGTACCGAGCCTTATGCTGGCCACACCGATCAATTTTCAGACAAAATATTCAGACGAGAATATTCAGACGAAAAATCTTTGTACATTCGTTGAATGAAAGAATGTTGTTTGAAATTTTCACTTGTTTTTAACATTCTGTTTTTAAAATGAATGTAATTTCTGAACAAAAACCACATCCACTGTCTGAAAATTCCTTTGAATTTTGCTATTTCAAAATTTTCCCGTCACTGTGGTTGAAAAATGAACGTAGTTTTGACCCCACTAACGATTAGAAAATTGAACGAACATTCTTAAAATAAAATTTTTTTTTTGAAGGAAGTAATTGTTTGTTAAATAAAAAAATTTGATTTTGGAGTCTGATGATATTTACCAGATTCACATTTTAATAGTATATACAGTATATATCTCCTCTAATAGTATATACAGTATATCTCCTCTAATAGTATATACAGTATATCTCTTCTGTCTGTAATTCTCAGAGTGGATTAGATATTTTGCTCCCTAACCATATAGTTTGTTATTTATATTTACCACTGCATAGAGATATACAGTATAAGAATAAATTGCCTTTTTTTAAAACTTTACATATTAACTTAATTATACACCACACTTTTTTTTAAGATTATTAACCGATTAATCTATTAATCGAAACAATAATCGGCCAACTAATCGATTATGAAAATAATCGTTAGTTGCAGTCCTACATTAGTTGTAACTCCGTTTTTTAATCCCACTGCCTGTCACAGCCCTGTGAATGTCTCCAGCCCATGGGCGTGTCCACGCTTGGGAGGTGGAGTCATAATATTACTGACTCTCCTCTGTACACGCCCCCAAAAAACACAGTAGCGCAGCTTAGGAGCACACCTGGCACGATCCAATGTCAAAGCTACCCAGCGCCAGGAATTTCAATATATCAGAGTGCTGGGTAGCTTTGGTAAGGAACAGACAATCATAGGGGAGCTGGGGGAGGTAGGAGCAATCTAGCTGGAGTTGCTGTGCACGGCTCCAGGACACACGTCCACTGCTTGTACATGAGACAGATTATTAGTCTGTCAGTCACAGGAGACAGGGTGTGGGGACGCAAATTTTTTGGAAATTTTTTTTTTCAGTGTAGGAAGACAGAGAGGATTTTAAACGACTGGCTGCTCTTTGACTGATCAAACTAGGTACAGATGATTTCTTCTGCTTTACAGGGTGAGGTAGACTGGTCAGTTTATTTTTGAATATTCAGGTTTACAACCACTTTAACCGTTTGCCGACCAGCCGCCTCAGTTGTACTGCAGCAACATGGCTCAGCTGCGTGAATCACCGTCATTTTACGTTGCTTCCCTTTTTGTCCACTAGGGGCGCGCGCCCCCTTCTCGCCCACAGGGTCGATGCGAGTGCCCGGCGGTCGCGATCCCTCGGGGCACATGGAGAACTGGGATCTGTGTGTGTAAACACACAGTTTTTGGTTCTCTGAGAGGAGAAGAGAGAGATCGGCTGTTCATACAGAGTATGAACAGCGATCTCTCTCTTCCCCTACACAGTCCACTCCCCCCTTCAGTTAGAACACACACTAGGGAACACAGTTAACCCCTCGATTGCCCCCTAGTGTTAACCCCCTTCCCTGCCAGTAACATTTTTACAATAATCAAAGCATTTTTATAGCACTGATCGCTGTATAAATGCCAATGGTCCGAAAAATGTGTCAAAATTGTCCGACGTGTCTGCCATAATGTCGCTTCCCCGATAAAAATCGCAGATCGCCGCCATTACTAGTAAAAAAAATAATAATAATAAAAATGCCATAAAACTATCCCTTATTTTGTAGACAAAATAACTTTTGCCCAAACCGATCAATATACGCTTATTGCAATTTTTTTTTACCAAATATATGTAGAATAATACATATCGGCCTAAACTGAGCAAAAAATGTTTTTTTATATATTTTTGGGGGATATTTATTATAGCAAACAGGAAAAAATAATGCGTCTTTTTCAAAATTGTCACTCTTTTTTTTGTTTATAGCGCAAAAACTAAAAACCGCAGAGATGATCAAATACCAACAAAAGAAAGCTCTATTTGTGGGAAAAAAAGGACGCCAATTTTGTTTGGGTTCAACATCGCACAACCGCGCAACTGTCAGTTAAACCGGCGCAGTGCCGAATAGAAAAAAGTGCTCTGGTCAGGAAGGGGGTAAAATCTTCTGGGGCTGAAGCGGTTAAGGCCCCATTCGCATCTCAGTGTTTTGTAGCCTAAAGCTTGAAGCTTCAAAATGCTAGAGGATTGGTGTCGCCTGAAGCTCAAGAAAGTTATGGAGCTTTTTTAGTAGCTTAAATTGGGCAGATTTGCAAGTTTTTGGTGCACTTTTATTCTCACAGAAATGAATGAAAATGCGTGATTTGCAAGTTTTTGTGTGCTTTCGCAGCGTGTTTTTTGCGTGATTTTCTGTTTAAAATGTAAAAAATATAATATAATAGGGCTTACCTGTAGGTAAAATGAATATCTCCTAAACTTGCACCATTTAGGAGATATTCACCCTGCATGCAGCCGCTGACGTCAGTAGCACATGCACTCTGAAGGTCCGGCATATCGTGCCGAAACTTCAGAGCTTCTTGCCGAAACCGAGCGCTCCCGCGTGCATGCGTGGGATTGACATCATCGCGTCTCCAGTCACTCACAGCACCGGAGCCTGGGAACCTGGAAGTAACGCTGGGGGAGCATGTCAGCCCCCTCAGTGGTAACCAGGCGCCACTGGCAGGGGCTTCATTCTAAGATAAGTATTTTATAATGAGCTAGTATGCAGTGTATACTAGCTCATTATGATTTTGTGTTACAAGTTTTTTTTTTTTTCCTTTGTTTTTTTTTTTTTTCACAGGGTTTACAACCGCTTTAAGGTTAGAGGTTAATTATTTATTTCATAGTATTTATTTATGTATATATTTGTGTATTTTTTTGCATTCATTAGCAGTATTTTTAACACCCGGACCCTTAAAAAAAAAAAAAAAAAAATTATATATAAATAATAATAATAGTACAATAAAATATTAACCTCTAATCCTAACACCAACCCCTAATCCTAACCCTAAGTGAATAATATTAAAAATAAAAGAAATAAAAGCTGATGGAAAAGCTAAAAAAGCTGAAAATCCTTGCAACAAATGATGCAACAAATGATAATTTTCTCTATTGGCTATTAAGAAAAAACACCAAAGCTCAAAAGCACTGTATAAAAACGCAAATACAAACGCGTGAAAAAACGCGTAGAAAAACGCTCAAAGGCGGCTACGCTCAGGTGTGAATGCAGCCTAACGGCACTGTTCCAATAGAATCATCTGAATTCAATAAATTTAGAAGTGTGTTCACATACTTGTGGCCATATAGTTTAGCTAAAAAGTTTTGGGTAGAGTGGGTGGTGGTTAGAGGTTTAGTCATATTTTTACCATTGTTTCTGTAGCTACTGGGAAAATACTCTATTCCTTTATTTCCTGTATGGTCACAGAGACAGGAAATACATAAAATTACTCCAAAAACGGGCACAGATGGTAATTTAACACTTTATCTAAATTAAAAAGGGGAAGTCATGAAAACATGGTTCTATTGCTGTTCGTGTCCTCACAAGACGCCAGGAGAAAATACCCCCAGTTTTTCCCTATGGAAAAATAAAATGGTTTTGGCTGGAGTTGAGCTTTAAAGGGGTTGTAATCCTATGCATTAAGGTGAAAAAACTTCTGACACTGACCAGCCCCCCAGTTTTACTCACCTGAGCCCATTTGTTCCCACGGCAGAGAGGCGCTCTACCTCTCTGCCCGTTGTCTCGGCTCTTGATTGGATAGATTGATAGCAGCGCAGCCATTGGCTCCCATTGCTGTCAATCAAATGCAATGTAGCGGGTTCTGGGGGGCAGGGCCAAGTCCAGCATTCTGTGTCTATGGACGCAAAAGCCGGACACAGAAGCGTGCCCGCACGGGGACCCCCAAGGAGAGTGCTTCTCCTAGGTAGTTTTCTGATGCGGGGAGGACCTGATAACGCCACCGGGGGACCCAAGAAGAGGTGGATAGGGGCCACTGTGTGCAAAACGAACTACACAATGGAGGTATGTATGACATGTTTGTTATTAAAAAAAAAAAAAACAAGGGTTAATAAGAATTTTTTAATTCTGCAGTCTGCTATATTCTAAAACCTCCCTAGAATCATGGCAACAAAATTCTAGATGAGGTGTTAGACATGCAGTTTGCCTACAAAATTACCCAGATAAATATCAGCTCTGACATTAGGTTTAATATAGAAAGCCTTTAATATTTGCTGATAAATAGGGTATCGGGGATGCAGTGTTTCTGTAATCACAACACTAGTACTGATTGTGGACAGATCCTGCTATGTGGTGTTTTTTTTAGTCACTTCCCTTCACAATTTAGACTGAAAGCTCTCACAAGCAAGGCACTCCTAACACTCCTGTATTGAGCTGTATTGTGACTGTACTGTCTCACTTATTTTGTAAAGCACTGCTCAAACTGTTAGCAATCATGTATAAAAATAATAATTTGCAGACGCGGTAAAAACCAAAACACTTACCTTAGAATTTGTAATAGGCAGGGACACAAAATAATTAGGCCTCTTTTGCTGTTTACTTTTATCATTATCTTCACTTTCTAACTTGTGTCTTTTCCTCTTCTTTTTCACAGTCTTCTTTGCTGCACTTGTGACTGAAAGAAATAAATTTAATAAAACACAGAAACAGGAAAGACTGACAGCAGAAAGCAGTCTGCTTTTTTTCTTTTATTTTCAACATTCTTGTCGACTGTATTCATCCAATGCATGTACAAATGCATTAGGTCTCATTTAAACTGTCAAACTCATTACTCTTTTGGTAAAGTAACTCTTTCTAATTAGATCCTTAAATTTTCCTCCTAATAGTTTTGACACCATGTTACGGTCTACTTGAGCTCAGCTATATATTGAAAATACCGGCCCAATAATCGTTATTCACAAATTTTTTATTTTTTTTTTCAAAACATTTTTATTGAGTTTTACAAATTCACCAGTAATACAGAGTATACATTGCAATAAGCAGAGGTTATTCACAAATTTAATGTATTTATCCACTTTAAGACTGGGATAATTTTTCAAACTTGTTTACAAGTTAAAAATATTTTTTTTGTGCTAGGAAATTACTTAGAATCCCCAAACATTATATATGTTTTTTTTCTAACACCCTACAGAAAAAAATGGCAGTCGTTGCAATTATTCACACCGTATTTGCGCAACGGTCTTACAAGCGCACTTTTTTTGGCAAAAATACACTTCTTTGAATTAAGAAAATAAGACAACAGTAAAAGTGTAAAAGTTAGCCCAATTATTTTTACATTGTGAAAGATGGTGTTATGCTGAGTAAATTAATACCTAACATGTCACGCTTCAAAATTGCGCCCACTTGTAGAACAAAATTTTATCCTTAAAAATATCCATACGCGACGTTTAAAAAAATTCTACAGGTTGCATGTTTTGAGTTACAGAGGAGGTCTAGGGCTAGAATTATTGCTCTTGCTCTAACGATCGTGGTGATGCCTCACATGTGTGGTTTTGAACACCGTTTTCGTATGCGGGCAGTACTCATGTATGCGTTCGCTTCTGCCCGTGAGCGGGACGGGGCGCGTTAAAAAAAAAAAATGTTTCTTAATTATTTTAATCTAAAAAAAAAAAAAAAATGTAAAAATAAAGAACAAAAATTGTGTCACTTTTATTCCTAATACAAGGAATGTAAATATTCCTTGTAGTAGAAAAAAGCATGACAGGACCTCTTAAATATGAAATCTGGGGTCAAAAAGAGCTCAGATCTCATATTTACACAAAAATGCAATAAAATTAAAAAAAAATGTTGTTTGAAAAAAAATACAAAAAAAAAAAAATAAATAAAAATGAAAATGTCCCTTTAGGAAGCTATGGGCGGAAGTGACGTTTTGACGTCGCTACCACCCTGCCATGGTATGGAGCTGGGTGGGGGCCATCTTTCCCTCACTCAGCTCCATACCCCAGTGGGGAGAGGACGCGATCGCCTCCGCTGCTGCCGGCAGCTCCGGTAAGTGGCAGAAGCATAGAATGCATTAAGGTGAAAAAATGTTTACCTTTACAACCCCTTTAACTATTCTTGTTAAATGTTAGTGTTATCACTTATCTGCATCTGTCATTGCTTAATTAAATGTTATACCTACAAGTGTTTGTGTGATCTCACCCTGCATATCTTGAATACAACCTTAAAAATGTAAACTATCGTGTAACCGTGATAAAACAAGCACTACTGTTGTACTAATAATTTGTGACAACATAAAGTTCACAATTTACAGTATATTCTCACAACACTTGTTTAAATGGAAATAATATTGTAAATTATAACAACATTATATACTTACTTTCAAGAACAGCACTGATATCCGCATTTGCAAAAGGCAGCTCAGTTAGCAGGTTTCCTACAGGTTCATTACTGCCAACTCTCTTTCTCCTACGTTTGCTTTTCTTATGTTCCTGAATACCTTTTGGTTTTCCATCTTCTAAAGCTAAAAAAAAAAAAAAAAAAAAAAAAAAAATTTTTTTTTCAAGTGGATACAGTAAATTTATAGTGAGATGTATATATACACATTCTAGTGAATTCCATAGTGTCATGAGAATTTAATATGGGCTGTCATTACCAAACTCTACTCTGAGAATGCGAGCTCCTTGGATGTCGTTTAGATGCTTTAACTTCTATGTTGTTTGAGTTGCTGGCCCAGAAGTATAGTAATAAGTAGTTCTGAAACTCATTTACAGCATGCTTGTTCCAGCACTGTGACTGAAACATGCCAAAGTCAGACACAGCTAGGCAAGCGTTTTCAGTAGGACTGCATTGGCATCCCTATACTTATCACATGACATAGTCACCTTAAAGCGGGAGTCCGGCGACTAATCTTTTTATCTTTTTTTTTTTTTTTTTTTTTTTTTTTTTTTTAGGTCATTGAGACACTTTGATAATCCCAAAATAACACTCAGTTTGGGTGTAATATTTCCGCCTCTGTCTGTTTTCGTACTGAAGAATAACTTAAAAAATGTGATGCTGGCCGTTTCCATCTTGCTTGTGGGCATGTGAAGTCCACAAGCATTGATTTCCTGGATGCAGTGAATGCTGTTCATTCACAGCTTGTTCACACGCATGATCATTGTTTCCGCACTGAATCTTGAGAAGCCTGACACTAAACTCCCAGGAGACAGTGCGGCGCCAGGGAAAGGCAATAAACACGCCTACTCCCATGGGAGGAGAGACAGGAAGTACCACAATAAAGTACAATATAAAGGTAATTACAGCGATAAAAAAAATTTTCAGTTCGCATTTCAACATCCATGCAATTAACTGAAGGGGGTAAGATTAAGTTAAAAATTTGAGTGGAACCCCGCTTTAAATGCTTTTTTTCTTTTTTTTTTCTTTTTTTTTAATCATTCTTAAAAAACTTCCTCTGAAAACATCTACCTTTTCCATAGCAGAAATATGTAGCTGTTATCTAAAGGAAAGGCTATAGGGGTTATGTATTTTTTTTTTACATAATCAGATGCCTAATGGAAAAGTAGACATAATAGGATTTTTATAACAGCTTACCTGTAAAATCCTTTCTTTGAAGTACATCACGGGACACAGAGTCATAGTAGTTACTATGTGGGTTATAGGCCACTTTCATGTGATGGACACTGGCACGCCCTAAATTAAAAAGTGCAAAAGGATTTTACAGGTAAGATTTATAAAAATCCTATTTTCTTATCGTACATCACGGGACACAGAGTCATAGTAGTTACTATGTGGGATGTCCCATAGCAATGCAAACTGAAGGGAGGGAGACACAACAAAGTAGGGCACCAAGAGACTAGAGAACTTATACTGCAACCTGCAGTACACTGCACCCAAAGGCGATGTCCTCATGCCTTTTACACCTACTTGATAGAATCTGGTAAATGTATGGACTGAAGACCAAGTTTCAGCCTTGCAGATTTAAGCCATGGAGGCTTGGTGATGCACTGCGCAAGAAGCACTAACAGCCCTGGTGGAGTGCGCTTTAATATGAAAAGGAGGAATTTTCCTCTTAAAACCATACGTTTGAACAATCACTTGATGAATCCATTTAGTACTAGTAGATTTTGATGCTGCCTGTCCTCTTTTAGGACCATCTGGCAACACGAACAAAACATTTGTTTACGAATCTGAGCGGTCACTTTCAATAGACCTTGACCGCTCTCACCACATCATGTGGTGACCTTTCTTCCACAGAAGCAAAGTTCTGGAAAAAAATTAAGGCAGAACAATATCCTGGTTTAAATGAAAACCCGATATTACCTTCTGTAAGAATTCAGGATAAGGCCGCAATACAGCCTCATCCTTATGAACAACCAATACGGCTCCTTACAAGAAAGAGCAGCCAACACTGATACTCTTCTTGCAGAAGATATGGTGTTAGAATATTATTCCAAATTCATAATTTGATTTGACATGATTCTTCATCTAAAGCTGAGCATTGCTGGATTTTTCTGGTGTAGCCAATTTGAGTATGACATATAAGGTATCTTGGTGTAGAATGTCATGAGAAGACGAAAAATAGACATGTGTCCACGTAGCTAAAGGAATATACATTGTGGATTATATACTGTTAAGTTAAGTTAGTTTGTAGTTCCAGTCATATTAATAAGTACTAGTATATAGTAACTTAATGAAAAGTTGGTAAAATGTGTTTATATTATATTGATGTTTGGTTATATGACATTACATGATCAGCATATTACTTCAAGTATGGAGTGTTACATGTGGGCTTGTCAATCCTATGCCATATATGACTCTGAGTTGGAATCTTCTCTTGGATAGCATACTGAAGCTAGCAGAAATGAATATGTGCCATACAAGGTTCTAAGTTGGTGTGAGGTTATGATGTTCACACGTTCACATGTAACATATAAAGCCAATGCTTCCATATTGAAGGTTGCATAGACACAGAGACAGACACACACACATAGTCACTAGAATAGATGACACTGACATGTTCACAAGACACTTTGAGACAAGTTGGGACAGCTGAATTCTGCCAGAAGTCTAAGAACGTCATATCCTGTTTCTTCTTGGACGAACACACAAGACAGCATGGAGACAGACAGCAGCCACGAAGCACACATGCTTTCATAAGCTTATTACAGCTTTATAACTTTTTATTCTATTTCATATATTTTTACCTACATTGAACTGAACTATTATATTTTTACATTGTATTTATGATGCCAATTGTGTGACAATAAACTCACACTTTGTTTTAAGTCAGTTTGACTATCAATGCTAGTCCAGAAGCGCCTCTGAGATACAAGAATATTTAGATATTAATAATATTCTTCATATGGCAACCAAGAAAATTATTTTTCCCCCGTCAAGAAGACCAAGGGAATATCTCGTACTGGCTCCAAAAAAAAAAAAAAAGGCTGCTTCTATAAGCCGACAGGACTAAAGTAAGTCCCAAAAGTTCAGGGGTGACCAAACTGGAGGATTAATCCGCGTTACCCCCTGAATAAAGTTACGAACCAGAGAGAGAAGGAAGCAAGTGGTTGATGAAAAGAAAGACTGATAAGGCTGACATCTGGCCATCGATAGTACTCAAGGCCAGCTTCAATTCTAATCCTATCTGTAGGCATTCAAGGATCCTACCTATGAAATATTTCCTGGGGTGCCAACCCCTGGATTTACACCAAGAGACATATGCCTTCCAGATTCTTAACTCTGGAGGCCGGCTTCCTAGCATTTACCCTAGTATAACTACTGAGGCTAACCATCCACGATCTTTCAGAATGTGGGTCTCAATAGCCAAACCGCTAAATTTAGCATTTGTAAGGTAGGATGGAATACCGGACCTTGCGAGAGAAGGTCTGGCCATAGTGGTAGGGTCCAAGGGTCCCCCCACCGCCATCTTTATGATCTCGGCAAACCAAGATCTCCTGGGCCACAAGAATCATCTCCTTCCCTTCTTGCTTGATCCTGCGAAAAAGGCGCGGAAGCAGAACAGGAGGGAACGCATAGGTCAGTAAAAAACGAATCCTACGGAAAAAATCAAGGCATCTGTTTCGTATGCCATCGGATCCCTTGTCCTTGACACAAAATTCCACATCCGGAACTTCCCATCTTCTGGTATATCAACAGAAACATGTTGGGGTGAAAGGACCATTCTCCCAGGAACAATTGTTGGCGACTCAAGTAGTACGCCTGTCAATTCCTATTCCTGGAATGAAAATTGCTAATAGGCAAAAATGTTGTTTTCTGCTAAGATAGATGATTCACCTCTTTCTGTGCCTCACGACTTCTCGTGCCCCCTTGGTGAATGATAAAAAGCCACAACAGTGGCACTGTCGGATTGGATCCTGATAGGGCAATTCCGTAGATTGAGCGTCCAGGCCTCAAGGACCAGGCGTACTGCCCGCATCTCTAGAATATAGATGGACAAGGTCATCACTGATTTGGACCATTTCCTTAGGACAGATACTTCTTCCAGGACTGCTCCTCAGCCCAGAAGGCTGGCATCTATTGTTTCCACCTTCCAGGTAACTGGTAGAAAGGATTCCTCTTTTTGAAGATCCTTGGATATCCTCCACCAATTGGGGCCCTGACGCACATTGGGGGATAAACGCATTAGGAAGCCCAGAGCTTGGGCCTTCTTGTTCCCAGTTGACAGGATACTGTTTTGCAGCAGTCTTAAATGAAACCACGCATAAGGAACGGCCTCGAAAAAAGCCACCATCTTTCCTAACAAATTCATGCAAAGCCGAATAGAAGGATTCTTCTTTGACTTGAGTAACTTAATCAGTTCCCTTAAGGAACTGATCCTTTCATGGGGAAAAATACATTCTCTTTTGAGCTGTATCAATGATCAGCCCCAAGTACTACAGCCTCCTTGATGGATTTAAGGAGGATTTCTCTAGGTTGAGAAGTTGAGAATACAACCTAGGTATTCCAGGTAGCTAACTGCGGTGACCAAAGTTTGGATTAAGCGGGCTACCGAATTGATCAATGAAGAGAAGATCTAAATAGGCTAGTATTGTTATACCTTGAGCCATTACCCTGGCTAAAGGAGGAGCCAGGACCTTTGTAAACATTTGAGGTGGAGTAGCTAGACCGAAAGGCAGAGCTACGAACTGAAAATGAAGATTTTCTAAATTGAAGCATAAATTTCTGGTGAGCGAGGAAAAACGACACATGGAAAAAAGCATCCTTAATGTCGATTGACGCCAGAAGTTCTCACCCTTGTAGGACGGAGACTACTGATCGGATTGACTCCATGCGAAAAGAACGGATATTCAAACTCGGTTTAGATCTTTGAGATCTAAAATGGGTCTGAGATCCCCGTACGGTTTTGGAACCGTAAAAAAGGTTTGAAAAACCCTAATCCTTGCTCTACCAAGGGGACCACCGATATCACACTTTGAGTCAAGAGATGATCCAAAGCTAGAAAGAGAGACTTTTTTTCACTGGATCTCTGGGATAGTTTTGATCTGAGAAAACGAGGAGACGGAAGCTCTGACAATGTTCCTGCCAGACCCTTGAAAACTGTAGAAGCCTTCCTCCCCACTCGAGCGAGCGGGGGCGCCCTTTCATAAGGCTTTAGTATTTTGTTTTGTGGGTTACCTCCCCCAGGTCCTCTTTTGACCCTGGGACTGACCCTGAGGTTTACCTCTTGAATCCTGACGGTGGAGGCCGTCGTGACTGCTTGGAGGCAGATGCCCCTGGCACTGGAGAAGAAGCACATTTAAATGAAAAATACTTAAACTGCTTAACTGGAAAAAAGGGAACTTTTACCATTAGAAATTCTTTGGATATACTTATCCAGATTGTCTTCAAATAACCATTCACCATAAAAAGGGAAACTGGCCTAGAGCTTTTTGCATGGCGCTTCGGCTGACCATCTTTCAACCATAGGATTCTATGCACATGAACCAGCCTTAGCATGAGCCGTGAGGCCTGGAGAATAGAATTTTTCATAGCGTCAACTGTAAAACAGAACGCTTCTGATATGCCGGCCAAACCCTGGACCTGCTGATCAGGAATAACTTTGAGTACCTCTATAAACTGGTCCCTTAAGGACTGAGATACTCTGAACGCCAGCGCAGGTTTGAACGTCTGAACCTGCGAGCGAAATATATATTTTTCTTTTTTAAAAAGGAACTCTAACATCTTATCTGTTGGACCCTTTAGCATATGGGCATTGTCTACTGGACAAGTCAGATTTTTGTTTACAGAGGATATAGCAGCGTTAATTGCTGGAATTCCCCATAAAACCCTTCCTCCATAGAATATAGGTCCTCTGGGACCTACGGGAAGGAGCAGCATGGCGCGGGGGGGTCTGTAAGCCGCCGAGTGGCGTGCTGATTGCGCTAGTTTTCTTCTCTCTCTCTTTTTTTTTTTCAAAAGAAAAACTTAGAGCGCTTCTTTCCCCATGAAGAGGAGGAGAATACCAGCACAGGGGGGCGATAGGTGGGGAGAAGAACCCCCCCCCCTCAAGCTTACCGGAGGTTCTGCTGTCTGTCTGGAGGAAGAAGCACCTAAGCTCCCTGACACAGTGTGTTCTCTCAGTGTGAGGCGGTGAGGTGAGTGCTCAATACAGCCCCCAGTGGTGACACATAGGCAAGACAACATTTACTGATCTTAAAGGAGACATTCATAAGAAAATTTAAAAAAATTCTTAGAAAACTCCACTTACCTTTCCCGCCGCAGGGTTTTCTGTGGTAAACCAACAGACCCAATCTTCACCCTCCATGGTAGGGGTGCAACGGATCGTCACCGATCCCTGATCCAAACGGCTCAACCTGTTTGGATCGGCACACCACGCGAACCGCGGATCGCTCCGCTGCCTCGGCCATAGGAAAGGCCGCGGCTTCAGCCTAGCTCCAGACGGACTGTTTAGATGTTAAATTTTAAAAGCAGCAGCAAACCTGCTGACCTTACATGGTTGCTAATGTGACGGAACACCTCTGATTTTCACATTTAAATGTAACATTTGTCTTGTCCTTTTTTTTTTTTTTTTTTTGCTGATCCGAAAAATGATCCGATCCATGACTCTGATCCGAGGAACAATCCGATCCGTGTGTTTTTTGATCCGTTGCACCCCTACTTCACGGTGTGTTCCGTTAAACCTTCAGGAGCTGGGGATCCTAAGGAAACCCACTATCCTGGACCTGTAACAGCACCTCCACCAGTAAAACTTTATGGCCTTACTACCAAAAAGTACTGGATCCCGGGGTCCAGCTTTCTAAAAAGAGAAGCATTTACAGGCAAAAACTCATTTCTTAGAATACGAGGCCCGGGGAACCATTTCATTTGGCCAAAAGAGACACTATGAATGGATCCGGTCAGCATGGCTAGCCCCAGCAAGGATTGCTCCAGAGGAGCTCAGCACATCTTTACTCATGACCAACACCTTAGACATTGAGGAAAAATGGAGGTACTCCCACCAGTGGGAGGGGTTATATAGGGAGTGCACTTTTTAATTTAGGGCGTGCCAGTGTCCATCACCTGAAGGTGGCCTATAACCCACATAGTAACTACTATGGCTCTGTGTCCCATGATGCACGATAAGAAAAAAATATTATATAAATAAACTAATATATACACACATATTTTATACACACACACACACACACAACATGTATATACACACAGTATCTCACAAAAGTGAGTACACCCCTCACATTTTTGTAAATATATTATTATATCTTTTCATGTGACAACACTGAAGAAATGACACTTTGCTACAATGTAAAGTAGTGAGTGTACAGCTTGTATAACAATGTACATTTGCTGTCCCCTCAAAATAACTTTACACACAGCCATTAATGTCTAAACCCCTGGAAACAAAAGTGAGTACACCCCTATGTGAAAATGTCCAAACTGGGCCCAAATTGTCAAAAATTTGTGTGGCCACCATTATTTTCCAGCACTGTCTTAACCCTCTTGGGCATGGAGTTCACCAGAGCTTCACAGTTTGCCACTGGAGTCCTATTCCACTCCTCCACGATGACATTACGGAGCTGGTGGATGTTAGAGACCTTGCGCTCCTCAACCTACGATTTGAGGATGCCCCACAGATGCTCAATAGAGTTTAGATCTGGAGACACCTTCAGCTTCTTTAGCAAGGCAGTGGTCATCTTGGAGGTGTGTTTGGGGTGGTTATCATGCTGGAATACCGCCTTGAGGCCCAGTCTCCAAAGGGTGGGGATCATGCTCTGCTTCAGTATGTTACAGTATATGTTGGCATTCATGGTTCCCTCAATGAACTGTAACTCCCCAGTTCCGGCAGCACTCATGCAGCCCCAGACCATGGCACTCCCACCACTATGCTTGACTGTAGGCAAGACACACTTGTCTTTGTAATCCTCACCTGGTTGACACCACACACGCTTGACACCATCTGAACCTAAAAAAGGTTATCCTGGTCTTATTGGACAACAGGACATGGTTCCAGTAATCCATGTCCTTAGTCTGCTTGTCTTCAGCAAACTGTTTGGGGGATTTCTTGTGCATCATCTTTAGAAGAGGCTTCCTTCTGGGATGAAAGCCATGCAGACCAATTTGATGCAGTTTGCGGCGTATGGTCTGAACACTGACAGGCTGACCCCCCCCCACCCCTTCAACTTCTGCAACAATGCTGGCTCAAACATCTATTTCCCAAAGACAACCTCTGGATATGACACTGAACACATGCACTAAACTACTTTGGTTGACCATGGCGAGGCCTGTTCTAAGTGGAACCTATACTGATAAACCGCTGTATGATCCTTGCCACCGTGCTGCAGCTCTGTTTCTGGGTCTTTGCATATCCCTGGCCTAGGTTATAAGAAGATTGCCATCAGCGGACCTCCAGCTGTTGCAAAACTACAAGTCCCATCATGCCTCTGCTTCTGGTGTCATGCTTGTGGCTGTCAGAGTCTTGCTATGTCTCATGGGACTTGTAGTTCTGCAGCAGCTGGAGGGCCGCTAATTGCATATCCCTGGCCTAGGCCATCTTTATGTAGAGCAACAATTCTTTTATTTTTTTTTTTTAAGATCCTCAGAGAGTTCTTTGCCATGAGGTGTCATGTTGAACTTCCAGTGACCAGTATGAGAGAGTGAGAGTGATAACACCAAATTTAACACACCTGCTCCCCATTCACACCTGAGACCTTGTAACACTAATGAGTCACATGACACCGGGGAGGGAAAATGGCTAATTGGGCCCAATTTGGACATTTTCACTTAGGGGTGTACTCACTTTTGTTGCCAGCAGTTTAGACATTAATGGCTGTATGCTGAGTTATTTTGAGGGAACAACAAATGCACACTGTTATACAAGCTGTACACCCACTACTTTACATTGTAGCAAAATGTAATTTCTTCAGTGCTGTCACATGTAAAAGATATAATAAAATATTTACAAAAATGTGAGGGGTGTACTTACTTATGTGAGCTACTGTGTGTGTGTGTGTATATAATATATATATATATATATATATATATATATATATATATATATATATATATATATATATATATTTTACACACACATACACACATATATACACACACATATTAATAGTAAAAGACAAAGTCTAATGTAGGATGTAGGGATGTAGGGTTTTTGTAAAATAAGAATTTGACATTGGTCACTGGGCAGTTTGACATAATTTCAAAAGGCACCACTGTGGCCTAAAGTTGATATAGTCCAGAAACAATTAAAGAAAAAAAAATGTGGATAAAGAACCTGAGACAGCTTATACCCACAAGTTCTCAGAGAGCTGAGCTCAGTTTTTCTAAGCCATTGTTCTTCATTATTAGAGACTTTTTATGACTGGATGGGTATCAAAGGATTAGTGAAAACAAAAAGCCGTGCCTATATTTATGTAGGGATCAGGGTATTTAGACAGTAACTACAGACATGTAAGTTTAACTTCTTTTGCAAGGAAGATGTTTTAAAATAATATCATAATTGTTTTCTATGTGCCCTATTCATATCATAACACTGCGCTGATGTGAGTTACAGTGTAACTGAAGTTCTGCTAAGAGACACTGGGGTTATTTAATTAAAACTAGGGAGTGAAAAATCTGGTGCAGCTCTGCAAAGAAACCAATCAGCTTTAAGTTTTTTTTTTTGTTTTGTTTTTTGAGGCTTAAAGAGGAAGTAAACCCTGATGGGCTTTACTTCCTCTTTTGTAAAAGCATAATGGGCTAGTGTGCATCGCATACTAGCCCATTATGTGGCACTTACCTGCAAACGATGCCCGCGATATCCCCGCTGGAGGTCGCATTCATCTGTGCACCTCTTCTTTTCGGGGCTGCGGACTCCGGCTGTGTGACTGGCCAGAGCCGCGTAACATCACTCCCACGCATGCGTGCCAGATCAGACAGTCAGGGCACTCGCTCAGGAAGAAACTGCACGGAGAGCTGTCTCTTCACAGCACATGCGCCGATGACATCATCGGCGCATTACAAGGTAAATATCTCATAAACGGCGCAAGTTTAGGAGATATTTACAGTACCTATAGGTAAGCTTATTCTAGGCTTACCTATAGGTACAGGCTCTAAAAAGGGGTTTACAACCACTTTAATAGAACAAGCTGAAGTTAGAAGCTGATTAACATACACAACCGCACCAAATTTTGCACTCTCCTGTTTTAGGCCCCTTTCACACAAGCAGACCAATCGGGACTGCCTGTCTGTTTTTCAGGCAGACCTGATCGGACCACCTATTGCTCTCTATGGAGAGGCAAATGTAAAAAGACATGTGTCCGTTTACACCTGCCTGCATCCGATCCAATCTGTCAAGCAGATTGGATAGGATGACAGTCGGATGGAAATGGACAGATGACTCGTTTCCATCCACCGCCCCATAGAGAAGAGTGGACTGTGTCTGTGTCCACTCTGCATAAGCGGAGCAGACACGGACCTGTTATCCACCTGCTCAGCGAGGATCAGCTGACAGATCGGCTTGATGGAGACCTCCCCACGTGAGCAAGCAAGTTCTTTTTCCAAGAGAGACATACTATGTATTTTAAGGGGAACCCCACACCAAAAATTAAAATGACGTGGGGAACCCCCAAAAGACCATACCAGGCCAGAGCATGCAGACCGGCAGGCCAGGAAGGGGGGAGCGAGCCCCCCCCCCCAAACCATACCAGGACACATGCCCTCAGCATGAGAGGTGTATGTTGATGGGGACAGGGACATCTTCCCCTACAACCCTGGCCAGTGGTTGTGGAGGTCTGCGGGCAGTGGGCTTATCGGAAACAAATGGCCCCCAAATTCCCCCACCCTATGTGAATGAGTATGGGGTAATACAGTGCCTTGCAAAAGTATTCACCCCCTTGCCTTTTTACCTATTTTGTTACATTATAGCCTTTGGTTCAATGTTTTTTTTAATCTGAATTATATGTGATGGATCAGAACACAATAGTCTAAGTTGGTGAAGTAAAATTAGAAAAATTATATACATAAAACTATTTTTCAGAAATAAAAAACTGATAATTGGCATGTGCGTATGTATTTACCCACTTTGTTTTGAAGCCCTTAACCACTTCCCGTCCGGCCTATAGCATATTGAGGGGCAGGAAGTGGTTGCGTTATCCTGACTGGGCGTCATATGATGCCCAGCAGGATAACTCCCTAGCACGTGCCCACGAGGGCGCGCAGCACGGCGATCGGGGGCGCCGTGTGTCCCTCGGACACAGCGCTTCCCCGATCACGGCAAATAGCCAATGAATTTGGCTGTTTACCACGTGATCGGCTGTGTCAAAGTCACAGCCGATCACCTGTCATAACAAACTTGGCGGCGCGCTCCGTGCACGCCGTCGGAGGCGTGCAGAGCAGGGATCGAGGAAGGCGAGTGTCCCTTGGACACAGCCGGTCACAAATGTAAACACTGAGAAGTAGTTACTATCTGATCTCTGCTCTCTCCTCACTCACCGATCGTGTGAGGAGAGAGCAGAGATCAGTAAGTGAGCTATTAGTGTAGTGTTCGTCTATATATACTGTATAGGTGCACAACACGACCCCCCCCCCCCCAATAAAGAGGATCTGTCACACAGCCCAGCCCATCAATCAGCCCAGCCTATCTGTCAATCAGCCCAGCCAATCAATCAGCCCATCTGTCAATCAATCAGCCCATCTGTCAATCAATCAATCTGTCAATCACCTGTCACAGGCCCACCAACATCGGTACCGCCACACAGGCTACCAGTACCGCCATCGGTACCATCGCCAGTTCCGCCATCAGGCCCACCACTAGTACTGCCATCGGTACTGCCATCAGGCCCACCATCTATACCACCACACAGGCCTGCTACCAGTATCCCCATCAGTACCGCCACCCGTGCCACCGCCACCACCCGTACCACCATCGGTACCACCACTACCACCCGTACGGCCACCTGTATCACCACCACCCATACTGCTACCTGTACCGCCATCGGTACTTCCACCACCACACGTACCGTCATCAGTACCACCACCACCTGTAGCGCCACTGATACCACATTGGTACCACCACTACTACCAGCAGTACCATTACATAGGCCCGCCAAAAAGTACTACCATAATGTCGCAAAGGGTTTACACACCTGAGGAGGCATATGCCATTCTAACCGGGGAGCTCCCATCATCCGATTCTGGTTCGGAATACGAGCCAGTGGAGGACAGTGGATCAGAGTCCGAGTCCGCGGAGGAAACCGTCCCTCCCAAAAGAATGAAATCAGGACCAAGATCAGGAGATCTGCCCACCACCAGCAGCGCCAATTTAAATTGTTTTTGGGCCTTACGTTTAATATGGGGCTTACAAAAAAGAACGAAGTCAATGCATATTGGTCCACCAACCCCATCCAACACATGCCCATAAATTCCGCTGTCATGTCCACGACAAGATACGACACGATTATGCGTTTTCTTCACTTCAATGATAATTCACAGTGCCCTCCTCGAGATCATCCCAACCACGAAAAATTGTACAAGATACGCCCCCTAATCAATTCCTTTTTCCAGCGATTTAGAGATGTTTTTATCCCAGACCAAAAAATTTGTGTGGACGAGTCCCTCATACATTTCACTGGCCGACTGCACTTCAAGCAGTATATACCAAGCAAGAGAGCCAGGTATGGGCTGAAATTAAATAAATTATGTGATCGAGTCACTGGATACGTCTTCATATTCCCGATCTACGAAGGCAAAGACTCCCACCTCCAGCCCCGTGATTGCCCTACATAAATTGGAACCAGTGGAAAATTGTCTGGGAACTGGCATACCAGCTGTTCGAAAAAGGATACCATTTATATGTCGACAACTATTATACAAATCTGCCCCTTTTTCGTCACCTTTATAGTTAAAAAACCCCGGCCTGCGGTACTTAAAAAAAAAAAAAAAACGGAAGGGATTCCCACAAAATCTGTTGACAAAAAAATTGCAAAATGGAGAATCGGCATTCATGAGGAACGAGGAGGTGTTGGCCATGAAGTGGAGGGACAAGAAAGATGTCCACTTCCTCTCTACCATCCACAATGACACCGTGGTGGAGATCCAAAGAAGACGCGGCCCCATTGTAAAGCTCGAATGTTTCCACGACTACAATATGTACACGGGGGGTGGATTTAAACGATCAGATGCTACAGCCCTATTTATCAACCAGAAAGCCCCGTTATTGGTACAAGAAAGTTGCATTTCATTGTTTAACATGGCCCTTTTTAATTCATTTGCTACCAAAAAGCAACTCAAAACCAGCAAATCACCTATCTCAAGTATATTGAAGATATCATCACTGCCCTCATTTACCAACAAGGTCCCGCCCCAGGAAGCATTCGCTCTGATAGCGTGAGTCGACTTCACGAGCAACACTTTCCCTATCACATTCCCCCCACAGTATCTGGAAGAAGACGCCAAAAGAAATGCCGTGTATGCAGCAGAGGAGGAGTAAGAAGAGATACCAGCTATTATTGTCCCCAAAGTCCCTCCCAACCTGGTCTGTGCATCGGAGATTGCTTAAAAAATGATCATACATCCATCCAATATTAGTTCCCCTTATTATTAACAGACTGCCATTTCCCCATTTTCCTGCTATCATGTTAATTAACTGACCCTTGCCTGTTTACCGACGATGTCTTTGCTTGCCGATTTAAACCACGTTTCTGACTTCCACGTGCACCAACCTCAGCCTATTTACCGACTATGCCTCTGCCTGCCGATTTAAACCATGTTTCTGACTTTCACGTGCACCGACCTTGGCCTGTTGATCGACCATGTTTTTGCCTGCCACTTGGACTGATCTTTTGGCCATCTGCTTTAGTTCACAGGGGTCTCACATATGTGAGGGGCTTCAGAACAGCGTTCTGAGTAGAGAAAAACTGTTTTTAGTTTTCTGTGCTCCCAGAACAGGGTCTGGTCGCCCCGAGGCTTCAAAGCGATTTGGGTGGGAGAAGCCTCTACCCCTGTCCCCCTGGCCCTCAGTTTGATGGTCCTTCCTGCTGCCTGGACCAATACTTTGGCTGTGCTGACCATATTGCTGCCTGTAATGACCCATTACATTATGGACCATGTTTCTTCCTGGTGCTTGGACCAATACTTTGGCTGTGTTGACCATATATCTGCCTGCTGCCTCTACTGACTTTGGACAGTATTTCTGCCGGGACACCTCTGCCTGCTACCTGGACCTGTACTCTGGCTGTGCTGACAGTATCTCTGCCTGTACGAACTATGGAAAGTATTCCTGCCTGCTCCCTGGATGATTGCTTTTGCTGTCGCTGACCTCATTCCTGCCTGATGCTTGGACCGATGCTCTCCTCTGTAGACCACCGCACTTCTAAAACCACAGGTAATATTTTGTTATTTGATATGTGCCTGCTATGTGTTAGAAATATGAAGGGCATTCAAAAATGTGATCGGTAGTCAGAAAATGATATGTGTAATTAAACTGGATGTAAACCCAATGTCATCCTTTCTAAACTACTGCCATAGGGGTTATCTATAAGGATATACATGCCTCCTGCCTGTATCTTTACCTGTCAAATGTCTCCCCTCTGTCTGTTATGAGACCCGAAAAACTGCAGATTCTGTGGGCGGGTCTGTTGTCTGTTGCTCGTGGGTGGAGTCGTGATGTCAGTAGACTCCCCGCCCACCTCTACACTCCCCTTGTCAATATGCATTTTGATCTGTGTATTTCTACACTGAAGTTCTGCTATGATCTCTAACATCCAGTGAAAAGACAGGAAAGTAACCACATGACTTCAGCATGCCAAATCATGCTGAGGTGTGGAACAGCCAATCCTTGCAGAGCTGCTGAAGAAAGGAGTGGGGGTGGGAATTAAAAAATAATGCATGTCTCTTAGGCTAGTGCACGAGATATGTAATTCACCTGTCACTCACAGCAAGGGGGAGGATTTGACAAAGTTTTTCTCTGTTTGTCAAGTTTTATTTCACTAAACAATAAAAGAGGATTGCTCAGAGCTAGATTAACTCTTTGTGGCAAGTCTGGGCTCAAATGATAGGAAATCTTATACTCTACATTATTATGACATCAAAAAAAAAAAATTTACCAAAGATATGTAGCAGTATAAATTTTGGCAAAAATTTATGAAGAAAAATAACTTATTTGCAAAATTTTACAATAGAAACTAAAAAAAAAAGTGTGTTTTTTTCAAAATTTTCGCTGTTTTTTCTATATCACAAAAAAAAAAAACCCAGTGGTGATTAAATACCACCAAAAGAAAGCTCTATTTGTGAGAAGAAAATGATAAAAAGTTTGTTTGGATACAGTGTAGCACTGAGTAATTGTCATTCAAAGTGTGAGAGCGCTGAAAGCTGAAAATTGGTCTGGGCGGGAAGGTGCATAAGTGCCTGGTATTGAAGTGGTTAAAAAGCTCTGGTGCAACCAATTAACTTCAGAAGTCACATAATTTGTGAAATTATGTCCACCTGTGTGCAATCTAAGTGTCACATGATCTGTCATTACGTATACACACACACAAACCCCTTTTTGAAAGGCCAAACAAGGAAGGGACAATGTTGTTGAGAATTACGGGTTAGGTTATAAAAAAATATCCAAATCTTTGATGATCCCTAGGAGCACCATCAAATCTATCATAACCAAATGGAAAGAACATGGCACAACAGCCGCACACCAAAACTCACGGACCAGGCAAGGAGGAAATTAATCAGAGAGGCAGCACAGAGACCTAAGGTAACCCTGGAGGAGCTGCAGAGTTCCACAGCAGAGACTGGAGTATTTGTACATAGTACGACAATAAGCCGTACGCTCCATAGAGTTGGGCTTTATAGCAGAGTGGCCAGAAGAAAGCCATTACTTTCAGCAAAAAACAAAATGGCACGTTTTGAGTTTTTGCGAAAAGGCATGTGGAAGACTCCTAAAATGTATGGTGGAAGGTGCTCTGGTCTGATGAGACTAAAATTGAACTTTTTGGCCATCAAAGAAAACGCATCACCTAAAGAACACCATCCACATTGTGGTGGCAGCATCATGCTGTGGGGATGTTTTTCAACAGTCGGGACTGGGAAACTGGTCAGAGTTGAGGGAAAGATGGATGGTGCTAAATACAGGGATAGTCCTGAGCAAAACCTGTACCACTCTGTGTGTGATTTGAGGCTAGGACGGAGGTTCACTTTCCAGCAGGACAATGAACTCAAACACACTGCTAAAGCAACACTCAAGTGGTTTAAGGGGAAACATGTAAATGTGTTGGAATGGCCTAGTCAAAGCCCAGACCTCAATCCAATATAAAATCTGTGGTCAGACTTAAAGATTGCTGTTCACAAGCGCAAACCATCCAACTTGAAGGAGCTGGAGCAGTTTTGCAAGGAGGAATGGGCAAAAATCCCAGTGGTAAGATGTGGCAAGTCTCATAGAGACTTATCCAAAGCGACTTGGAGCTGTGATAGCCGCAAAAGGTGGCTCTACAAAGTATTGACTTTAGGATGGCTGAATAGTTATGCACATTGACTTTTTCTGTTATTTTGTCCTATTTGTTGTTTGCTTCACAATAAAAAAAAAAATCTTCAAAGTTGTGGGCATGTTCTGTATATTAAACGATGCAAATCCTCAAACAATCCATGTTAATTTCAGGTTGTGAGGCAACAAAACATGAAAAATGCCAAGAGGGGTGAATACTTTTGCAAGGCACTGTAGTAACCCTACTAGAGCTGCACGATTAATCCTTAAAAAAAAAAAAAAAAAAAAATCGAGATTGTGATTCTACCCCCCTCGCGATCTTAAGACAGCATTTTCCTGATTCAGTACAGAGAGTTCTCTGCTCAAACTGACAGCTGTCAAAACAAAAAAACAAACAGGCAGCCTGCCAAGTTTAAGGCCGGGTTCACACTGGTGCGACACGACAACCGTCCTACTTTGGATCCGACTTTGCCCTGAACTTTCAATGAACGGGGATCCGACTTGGATCCCCGCCAATGCCCGGCACTGTGTTTGGTATGAATCTTGAGGGAGAACTCCACGCCAAATTTTAAATAAAAAACCCGGCATAGGTTCTCCCTCCAAGAGCATACCAGGCCCTTGGGTCTGGTATGGACCTTAAGGGGAACCCCCCTACGCAGAAAAAACGGCGTGGGGGTCTCCCCCAAATCCATACCAGATCCTTATCCGAGCACGCAGCCCGGCCGGTCAGGAATGGGGGTGGGGACGAGCGAGCCCCCCCCCCTCCTGAACCGTACCAGGCCGCATGCCCTCAACATGGGGAGGTGGGTGCTTTGGGGCAGGGGGGCGCCCTGCGGCCCCCCCCACCCCAAAGCACCTTGTCCCCATGTTGATGAGGACAAGGGCCTCTTCCCAACAACCCTGGCCATTGGTTGTCGGGGTCTGCGGACAGGGGGCTTATCGGAATCCGGGAGCCCCCTTTAATAAGGGGGGCCCCAGATCCCGGCCCCCCCACCCTTTGTGAATGAGTATGGGGTACATCATACCCCTACCCATTCACCTAGGGAAAAAAGTGTCAATGAAAAAACACAGTACACAGGTTTTTAAAGTAATTTGTTAGGCAGCTCCGGGGTCTTATTCCGACTCCAGAGGGTCTTCTTCCGACTTCGGGGGTCTCTCCGGCGTCTCCTCCCGGTGTCCTGATGTTCTGCTGGCTCCTCTGCTATCTTCTGCAGCTCTTTTGCTAGCGGTGGCCCGGACTTCTGCCTTCTTGTCTTCTTCCCATGTTGACACGACGCTCTCTCCAGCTGGAATGCTCTCTGAGCGCTCCGATGTGACTTATATAGGCGGTGACCCCACCCCCTTATGCCGTCACAGTCCCTAGGCATGCTGGGACTGTGACGTTTTAGGGGGCGTGGTCACCGGGTGATGTTGACCATGCCCCCTTACGACGGCACAGTCCCAGCATGCCCCGAGACAGTGACCTCATAAGGGGGCGGGGTCACCGCCTATATAAGTCCATTGCGGAGCGTTCAGAGAGCATTCCAGCTGGAGAGAGCGTCAACATTGGAAGAAGAGGGAAGAAGACAAGAAGAAAAGAAGGCAGAAGGCAGACGTCTGGGCTACCGCTAGCAAAAGAGCTGCAGAAGATAGCGGAGGAGCCGGAAGAAGATCAGGACACCGGAAGAAGACCCCGGAGCTGTCTAATAAGTTACTTTAAAAACCTGTGTACTGTGTTTTTTCATTGACACTTTTCCCTAGGTGAATGGGTAGGGGTACGATGTACCCCATACTCATTCACAAAGGGTGGGGGGCCGGGATCTGGGGGCCCCCTTATTAAAAGGGGGCTCCCGGATTCCGATAAGCCCCCTGCCCCAAAGCACCCACCTCCCCATGTTGAGGGCATGCGGCCTGGTACGATTCAGGAGGGGTGGGGCACTCGCTCGTCCCCACACCCATTCCTGACCGGCCGGGCTGCGTGCTCGGATAAGGGTCTGGTATGGATTTGGGGGGACCCCCGCGCCGTTTCATCGGCGTAGGGGGTTCCCCTTAAGATCCATACCAGACCCAAGGGCCTGGTATGCTCTTGGAGGGGGAACCCATGCCGGTTTTTTATTTAAAATTTGGCCGGAGTTCCCCCTCAAGATCATCTGAGCACAAGTCGCATGCCGAAGTCGGATCATGCGAGACGGCGATCCGACTTTGATCCGACTTCAATGATAGTCAATGGGCTGAAGTAGGATCAAAGTCAGACCAAAGTAGTACAGGGAGCATTTCTAAAGTCGGAACGACTTGTGTCGGACCAGTTAGGACGGCTCCCATAGGGAAACATTGAATTTCACACGTCATGCGACATGAGCTCCCAATGTCGGAGCGTTTGTCGGACCAGTGTGAACCCAGCCTCAAACAACATTGCTCAGGCAAGATAAAGAGAAACATTGTAACATTTCCTTCTTTTAGATCAAAGGAATGAACTTCTTTCTGTAGATGAGGTCAGTTTAACCTCTTAAAGACCAAGCCTCTTTTTCAGACTCTGTGTTTACAAGTTAAAAACAAGTTTTTTTGCTCGAAAATTACTTAGAACCCCCAAACTTTATACTTTTTTTTTCTAACACCCTAGAGAATAAAATGGCGGTCATTGCAATACTTTTTGTCACACCGTATTTGTGCAGCGGTCTTACAAGTGCACTTTTTTGGAAAAAAATCACTTTTTTGAATAAAAAAAATAAGACAACTGTAAATTTAGCCCAATTTTTTTATATTGTGAAAGATAATGTTACGCCGAGTAAATTGATACCCAACATATCTCACTTCAAAATTACGCCCGCTCGTGGAATGGCATCAAACTTTTACCCTTAAAAATCTGCATAGGCGACGTTTAAAAAAATTCTACAGGTTGCATGTTTTGAGTTACAGAGGGGGTCTAGGACTAGAATTATGGCTCTCGCTCTAACGATTGCAGCGATACCTCACATGTGTGGTTTGACCACTGTTTTGATATGCGGGCGCTACTCACGTATGCGTTCGCTTCTGCGCACCAGCTCGTTGGGATGGGGCGCTTTAAAAAAAAATGTTTTTCTTATTTATTTTACTTGATTTTATTTATTTTTACACTGTTTTACAAAAAAATTAAATTTGGGTCACTTATATTCCTATTACAAGGAATGTAAACATCCCTTGGAAAAAGCACGAAAGGTCCCCTTAAATATGAGATCTGGGGTCAAAAAGTCCTCAGATCTCATATTTGGACTTAAATGCAATAAAAGAAAAAAAAATGTTGTCATTTGAAAAAACGACAACAAAAAAATGTGCCTTTAAGACGTATGGGCGGAAGTGACGTTTTGACGTCGCTTCCGCCCTGCTATGGTATGGAGACGGGTGAGGGCCATCTTCCCATCGCTCATCTCCATACCCAGCCACGGACAGGTCCTGATCACCTCTGCCGCTGCCAACGGCTCCCGCCGCCGAAAACGGTGATCTCGCGGCGAATCCGCCGCAGAGACCACCATTATCGTTAACAGGACCACTCACTGAAAAGATGGATACCTTGGTTATGGCAGCAGCTGCTGCCGTTGCCGAGATATCCATCTTTAAACTGCCGACATATATGTACAGGAGCTGGTCGGCAAGTGGTTTAAGACTAAACCTTTTTCTGACACTTGTTGCTTATAAGTTAAAGAGGAACTGCAGTCTGCTCACCTAATTTGTAATAAAAACATTGTTGCCATTCTGAAGCTTCCCTCCAACCACTTTGCATATTATTTTATATATACTGTGATTCTGTACTTGCTAAATATGCTGCAGAAATCTCCCTCCACAGAGTCTGGCTGCAACCATTTTAACTGTGGGCAGCTGAAGCTGCTGCCTGTTCACTTCCTGGATTTACACAGAGGCACACCTCCAGCTCTCATTGTCCCTCTTATGACTCACCCCCCCCCTCCCTTCCTGGCAAACTCTCACAAGAGAGAGAGAGAGAGAGATGTGCATGATGTTATAAGCCTAGGCTTTTTATCAGACAAGAAACAGGAAGTGGGCTGTATAAGGTATTTACTGGCAGCAACAAAAAAAATGTTTTACTATCCAAAGTTAAAACAACAAGGGCAGAAGATTTAATAGATGGAAAGATGAAAAAATGACTGAAGGTCCGCTTTAAAATCAGTATTTTTTGCTAGAAAATTACTTAGAACCCCCAAACACTATATACATTTTTCAACCCCCCACACACAGGGAAAACCACAGGGGACTATTTCGGTACTGAAGGTAGTAAGGTATTAGTACAAAAGGGTAAAGAGAAAATAATAGGATAAAAACTATATTTTTAATAGAAATCCATTTTAAAAGAATGTATAAGCATAATAATACAATAACATATACAGTTGCAATACAGGACCAGACAATATATACAACCGCATGAATTGCATCCAGTAATGACAGAGATTGTAACAATGACTTGGATTCTCGACCGGTTTCGCGGTATTCACCGCTTCCTCAGGAGAGTAAAGTCTAAATGTAGCATAAAAAGCAACGAATCAATATACACAGATTCACAAATGCATACAATTTTTGTAATGGTGGCAGCGAGGTCGTTAAAATTACATTGAACAATAATATACAAGTTGGATAAGGAAAGAACAGGCTCACCCGCTCAGGTATTCTCTGTAGATATATGGGGCCCCATACAATTCCCCCTGCGACGAACACAGGGGATAGCAGAACAGCCTCTGGTGGGTAAAATATTTAGGTAATTGGTATATGTGTGGGTCACTGAGCCACAACACAGAGTAAGGCGTGATAAAGTAGAGGGGTACCCATGAATTACCTCTAAGTTTGGAGCCCAGTGTGCAGAAAACAGAGACTAGAATTAGAGTAGGTAAAGGAAAGAGGAAGGGAGAGAAAGAAAAAAGGAAGGAAAAAAGAAGGGAGGAAGGTAATAGGAAGGAGGGGGGGGGAAGAGGGGAGAGGGGGGAGGGGTTGGGTATGGGGGGGGGAAGGGGGGGAAAGGGGAGGGGGAAGTAGAAAGGGGGGGGGGAGGGAAAACGGGGGGGGGGGGAAAGAGAGGGAGGGGAAGATGGGAGGATAGAGTGGTGAACAGAGCCTAAAATTAGGTCCAAATGAAAATTAGACAAGGCTAAAGGAAAGAAAGAAAAATGCACACAGGTAATAGGGACCATAACTTACCCCTGCAACGTGATCAGCGAGGGCGGTGAAAAACAGTGAAAGGGGAGCATACAATGGTAAGGATCGGGGGGTACTAACGTTTAAACGATCCAGGCGCTCATAAAAGCTCCACACAGCTGGGGTCACTGATATGTGCAAGAGGGATAATGATAATAGCAGCTGTAATAAAATAAGGTAAATTACATTCCAAAATGACAGGAGGGGGGAGAACAATGCCCACAAAACAGGGCGACATAAACGGTAGCACAATAAAGGGTATCAAGCCATAGGCAATGAGAATAGGTAACAGTTACCAAAAAGTGTACAGGTAATGAAATTGTATATATTTTTTTATATATTCCCCCTTGAAGAAGAGATGGTAACATATCAGTATAAAGACACACACAGGTGCACAGCTGCTATTATCATTATCCCTCTTGCACATATCAGTGACCCCAGCTGTGTGGAGCTTTTATGAGCGCCTGGATCGTTTAAACGTTAGTACCCCCCGATCCTTACCATTGTATGCTCCCCTTTCACTGTTTTTCACCGCCCTCGCTGATCACGTTGCAGGGGTAAGTTATGGTCCCTATTACCTGTGTGCATTTTTCTTTCTTTCCTTTAGCCTTGTCTAATTTTCATTTGGACCTAATTTTAGGCTCTGTTCACCACTCTATCCTCCCATCTTCCCCTCCCTCTCTTTCCCCCCCCCCCCCCGTTTTCCCTCCCCCCCCTCTTTCTACTTCCCCCTCCCCTTTCCCCCCCTTCCCCCCCCCCATACCTAACCCCTCCCCCCTCTCCCCTCTTCCCCCCCCCTCCTTCCTATTACCTTCCTCCCTTCTTTTTTCCTTCCTTTTTTCTTTCTCTCCCTTCCTCTTTCCTTTACCTACTCTAATTCTAGTCTCTGTTTTCTGCACACTGGGCTCCAAACTTAGAGGTAATTCATGGGTACCCCTCTACTTTATCACGCCTTACTCTGTGTTGTGGCTCAGTGACCCACACATATACCAATTACCTAAATATTTTACCCACCAGAGGCTGTTCTGCTATCCCCTGTGTTCGTCGCAGGGGGAATTGTATGGGGCCCCATATATCTACAGAGAATACCTGAGCGGGTGAGCCTGTTCTTTCCTTATCCAACTTGTATATTATTGTTCAATGTAATTTTAACGACCTCGCTGCCACCATTACAAAAATTGTACGCATTTGTGAATCTGTGTATATTGATTCGTTGTTTTTTATGCTACATTTAGACTTTACTCTCCTGAGGAAGCGGTGAATACCGCGAAACCGGTCGAGAATCCAAGTCATTGTTACAATCTCTGTCATTACTGGATGCAATTCATGCGGTTGTATATATTGTCTGGTCCTGTATTGCAACTGTATATGTTATTGTATTATTATGCTTATACATTCTTTTAAAATGGATTTCTATTAAAAATATAGTTTTTATCCTATTATTTTCTCTTTACCCTTTTGTACTAATACCTTACTACCTTCAGTACCGAAATAGTCCCCTGTGGTTTTCCCTGTGTGTGGGGGGTTGGGACACCTGCCGACAGAAGCAGCGAACTGCGGCACTCCCTACTCCCTGCCTTCTTTTGTAGTAGATTGTTGGGATGATGGTACTCTATACTTGATAACTTAACTATTTAATCGTAGGCGCTCTGTCCTATACTATATACATTTTTTTTAGCAGAGACCCTAGAGAATAAAATGGTGGTTGTTGCAATATTTTATGTGACACTGTATTTGTGGTCTTTCAAACGCAACATTTTTGGAAAATGAATTTTTTTTTAAAAAATAAAAAACTAAAGTTGGCCACTTTTTATTTGTATAATGTGAAAAGATGATGTTGCACTGCGAGAATCGTGATCTTTATTCTAAGCAAAAAAAAACGCTATTCTCATTTTAGCCAGAATCGTGCTCCTCTGACCCCTACTCATTCATCAAAAGAAAAAAAAAGTAGTTTAAAAAAAATGACAGTAGACAGTTTGATCATTCCTTTTTTTTTAAAATAAAAACAAAAAACAATATCCCCCAAAGTAAATCTATTGTCAATCACCACGCCCGCTGCCACCGCCAACCCGAAAAAAGAAAAAAAATGTCCACTCCCACCTTTTGACAGTTCTTAATCACTTCCCGCCCAAGGTATGTCCCAGGACAACCTTGACTTTGAGTGGGTATATCTGAATGATGCCTGCAGCTACAGGCATCATTCAGATATCAACTTTTTTAGCCAGCGATTCCCTACACCATAAGAATGATCATAGCGGCTGTTCCGCCGCTTAATCGTTCTTACGGGCGGCGAGAGGGGACGCCCCCCTTCCGCGCTTTTACCGACTTAACGCTTCCATCGGTGAGTCGGAGACAGGATCCGCCGGCCCCGGATGGTGATCATAGAGATTTCCAGCAGACCAGATTGTCCCCAGAGTCTCTATGATCATTCGGAGGCCAAGCGCGATGTTATCACGTCACACCCAGCCTCTGCATTCAAACGAATGGCGCTGCCTTGGCTGGGAAGCCGAGATCTTTTTTTTTTTTTTTTTTTTTTTCTTTTTTCAGGCTTCCCAGCCTAGAGGTGAGATGTGGGGTCTTATTGACCCTATATCTCACTGTAAAGAGGACCGATCATGCCATATTCCTATTACAAGGGATGTTTACATTCCTTGTAATAGCAAAAAAAAGTGATCAAAATTTTTTATTTTTTTTTTAAAGTATCAAACTAAAAAAAGAAAAGTAAAATTAACAATAAAAAAAAAAAAATTAAAGCGCCCCTGTCCCTGTGTGCTCGCACGCAGAAGCAAACACATACGTAAGTCCCAACCACATAAGAAAACAGAGTTCAAACCACACATGTGAGGTATCGCTGTGAACGTTAGAGCGAGTGAAATAATTCTAGCCCTAGACCTCCTCTGTAACTCAAAACATGTAACCAGTAAAAAATTTTAAAGCGTCGCCTATGGGGATTTTTAAGTACCGAAGTTTGCGCCATTCCACGAGTGTGCGCAATTTTGAAGCGTGACATGTTAGGTATTTATTTACTTGGCGTAATTGGGCTAACTTTAAAGCTTTGTTTTTTTTTTTTAAAGCATGAAACGGTTTCTTTTCCCAAAAAAACGTGTTCGAAAAATTGCTATGCAAATACCGTCAAGATAAAATGATAAAATGTTGCAACGACTGCCATTGTATTCTCCAGGGTCTTTGCTAAAAAAAACATATATAATGTTTGGGGGTTCTATGTAATTTTCTAGCAAAAAAATTATGAATTTTACATGTAGGAGAGAAATGTCAGAGTTGGCCTGGATAGGAAGTGGTTAAATATTTAAGGGGCTTGTAACATAGTTGGCCTCTTAGTTATTTAAGAACTGTCAGAAGGTGGAAGCAGACATTTTTTCGTTGTGATTGATGATGGATTTACTTCAGGGGACATTGTTTCTTGGGGGTTTTTTTAGTAAAGAAATTGTCAAAAACTGCCTATTGTCATTTATTACAATACCCTTTTGTTTGGTACCACCATACTCATTCAATTGGGGGTGGGTGGGATTTGGGGACCCCCCTGTGTTAAAGCCTGATTCCAATAAGCTCCCCGCCACAACCACCGTCCAGGGTTGTGAGGAAGAGGCCCTAGTCCCCATCAACATGGTGTTTGGGGGGGGGGGGGCATATCCATGTTGAGGGTATGGGGCCTGGTATCGTTCAGGAAGGTAGGGCGCTCACTCGTCCCCCCTTTCCTGGCCTGCCGGACTGCATGCTCAGATAAGGATCTGGTATGGATTTTTGGAGGACCCCATCCCATTTTCTTTTTAATTTTGGCATGGGAGGAACACCATGGCAATTTTTTGTTTTGTTTTTAATATAGCTGTCAGCCTCCCCCTCAAAAAAACAAAAATCACACATACTTTCGCTGCTGACTTTTAATATTAGGACACTTACCTGTCCTGGAGTCCAACGATGGCACCACAGCTGATGATTTCATCGGCTGTTGGTTGCTGCCGCTGCTATTGCCGGTAAGAGAACCTGGGTCCCTACTACGCATGTGCGAAGCGCGCTGCGCCTTCCTACTGGCCCGACAGCAGGGGAAGGAGGGGGAAGGAGGGGGGGAAGGAGGGGGGGGGGGAGGAGGGGGCCGGACTTCTTAAGGTCAGACGGAAGTGGGGACAGGGCGAAGTTCCACTTTTGGGTGGAATTCTGCTTTAAGAACATGGCAGTCGCCCACTCCGTAACAATTAGCTATCCACCATTTATTATGGAGAAATAAAATGCAAACCGCACACAAACGCATCAAAAACACGGGTTCCAAAACGCGCTGGAAAAACCGCATCAATCATAACTGCATAGATGTGAACCTAGCCTAAACAACTGACAGAAAAAACAGACAAAAGCAGACACGGCTAAATGTTAACCTGATCTAAGGTAACATTTACACGTTCACAATTTAATGTGTGCGTAAAAGAAAACAATATATAGCAATTACTACTGAACAATGACATTGTTCAGATTACTGTGGTTTGCTGCTCTACAGTTTGAAAAATGCGACATCCAGCATTTTCACGCACATGTTCAAAAATGCACTAAAAAGATTTAATGGCTCCCCAGTTTATCTACTAAAAAGCAGCATGTTTTGCCTGCAGGTTGGTAATGAGTGCAATTTTGGGAATGTTCCCAACCTGCTTTTAGGCTGCATTCACACCTGTGCGTTTCCTAACCTGTTCCCACTGATGTGGCACTTATATGTGGTCTCTAGGTGGGTGGGCTTTAAAGCTGTAGTTTGTGCTTACTGCTCGCTTCCAGCACAGACACCGCTGGGGACCGGAAAGCTCTCGATGCATACTTGCGATCTGGAGCTTTCCGATCATGTGGATAGATAATGAAGAAACTCCTGCGCTGTCAGAAATACCTATGCTAAGGGGCACTGCTGCAACACCTAAATGGCTGGACCAAAACAGACAAAAGTGGTGTGAATAAAGTAAGTGGTGAGCACAGACAGCAGTGTGACATCAAAACGCTAATATGTTTTGGCAAAAGCCTTCCTCATTGTGAGGAAGGCTTTTGCCGAAACATGTTAGCGTTTTCATGTTGCACTGCTGTCTGTGCTCAATAAAGATTTAAGAAGAAGCAATCGAGTTGCTGGCATTCTTTTTGCAATTTTGATGTATGGGACACAATGGCCTGAGCACCGTTATTCAGCTCATCATCCTATAAATATGCGGTAGAGCTTGGGTGAGTCTTTGTCTATATTACAGCGGTCACATAACCTGAATGCCCGCTTCTGCCTCCCTGCATTTAGAAGCTTTCAAAGGCCAGGGGGCGGTGGCAGGACTGGGCTAAATGTGACAAATCACTTACCGGTAACTCCTTTTCTGAGAGTCTTCCAGGACAGCCGGATTCCCACCCGGTATTGTCTGAAGTTATGTGTATTATGCATATGTTTTGCAGGGTCCTACGGTTCTTGAGAATACTGACATGGGCCTGGAGGACCACCCTTTTATCTGGTGGGGGTGACGTGTTTCCTGTCCTGGTAGGAGGAGCCCAAGGTCTCATGGGCTGTCCTGGAAGACTCTCAGAAAAGGAGTTACCGGTAAGTCTAACTCAGCTTTTCTCCAAGCGTCTTCCAGGACAGCCCATGAGACGATGAGCCAGAACTTACCAGTCTAGGGAGGGACAACTGCCTGAAGGACCTTACGCCCAAAGCCTGCTCCTGAGCTGATAGGAGATCCAGGCGATAATGTTTAATAAAGGTCGAGTAACTGGACCAAGTGGCAGCCCTGCAAATTTGTTCCGGTGAGGCACCAGCCCTCTCCGCCCAAGACGTAGACAAGGCTAGATGCACTATTCCCCTTGTGAACTCCAGAAAAGAGGACAAACAAGGCATCAGTTTTACTAAAGGTCTTCGTGACCTCAAGATAGACCAAAAGAATCCTTCTTACATCTAGAAAACTAAATTTTCTTTCTAAGTCGCCCTGTGGCGAACTACAAAAGGTTGGCAATACGATGTTCTGAGATCGGTGGAATGTACTTGCCACCTTGGGCAAAAAACCTGGATCGGTTCGTAACACAACTTGATCCTCAAAAATCGTGAGGAAGGGCTCCCTAACTGATAGGGCCTGCAACTCACTTACCCTACGAGCTGAGGTAACAGCTATAAGGAACACAGTTTTTAATGTAAGAAACTTAACTGACATACTTTCCAGAGGTTCAAACGGAAATTCTACCAGAGTTTGAAGTACTAGGGACAGATCCCACGTTGGACAACTTCTCACTACTACTGGTCTGGCCCTAGAGATAGATTTGAAAAATCTGGCTATAGTGGGATTTTCCAGGAGAGAAAACTGGAGGAACACACTAATAGCTGCCGCCTGTACCTTTAAGGTACTAACAGAAAGACCTTTGTCGACACCCTCTTGGAAAAATTCCAAAATAGACGGAATATCATGAGCTAATCTATCATTTTCAGATAACCATGAGTTAAACCTTTTCCAAACTTTGGAATATATGGCTCTAGTAACTGGCTTCCTGCCATTAACGAGAGTCCTGACTACTTTGTCAGAGAACCCTTGGGCGCTCAGTATCTTTTCTTCAGATACCAGGCCGTCAAGTTTAAGGAAACCGCCTGAGGGTGTGATACTGGACCCTGCAATAATAGGTCTTCCCTTTTCGGAAGACTCCACGGAGGCTCTGAAACCAGAGACTGTAGCAGGGAAAACCATGGCCTCTTGGGCCAAAACGGGGCAATTAGAATCAGATCTGTCTCTTCCAGCCGAAACTTCCGGAGGACTTCTGGAATCAGCCTGATTGGCGGAAAGGCATAACATAGGCCTGGAGGCCACGGGTTTGCCAGAGCATCGATCCCCAAGGCTTGGTCTGCCGGGTTCATGGAAAAGAATATCTCCGTCTTGCGGTTGTTTCGGTTTGCAAACAAATCCGCTACCGGATAACCCCATCTCTTGGTGAGGTCTGCAAAGACTTCGGGATGAAGGGACCAGTTGTCTCGGTCTATCCTGTGACGGCTGAAATAATCTGCCAGGCAATTGTTTTTCCCCTTCAGGTGTACAGCAGAAATGGAGGCTAGATTCCCTTCTGCCCATGAAAGGATCTCCTGGGCAATGGACTGAAGCCTCCGGCTTCTCGTGCCTCCCTGCTTGTTGATATACGCAACTGTCGCTATATTGTCTGACAGGATTTGGAGGTTGTGACCCCTGATCTCCATCTGAAAAGACTGGAGGGCTCTCTGGACTGCAAGCAGCTCTCTTTGATTGGATGAGGCCCTTGCCTCCTCTGGGGACCACTCTCCTTGTGCTACTGCATTGCTGAGGTGGGCCCCCCATCCCCAGGAACTCGCATCCGTGGTAATCCTTCGGGAAATGGGAAAGGACCATGGGAGACCTCCTGCTAGGTGCTGACCAGCTCTCCACCACCACAGGCTTCTTTTTATCCTGTCGGGAAGCCGGATCCTTGACTCCAGGGACCTTACGTCCCCGTCCCAGTTTCTTAAAAGAAACCTTTGACACGGACGCTGACGGAGTCTCGCCCATGGTACTGCGGGAAAACATGAGGTCATAAGACCCACTGCCCTCGACACCTGTCTCAGAGAGACCGACTGGTTGGTCTGCAATGTTGACATAGTCTGGAACACTTTGGTAATCTTCTCCTGAGGAAGAAAAACTCTTTGGTTCACGGAGCAAAAATCGTAACCCAGATAAGTTACTTTCTGGGCCGGAATCAAGGACGATTTTTCTTTGTTTATTAGCCAGCCTAGGGACTGTAAGAAGTCCTGTACAGCCTGGAGATCTTCCAACAGCCTTTGGTATGATTTTGCCACTATCAGGAGGTCGTCTAAGTAAGGGATAACCGTTATTGCCTTTAATCTTAGAGGAGCCAGCACTGCCCCCAAGACCTTCGTAAAGATGCATGGGGCTGAGGAAAGACCGAAGGGGAGGGCCTGAAATTGAAAATGTCGGGTCCCCATACCCGTCTTCACTGCCAATCTCAAAAACTTTTGGAAGGCTGGATGGATAGGGATGTGAAGATAAGCATCCCTTAAGTCCAACGTGGCCATAAAGCAGTTTGGGTATAGTAGGTTTTTGATTGTAAAAACCGTCTCCATACGTAAATGCTTGTATCTGATTGACTTGTTTAAGGTCCGGAGATTCAGGATAAGTCGAAACTTTCCTGCCGGCTTTCTGACCACAAATACATGGGTATAGAATCCCTTGCCCCGCTCCGATCGAGGAACAGGAATCAGGACTTTTTGATCTAATAAGTCTCCGATCTGGAGACCCAGAGCCCTCGCTTTCTCCCGATCTTGTGGAGGAAATGTGACCAACAAACGTTCTGGTGGTTGGTGAACAAACTCCAGCCTGTACCCGTTGGTCACTAGGTCCAGGACGAAGGGGCTCAGAGTGACTGCTGCCCACTGTGGGAAGAAGGCCCTCAATCTCCCTCCCACCGGAGAACACAAGTCACTGTGGCTTGGCGGGCTGTTGAGGAGGGTTAAATAGCACTCCCCCTTTGCCTCTGCCTTTGTGCCCAGTCCAATGCTTTTTCGGCCTGCTGTCCTTTTCTCTAGGACTCTGTTGCCTGTTTTGGCCACGAAAACATTTTCTGGCTGTCTGAACTCTCTTTTTCTCTGGAAACGCCTTTTTCTTATCAGCCGTGCGTTCCAGTGCCTCCTGTAGACCTGGGCCAAATAAATGATCGCCAGTTAAAGGAAGGCCACAAAGGCGCAACTTGGAGGCCGAGTCCCCTGACCAGGTCTTAAGCCAAAGGCTTCTCCTGGCCGAGTTCACTAGAGCCGAAGTCCTGGCTGACATTCTTACCGACTCAGCGGAAGAATCTGCCAAAAAACCCACTGCCTGAAATAGGAGAGGAAAAGACTTTAAAATTTGCTCTCTGGAGGTACCTGCTGACAGATGTGACTGAATCTGAGTCAACCAAACCTCCAGATTTCTGGCCACACAAGTGGAAGCCAAAGCTGGTTTCAGGTTTCCAACTGCTGAGTCCCAGGCTCTGTGGAGAAGGATATCCCCCCTCTTGTCCATCAGATCCTTAAGCGTACCCATATCATCAAACGCCAGGTCCGAGTTTTTTGAAACTTTTGAAAGAGGTGCGTCTAACTTGGGATTCTTATTCCATGGCTGCGCAGTGTCCTCATCAAAAGGAAACCTCCTTTTTAGGTTACTAGAGAAGAATGGTTTTCTCTCAGGATTATCCCGTTCCAGTTTAATAGTATCAACCAAAGAACTATGAACTGGAAACACTCTTGATTTTCTCTTATGTAATCCTTTATACATAAGATCATGTTTGGATAATTGAACCAATTCCTCTTAATTCACTGGTAGTATAGATAGCCTTTAATAAGTCATCTACATCCTCAACAGATAACTTAAATCTTGAGCCTCCAGTGGATTCTCTATCTCTGGGCTCTGTATCTGACCCTGATTCTTCCAGAGAAGAACGGGTAGATTTGACCTCAGCCTCAGAGTCTTCACTCTCTGCCTGCTGCGGAGTGCTTACTGACGCCTTCAGTGAAGACGGACTCTCTGCTGGAGTCTGGAGCTTGTCAATAAGCGTTCTAAAGGAACTGAAGGTGGATGCAAGCTCATCCCTAACAGAAGTAAGCATCTTCTGGCAAGAGGCAACCGGATCATCATTTACTAGGCCTTCTATACAGGTGCGACAAACTGCTTTGCTGCATGAGGAGCTCAATTTGTTTGCGCAAACCGCACATTTCCTTTTAAGTGGCTGCGCTTGGGCCTTGTCCTGAGTCTTGGTCTGCAAGACAAAATAAATGACCCACAATGTAATTTAAGCCACACAATCACTCCGTAACACCACGTGCAGGAGGGAGGAAATGTGTCCCCTTACACCCACTACTACAGAGGGGGGAGGGGGAGGGAACACTCACAGGGATAGTAAGGTGGTGACAGAACACCCCAGGCTTACCTGTGAGGTGCTGGTGTTGGGAACTGCATCCGCTGCCTGTGCAGGTACTGCAGGAGGATCCATTCTGCCCCTCTTGGTCATCCACAGCCTGGCTGCTTAACACCAAGAAACACCAGCAGCCAGCGTTCTCTGTTCGCGCCGTTTATGAAGACTGGAACCTCGTCTCCGGCGCCCGATGATGATGTCATATGCCCCGGAAGTAACCCTCTCCAGGCACTTCCTGTGGGCCAGCTTGGAGCACAATAGCTCCGCCCCCTCGAGCGCTGCGGCTTCCACCATTCCTTGCTCAGATCAGCCAGGCTGTCGGCAGGGAAGGACAACCGAAGCTCAGCTGAGCTAGAGTGCAATGCACTGCGCTAGGGGCATGACCTCACACCGGTCCTGGCCCTCTCCAGGCACTGAGGACAGAGAACAGCAACACAGCCAACCTCCCCAGCGGTGTGCTGCTTCTGGCAGAGGAAGAGGTAAGTGATATGCCCCAGAAAAAAGCCATAAAAAGCCCCTGCTTATAAGGCCTATGGGAGCAGGTTCCATGAACATGTTACCCCCCGTCCGGAGGAAACACAAATAACTGACATGGGCCTGGAGGACCGCCCTTTTATCTGGTGGGGGTGACGTGTTTCCTGTCCTGGTAGGAGGAGCCCAAGGTCTCATGGGCTGTCCTGGAAGACGCTTGGAGAAATGTGTTTTGCCACGCGTTTTGGAATTACACTGCAATCGCAGGTCTCACTTACATAGCTCTTAATTGTTACTTGCTGCCCAAGGGTGGGAAGCAGACCTCCATTTGCCACGTGTCAAAGCATACTCTGAAAAACACCCAACGCTCTGCCATCGGAAAGATTCTGGAGCTACTTTGGGGCTTTTGCCATGCATAAGTTGGGCTGTCCCAAGCATGTGAAAAAATGCACAGAAAAAACATGAACGTGCGTTCCCACTGCACTCAGGTTTGAATTTAGCCTTAGGTTACATTCACACTCTTTGCCTGCTGGGAACGCAGGAAAAATTGCATGCTAGGGTTGCCACCTTTTCTTTAAGCCAAACCCGAAACGTTTGGGTGCAGTAGTAATGCAGATCAGTGTGCCACTGTGAAAAGTGAATGGAGCCAAATTGTGGCTCCATTCACGCCGAGTTCTGGACCGCCGTATATTGCGCTTGTGATCCTGTTACTTTCAATGGCACCCCAATCTTGGCGATTGTCGTCCAACAAACCGCTGCAAAACCCTGCAAACAGAATTGCAGGACACCTGTCGCCCAAAAGAAGTTTCTATTCCACCCACGATCTGGCTAGGTGTGAATAGAGCCTTTGAGTCTTATGCACAGAATGCAGGTGACAGGAGTGTGTAATGCATATTAGAAGTCATGAGTACAAACCAAAAAGCGTGCAGGAGTGTGTAATGTACAGTGTAGGGCTAAAAGAGTGCAAAATTCCCTCAACGAGCAATACTCTCACCTACTTTACCCTTTTATCAAAAAGCCCCACTCCCTCTCCTGCAAAACAAAATACAGCATTATTCTTTATGCTCACCCTACAATCCACACTAGCAAAAATCAATTTGCCCCCTCCCAGAAACCCCCCCCCCAAAAACAATCTTCTTCCCCCATCCACAGCACAAGTCCCCCTCCACTATCCCCTAGATCACCAGTCCCAACAAAATCCCCCCTTTTTCCTCATTCCAGCACTTATCCTTAACCCCTCCTATTACAAAGCATCCTCCTTCGCCCCACCCCCGCAATACCCCCTGGGGCTGCCAACAGAGGGTACCACGGGCCTCCTGTAGGGGGCCCCAGCACACAGGGGTACCCAGACAGCAGGGGACAATTACAGAGGAGACAAACTGGGAGGGAGAGAGAGGAGCCAGATAGCGGCTAGCTGCCATAACCCTGGCATCCCCGTGTTCGGCCAGCGGTCCGGTACAAGATAAAAGTAGTCTCTGTGGCGGATTCGCCACAAGGTCACTGTTATCGGCGGCGGGAGAGGGCCCCCCTCTCCCGTCACAATCCGGTGCCCTCCGCCGCTTACCAGAGCCGCGGGCAGCGGTGGAGGCAATCGGATCCTCCCCGTGGCTGTGCATGGAGACAAGTGAGAGGAAGATGGCCCCCACCCATCTCGATGACACTGCAGGGCGGAAGCGATGTCAAAACATCACTTCCGCCCATAGCTCTTAAAAGGGCCATTTTTTTTAATTACATTTAAAATCTCATATTTAGGAGGTCCTGCCATGCTTTTTTTCTATTACAAGGGATGTTTACATTAAAAAATAAAAGGTAAAATAAATAAGAAAAAAAAAATTTTTAAACGCCCCCCGTGCTGCCGAGCTTGTGCGCAGAGCGAACGCATACGTGAGTAGCGACCGCATACGAAAACAGTGTTCAAAACCACACATGTGAGGTATCACCGCGATCGGTAGAGCGAGAGCAATAATTCTAGCCCTAGACCTGCTCTGTATCGCAAAACATGCAACCGGTAGAATTTTTTTAAATGTTGCCTATAGACATTTTTAAGGGTAAAGGTTTGTCACCATTCCACGAGCGGGCGCAATTTTGAAGCATGACATGTTGGGTATCAATTTACTCGACGTAACATTATCTTTCACAATATAAAAAAAATTAGGTAACTTTACTGTTGTTTAATGTTTTAATTCATTTTTTTTTTTTTTAAGTGCGCTTGTAAGACCGCTGCGCTGTGACAGAAAGTATTGCAACGGCCGCCATTTTATTCTCTAGGGTGTTAGAAAAAAAATGTATAATGTTTGGGGGTTTTAAGTAATTTTATAGCAAAAAAAAAAAAACAGTTTTTAACCTGTAAACACATCTAAAAAAAGAGGCCCAGTCCTTAAGTGGTCAAATTTAATGTTTAAAAACAATCTGTATTGAACTCACACATGCCAGAGCGGTCGGTAAAAACACAGTCTGGGAAGTCCGCTGTCAGCATTCTTCCGATCCACGCTGCGCTGATCACTGAATTGCTGGAGGAAGCCCGTATATGGTTAAGCTTCCAGGTCACTGGAGTTTCCCGCGGCTCTCTGTATCCTTATATCGGCTTCCTCCAGCGATTAGAGCAGTGTGGCTCGGGAGAATGCTGACAGCGGACTTCACAGACTGCGATATGCCGACCGCTCTGACATGTGTGAGTGCAGTACAGATTGTTTTTAAACATTTAAAGGAAAACTACTGCACCAGCGGCTTACCTGGCGCCTCTCTCTCCCTCCCAGTTTGTCTCCTCTGTAATTGCCCCCCCTGCTGTCCATGTCCCCCTGTGTGCTGGGGCCCCCTACAGGAGGCCCAGTGATAACCTCTGTCAGCAGCACTGGTGTCCGGGTCTCAGACAGAGGGAAACTCGGACACAGCCTTCAAATCCTGAACTGTGCGGGTCAAAACCAGACAGGTGGCAACCCTATTGCACGCTTTCCTGACATGCACAGAAATGCACTCCTCTTTAGTAAATGCATGGCACCCCATATCTTTTAATATATGCATTTGCACACCCCATAATGCAAGGTGCTGTGCATTTCGCAAAACGGTCAGGGACTTCTTTTGTACATTTCTCGCACACAGGGTAGCTTAGTGAAATAAACAGGCTGCCCTACACCCGACGTACGTTCCGTCACTCCTGCCTGGTGTGAATGAAGCCTCATGTGTACAGCGTGTGTGTGTGTGTATATATATATATATATATATATATATATATATATATATATATATATATATATATATATATATATATATATACACACACACACACACACACACACACACACACATACACACCGTATATACTCGAGTATAAGCCGAGTTTTTCAGCACAAAGTCGGTTCGGAAAATTTTAATTTTCTGCTGCAGAAAAGTGCTTGACATTTTCCAAACCGACTTTGGGGCCCCCGTATCTCAGGGCCACTAGGAACCTCAAATTTGGATATGTTGTAGTTCTAGTTCCACTGGGTTTGCACACCAAATTTGGGGTTCCTAGCACCAAGTGGCCCTAGGATACGGGGCCCCAAAATCGGTCAACTGTGTCCATCTGCAGCAATGTCATTTCGGGACCCTTTGGGTTCAGAGACCCCAAATTTTGGCTGCAGCTAAGGGGCATCTAGGAATCCTTAACTACCGAGTTTGAAGTTCGGGGGACCTATGGCTGCAAATGGGCACAGTGAGGCTGCAAATGGGCACAGTGATGCTGCAAATGGGCATTGTTGACCCTCTTTTCCACTTACAGTAGCTGTGCATTTCTCACCCTAGGCTTATACTCGGGTCAATATGTTTTTCCCAATTTTTGTGGTAAAATTAGGTGCCTCGGCTTATATTCGGGTCAACTTATACTTGAGTATATACGGTGTGTATATATATATATATATATATATATATATATATATATAATTATATACACACACACACACAAAATGTATATGACGGTGTGTGTACAATGTATATGAAGACGTGTGTGTGTGTGTACAATGTATATGAAGACGTGTGTGTGTGTGTGTGTACAATGTATACGAAGACGTGTGTGTGTGTACAATGTATACAAAGATGTGTGTGTGTGTACAATGTATACAAAGACGTGTGTGTGTGTACAATGTATACAAAGACGTGTGTGTGTACAATGTATACAAAGACGTGTGTGTGTACAATGTATATAAAGACGTGTGTGTGTGTGTGTGTGTGTGTGTGTGTGTGTGTGTGTGTGTACAATGTATATAAAGATGTGTGTGTACAATGTATATGAAGACGTGTGTGTGTGTGTGTGTGTGTACAATGTATATAAAGATGTGTGTGTACAATGTATATGAAGACGTGTGTGTGTGTGTGTGTACAATTAATATAAAGATGCGTGTGTACAATGTATATGAAGACGTGTGGGTGTGTGTACAATGTATATGGAGACGTGTGCGTGTGTGTACAATGTATATGGAGACGTGTGCGTGTGTGTACAATGTATATGGAGACGTGTGCGTGTGTGTGTACAATGTATACGGAGACGCGTGCGTGTCTACAATGTATACGAAAACGTGTGTGTGTGTGTGTACAATGTATACGAAGACGTGTGTGTGTCTACAATGTATATGAAGACGTGTGTGTGTGTATAATGCATACAAAGACGTGTGTGTGTGTGTACAATGTATATAAAGACGTGTGTGTACAATGTATATAAAGACGTGTGTTTGTGTACAATATATATAAAGATGTGTGCGTACAATGTATATGAAGACGTGGGCGTACAATGTATATGAAGACGTGGGCGTACAATGTATATGAAGACGTGGGCGTACAATGTATATGAAGACGTGTGCGTACAATGTATATGAAGACGTGTGCGTACAATGTATATGAAGACGTGTGCGTACAATGTATATGAAGACGTGGGCGTACAATGTATATGAAGACGTGGGCGTACAATGTATATGAAGACGTGGGCGTACAATGTATATGAAGACGTGTGTGTGTGTGTGTGTGTGTGTACAATGTATATGAAAACGTGTGTGTGTACAATGTATATGAAGACGTGTGTGTGTGTACAATGTATATGAAGACGTGTGTGTGTGTGTGTGTACAATGTATATGAAGACGTGTGTGTGTGTACAATGTATATAAAGATGTGTGTGTACAATGTATATGAAGACGTGTGTGTGTGTGTGTACAATCTATATAAAGACGTGTGTGTGTGTGTACAATCTATATAAAGACGTGTGTGTATGTGTACAATCTATATAAAGACGTGTGTGTGTACAATGTATATGAAGACGTGTGTGTACAATCTATATAAAGACGTGTGTGTGTGTACAATGTATATGAAGACGTGTGTGTACAATCTATATAAAGACGTGTGTGTGTGTACAATGTATATGAAGACGTGTGTGTACAATCTATATAAAGACGTGTGTGTGTGTACAATCTATATAAAGACGTGTGTGTGTGTGTACAATCTATATAAAGACGTGTGTGTACAATGTATATAAAGACGTGTGTGTGTACAATTTATATAAAGACGTGCGTGTGTGTGTACAATCTATATAAAGACGTGTGTGTACAATGTATATAAAAACGTGTGTGTACAATCTATATAAAGACGTGTGTGTGTGTGTGTACAATCTATATAAAGATGTGTGTGTGTATATGAAGACGTGTGTGTACAATGTATATGAAAACGTGTGTGTGTACAATCTATATAAAAACGTGTGTGTACAATGTATATAGACATGTGTGTACAATCTATATAAAGACGTGTGTGTGTACAATGTATATGAAGACGTGTGTGTGTGTACAATGTATATAAAGACGTGTGTGTGTGTGTACAAAGTATATGAAGACGTGTGTGTGTATACAAAGTATATGAAGACGTGTGTGTGTGTACAATGTATATAAAGACGTGTGTGTGTGTGTACAAAGTATATGAAGACGTGTGTGTGTATACAAAGTATATGAAGACGTGTGTGTGTGTACAATGTATATAAAGACGTGTGTGTGTGTGTACAATGTATAAGAAGACGTTTGTTTACAATGTATACAGTTATAAGGACACAAGAGTGCACTAATAGGACAGGAAAGGTCTATCTCAGGCGCTGCTATGAGGGTCTATTATCAGTCACACAGTGCTATCTAGGTACGATCACACCTTTGGCTTCCTGCTGTGTGGAGGAGGTCTCGGGCTCCCCGGTCACCTCAATAGCTTGTCCCCCCATTTGTGGTGGAGCAGGAAGAGGGCGGGGCTCCATGAGGTGAGGAGCTACACCGACTACAGACCCGGACCGTGATATGAAGCAGAGAGGCGCACAGCCGCTACACCGGCCACATGTCCATACAGTAAACACAGAGCTACGGGGCGGAGGACGGGACAAACGTCACGTGACACCAGCATGTTTCTGTGCTGTGCTCAGCCCAATCTTTTCCTGGCGGCTGCTGGGCGAGTCTAGCAAACTCCTCCCTTCTCCACCTCAGTACAGTCCTTCCTATATCCAGTCTATATCCTATATATATCCCCTGTCTATAACCTATATATCTCCTGTCTATATCCTATATATATCCCCTGTCTATAACCTATATATCCCCTGTCTATATACATACCCCCTGTCTATATCCTATATATCCCCCGTCTATATCCTATATATCCCCTGTCTATATACTATATATATATATCCCCTGTCTATAGCCTATATATCCACTGTCAATATCCTATATATCCCCTGTCTTTATCCTATATATATCACCTGTTTATATCCTATATATATATATATATATATATATATCCCCTGTCTATAGCCTATATATCCCCTGTCTTTATCCTATATATATCACCTGTCTATATCCTATATATATATATCCCCTGTCTATAGCCTATATATCCCTTGTCAATATCCTCTATATCCCCTGTCTATATCCTATATATCCCCTGTCTATAGCCTATATTCCGAGATCCTATAATGGGGGAATTGGCGCTGTTCAAAAAGGTATTCAGTAAATATTAAATAATAAATATTAGGTTAATCAGTGATATTAAATAAATAAATAAAAATAAATGTGGATCGATAACTAAATAAGTACTCCAAGTGAAAATGTATCAAAATACAATATTACACTATAAAGTGCAAAGTGCTAGAAAATATGTGATCTGAATATATCAGTTAAATACAATTCATAAAGGTAAAGGAATAACTAACAGTGATATTGAACACCAAATAACGTATTATAAAAAATCTTTCAATTAAATCCACATTTAGGCGTGCCTCAGATGAAGTCTGTGTGATGAAACGTGTAAGGTGTGGCTACGTGGTACACATATGTCTCGTCTGTGTGTTCTTTTTCCTTTGGACTTCCGGTTTCTGGTAGGCAGGCTGTGGAACGCACGCCGCTACCACGCTGTTTTTGCGGCTAACGGCTTTGAGCATTGTCAGCTCTCGTTTTAAATTATTTACAATAATTTTCATTCATTTTTTGGATTTACACTATGAGGCTCCTTTTTTTCTATACTATATGGATGTCTATCGTTAGGGACCATTAAGAGGACATCCGTGGTACATAGGAAAAGGGGAAGGAAACGGCACCCGCGCTGATCATCCATCACCAAGAAACATCATTGCTGGATCTCAGGCTACATGCCTATTACCCCTGCAGGGGTTAGGCGCTCTGGTGAGTGAGGGCACGATTGGGGTTCCAGTTGAAGACAGGGAGCACTTGTTACATCATTATATCAAGAACTTTCTTTCTCCTTTTTTTGGATTGATACATTATAGTTTTTTACAGACTGTATTCATCTTTTTTCAGGACACAGAACTTTTATTATTACTTGTTACACCCAGCATTTTCCACATCACAATTTTTGTTTTTTTGCTATTTTTTCACAGTGATTTAATGTGGATTTAATTGAAAGATTTTTTATAATATGTTATTTGGTGTTCAATATCACCGTTAGTTATTCCTTTATCTTTATGAATTGTATTTAACTGATATATTCAGATCACATATTTTCTAGCACTTTGCACTTTATAGTATAATATTGTATTTTGGTACATTTTCACTTGGAGTACTTATTTAATTATGGATTCACACTTATTTTTATTTATTTATTTAATATCACTGATTAACCTAATATTTATTATTTAATATTTACTGAATACCTTTTTAAACAGCGCCAATTCCCCCATTATAGGATCTAGTTTTCTTGCATTTCACTTAGGTGATATTCTTTGTCGGGGGGCTGCAGTTCCTCTTTTTTCCTAAGCGCCGAATACTTGATTTTTTTATAGCCTATATCCCGTCTATATTCAATATCCCCTGTTTATATCCTCTATATCCCCTGTCTATATCCTATATATCCCCCATCTATATCCTCTATATCCCCTGTCTATATCCTATATACCCCCTGTCTATATCCTATATATATCCCCTGTCTATATCCTATATATCCCCTGTCTATATCCTATATATATATATCCCCTGTCTATATCCTATATATATCCCCTGTCTATATCCTATATGTATCCCCTGTCTACATCCTATATGTATCCCCTGTCTATATCCTATATATATCCCCTGTCTATATCCTATATATATCCCCTGTCTTTAGCCTATATATCCCCTATCTATATCCTATATATATCCCCTGTCTATAGCCTATATCCCGTCTATATTTAATATCCCCTGTCTATATCCTCTATATACCCCCTGTCTATAACCTATATATATCCCCTGTCTACATCCTATATATCCCCTGTCTATAGCCTATATATCCCCTATCTATATCCTACAGTCAGGTCCATAAATATTGGGACATGGACACAATTGTAATCTTTTTGGCTCTATACACCACCACAATGGATTTGAATTGAAACAAACAAGATGTGAACAGTGTAGGAATTACAACAGTTTCTATATGTGCCTCCCACTTTTTAAGGGACCAAAAGTAATGGGTCAAGTGGCTGCTCAGCTGTTCCATGGTCAGGTGTGTGTTATTCCTTCATTTTCCCATTTACACGGAGCAGATAAAAGGTCCAGAGTTCATTTCAAGTGTGCTATTTGCATTTGGAATCTGTTGCTGTCAACTCTCAATATGAGGTCCAAAGAGCTGTCACTATCAGTGAAGCAAGCCATCATTAGGCTGAAAAAACAAAACAAACCCATCAGAGAGATAGCAAAAACATTAGATGTGGCCAAATCAACTGTTTGGAACATCCTTAAAAAGAAAGAATGCACAGGTGAGCTCAGCAACACCAAAAGACCCAGAAGACCACGGAAAATAACTGTGGTGGATGACCAAAGAATTATTTTCCTGGTGAAGAAAACACCCTTCACAACAGTTGGCCAGATCAAGAACACTCTCCAGGAGGTATGTGTGTCAAAGTCAACAGTCAAGAGAAGACTTCACCAGAGTGAATACAGAGGGTTCACCACAAGATGTAAACCATTGGTGAGCCTCAAAAACAGGAAGGCCAGATTAGAGTTTGCCAAACAACATCTAAAAAAGCCTTCACAGTTCTGGAACAACATCCTATGGACAGATGAGACCAAGATCAACTTGTACCAGAGTGATGGGAAGAGAAGAGTATGGAGAAGGAAAGGAACTGCTCATGATCCAAAGCATACCACCTCATCAGTGAAGCATGGTGGTGGTAGTGTCATGGCGTGGGCATGTATGGCTGCCAATGGAACTGGTTCTCTTGTATTTATTGATGATGTGACTACTGACAAAAGCAGCAGGATGAATTCTGAAGTATTTCGGGCAATATTATCTGCTCATATTCAGCAAAATGCTTCAGAACTCATTGGACGGTGCTTCCCAGTGGAGATGGACAATGACCTGAAGCATACTGCGAAAGCAACCAAAGAGTTTAAGGGAAAGAAGTGGAATGTTATGCAATGGCCAAGTCAATCACCTAACCTGAATCCGACTGAGCATGCATTTCACTTGCTGAAGACAAAACTGAAGGCAAAATTCCCAAAGAACAAGCAGGAACTGAAGACATTTGCAATAGAAGCCTGGCAGAGCATCACCAGGGATGAAACCCAGCGTCTGGTGATGTCTATGCGTTCCAGACTTCAGGCTGTAATTGACTGCAAAGGATTTGCAACCAAGTATTAAAAAATTAAAGTTTCATGGATGATTGTTAATCTGTCCCATAACTTTTGATCCCTTAAAAAGTGGGAGGCACATATACAAACTGTTGTAATTCCTACACCGTTCACCTGATTTGGATGTAAATACCCTCAAATTAAAGCTGAAAGTCTGCAGTTAAAGCACATCTTGTTAGTTTCATTTCAAATCTATTGTGGTGGTGTATAGAGCCAAAAAGATTAGAATTGTATTGAGGTCCCAATATTTATGGACCTGACTGTATATATCCCCTGTCTATAGCCTATATCCCATCTATTTTCAATATCCCCTGTCTATATCCTATATCCCCTGTCTTCCCTGTTCAGCTGATATGTATGCAGGTCATCAGTGGGGTCAGCTAGGCTTATTTACACATGCAGTAGTATGGTGATAATAGATGGTTGCACAAAGGTTTTATCGTACCTCCAACTTTATGAAACACTAAACACCTATTAGCAAAATGTATGTAGGCAAAGGACACCCCCCCTGTTAGACCCCTTTCACACTGAGGCGGTTTTTAGGCATTTTAGCACTAGAAATAGCACCTGTAAAGCGTCTTGCATTCATTTCAGTGTGTCTTCTCACACTGGGGCGGTGCGCTTGCTGGACGTTTGGAAAAGTCCTGCAAGCAGAATCTTTGGGGTGGTTTGGGAGCGATATATTTATCGCTTCCAAAACGCCCTGCCCATTGATATAAATGGGCAGCACTTACAATGTCCTTCTTTGGGGTTAAAAGCGCCCTGCTAGCGACCTAAAAGCGCTGCTTGAACAGCACTAGAGCACCGCTAAAACGAACAGCCCCAGTGTGAAAGGGGTCTTATATCAGACATCCCAACCTGAAAAAAACTAATTTCAAGGAGGTGGCAAACGCATTTCAGGGAGGTGGGCGTGGCTTAAACTGTGCACTATTTTGCGCAAGGCTTAAATGGGGTGTGGTTTTATAGAGTCTGAGATGACTTACATAGTGCAGAATGTAGTAATGTTAAATAGGGAAAATACAGTGCAGAGTGTATGGTGGTGGGTAGTTTGTGTAGGAGAGGAGTGTGGAGTGTATGTAGGTGGGTATAATGTGCATGTGAGGAGTGTTGCGTGTTCAGCGGTGAGTAGTATGTGCAGGATGGTGTCAGTAGGGCAGTGGAAGGTGTGAGTAGTTCTTTATTTTTATTATTTTTTTTTACCATTTAATTTTTTAATTTTTTGTTTTTCACGATGATTGGGGGGTAGTGGACAGTGTCAGTAGAGCAGTGTGTCTGTAGTTTTTGTTTTTATTATTTTCTCTATTATTTTTTACAATTTTGTTGTTTATTATTTTCTTTTTTTTTATATTTTTTTCACAGTGCTTCTGGGGAAGGGGTGGGGAGTATGTGGCAGTGATGGTGTCAGTAGGGCAGTGGATGGTGTCAGTAAATTTTATTTTTCTATATTGTTTTCTTTTTTTACAGTTACATGTTTATTTATTTTTTAATGCTTTTTGGGGGGAGGGGGTTGGGGCAGTGGACAGTGTTAGTAGGCAGGGGGTGGTGTCAGTAGTTTTTGATTTTATGTTTTTTATAATTTTTGACAATTTCATTTTTTAAAATTTTTTGCATTTATCTTTAACCATTTCCCGTCCGCACTATAGCCGAAAGACAGCTGCATCGTGGACTTAATTTGCCAGGAGGGCATCCCTGGACGTCCTCCCGTGCTTGAGCGGCCTTCACGCCCCCTGCAGGGCACGTGCGGTGCACTCTGTGATCAGTGAGTCTATGAGACTCGGCTGATCACAGATCGGAGTAAGGGGTTGGTCCCGACCCCTTACCACGTGATCAGCTGTCAGCCAATGACAGCTCATCATGTGATGTCAACAGAGCCGGTAATCCCTGTAGCGTGAGGAGAAAAAAAAAAAGCCGATCACCGGCGGCTGCGAGAGGGACATCGGTCCTGATCGTGGAGAGGTTTCTGTGCCCATCAGTGTCACTTTCCAGTGCCCATCAGTGCCACCTACCAGTGCCCATCAGTGCCACCCACCAGTGCCGTCTTATTAGTCTCCATCAGTGCTGTCTTATCAGTGGCCATCAGTGCGGTCTTATCACTGTCCATTAGTGTCGTCTTATCTGCGCCCATCAGTGCCACCCATCAGGGCCCATCAGTGCCATCTTATCAGTGTCCATCAGTGCTGTCTTATCAGTGCCCATCAGTGCCGTCTTATTACTGCCCATCAGTGTCGTCTTATCTGTGCCCATCAGGGCCCATCAGTGCTGTCTTATTAGTGCCCATCAGTGCCATCTTATCACTGCCCATCAGTGTCATCTTATCTGTGCCCATCAGTGCAGCCCATCAGTGCCCATCAGTGCAGCCTCATCAGCGAATATCAATTAAGGAGAAAAATTACCCGTTTGCAAAATTTTATAACAAACTATGAAACACTTTTTTTTTTTTTTTTCTCAAAAATTTCTGTCTTTTTTTGTTTGTTTAGCAAAAAATAAAAACCTCAGCTGTGATCAAATACTGCCAAAAGAAAGCTCCATTTGTGTGAAAAAAATTATAAAAATTAAATTTGAGTACCGCACAATTGTCATTCAAAGTGTGACAGTGCTGAAAGCTGAAAATTGGTCTGGGCAGGAGGGGGGTTTAAGTGCCCAGTAAGCAAGAGGTTAATCAACCCTGTTGGGGGGGCCTTTGGTGAGATATCAGGGGTCTAAACAGACCCCTGACATCTCCCCTTTGAGACAGAGAAAGAGGCTGAGGACACAGATTTCCCAGTCCCTTTCTCAGCATTAAAGATGAATGGACAGGAGACAGCGGCTCCTGTCCATTCATAAACTGAGAAGAGTAACACACAGGTTACTCTTCTCAGTTTTAACAGGACACAGAAGCGATCTCGCTCACTGTGTCCAATTCAGAAAAGGCAGGGGAGGGTAAATGACTGGTCCCTTCCTCCGCTCTCCATCCTGACAGACCCCCACAGCTGGCGGGAGAGGAGGGAAGCCGGCTGTAGGGGGAGAGCAGAGGAGTAAGACAGGGAGCTGGAGAAGAACAGAGGGGGGATGAAGGTCACGGAGGGGAGCCGTAGAAGAACAGGGGGGTAGAAGGACACGGAGGGGGGCTGAAGGTGGATACAGGGAACAGCCGGGGATGAACGGTCCAGCAGGAGGGACAGCTGTGATCACCAATCTCCCTGTATAGCTTTGTAGCTGACAGCCGCAGGAGGGAGAGAAGGAAAAGTGGATGTCAGCTATACAGGAAGATTGGTGTTCACAGCTGTCCCTCCTACTGCACCAATCATCCCCGACTGTGAAACAGGGGACCATACAGGATCAGCCCCACAGCTGGGATATCAGGCAGCACTTGCGGGTGTCCGGGAGCTGTCCCCGAAATTCGGGAGATTCCCGCACCTCGCGGGAGACTTGGGATGTCTGTTATATAGAGAATCAATACAATAAAATAATGATTGGTTAAACCCACAAATTTTTTTTACCCACTGTAGCTTGGCTAAAACCACTTTCACGCCGGGGCCATGGCCGCGTTCGTGGTAAAGTGCCGCTCATTTTAGCGGAGATTTACCACTGTTTAAGCGGCGCTTTTCGGCCGCTAGCGGGACCCTTTAACCCCAAAGAAGGGGTTAAAAACTCCCCTGTTGCGGCGCTTCCAAAGCGCTTTTCAGGCACTTTGGAAGCGCTGCCCATTCATTCCAATGGGCAGGGCATTTTGGGAGCGCTAAATACAGCGCTCCCAACCCACCCCACTCCAAAGATGCTGCTTGCAGGATTTTTTGGAAATGTCCCGCAAGCACACTGCCTCAGTGTGAAAAGTCACACTTGAATGAATGGGAGGCGCTTTTCAGGCGCTTAGCAGAGGCTATTTCCAGCACTAAAGCGCCTGAAAACCGCCCCAGTGTGAAAGGGGTCTTAGAATGGAGAGTAAGGACTCATTTACACTTGCTTCAAAATGTGGCATTGGACGCACTTTTCTAAAGCACTCTTAATGCAAGTCAAGCCCCTGTCATTAAATAAAATGGTTGGCTTACAGTCTTGTTTAAACGTTGTGTTTGCTTTGCTTCAAAAAATTTTACCCATGTCGCTTTCGTGGTGCTTCAAAGCATCTCCAAAGCCTCCTTAGAAGTCTATGACGAAGCTCGCTTACAGCACCTGCAGCTCTTGAGAGACTTTTATTCAGCTTTAGCTTTGCTTTGGAAGCATTGCAGGTATGAGATATCCCAGGATGCACTGGGAAACCAACAAGCGATCCGGAAATAAATCAGTCACTTCCGGTTCATGTGTTCATAGGCAGAGGATCAGCAGAGCTGGGGGACCAGTGTTCTGTTAAAACAGCCAACTCGTCAAAATCTATAATTATGGCACTTCCGGTGACTCTCCAGCAGCAGTAATTGCAGATTTTGACAACTTTGCTACTTTGACAGAAGACCGCAATTGTATACAATACGGTAAACGACGAGTTGGCTGTTTTGACAGAACACCAGCTAAAGAGTAACAAAGTTGTCGCCACCTTGGAGGCGGCCATGTTGTTAGTTACCAGTGGGCGGACTAACAATGTCCACTCAATATATTGTGTACTGGTGTTCTGTGAAAACAGCCAAGTCGTCGAAATCTGCCATTACTGCTGCTGGAGAGTCATCAGAAGTGACGTGGTTGGAGATTTTGTGAGCAGTAGTGATGGGCTTGGGCTCGTTCGGATCGCCATTCTTGGGCAGTGAGGCATCTCCTGACCGGCAGCTACACATACACATGCTGCTTATGATTGGCGGTGTGCAGTGCCTGTTTCCTAGCAGGTTCAATCCAAACATGCCCAAGCCCATTCTTAGTGAGCAGGGACCAGAGAGAGGAGGATCAGCAGAGCTGGGGGTTACTGCTGAGTGGGGGAAGAGCAGAGATGGGGGTTACTACTGAGTGGGGGATCAGCAGAGCTGGGATTTACTACTGAGCAGGATATGAACAGAGCTGGGGGTTACTACTGAGCAGGGACGAGCAGAGCTGGGGATTACTACCGAGTGGGGCATCAGCACAGCTGGGGGGTGCTACTGAGCATGGGGTAGCTGTTAAACGAAAGTAGTAATAGGCTGGAGATCTACTAGACAAGGTACCAATGAGCTGGGGATCTGCTGAACAGGGGTACTAATGAGCTGAGGATCTTCTGAACAGGGGTACTACTGAGCTGGGGTTCTACTGGGCCCCATAAAGCAAATCAAAAAGCAACACACAGGGCATTTGCCAAGCTTCAAAAAAGCATCACCAAAGCATCATCAAAGGATCACAGAAGCATCACTGAAGCATCAAAAACACATCAAAAAAGCATGCTGAAGTGGTAGGTGCTTTAATGTGTGATAAAGTCAAAGCAAGTGTAAGTGAGCCCTAAGAGAAAAACTGGCAACAGCTCCCCTCAGGAGCTGCTGTGCTGCTGAAGTGGCTAAAAGCTATATCAGCAAAAGGAGAGATCTGCTGAGCAGCAAGAGTTTAATAGACTGAGTCAGGAAGCACTGCACTGAACAGCAGTGCAGAGGAGGGAGCGTCTACTGTTATCAAGAGCTTTTGAACTGTATTTCCCAGTGGGAGCTGCATTTTCTAAGGCTGTACAGGACACAGCTTCCTATTGCCATGAGGGATACTGGAGAGTACACATCACTGTCCAGTGTGCACCATCACTGCTGCTAGAGAGATTGAGCCCTTTAGAAACTGACCATACATCCATCTAGTAGCCAGATTGTTGCTTGCAGGTTTCACTGAGACTATTCTCATGTGCACCCACAGTACAACTGGGTCCCAACACTAGCCAGCTGAGTAGTTAGGACTTAAGGCTGTCCCTTTACTGGTATTACACAGAGACCTTCACCTTTTGCTTATGCTAAGACAACAAAAACATAGCGGCATTGGGATCCTCATTAGTATTTTGAGATACATTTATTCAACAATAAAAACAGTACACTTACATGTTAAAATCTTGACATCCAGCATATATAATAGATGAAAACAACAGCAGAGGTGTCAGTAGTACATAAAATTCTAGCCGGCAAGGGAGAGACTTGGTTCTGAGAGCTGCCAATGCCCAGCATCCTGCATAATACACTCTGACTTGTGGAATCTCCTATGTGCTTTTGGAGATGGGGGCGGTGTTGGGGGGGCGGTAATGCGTTTCAGAGGTACAAACCTCCTTCGTCAAAAACCTGCCCCTTAGAGTAGTGAATGGATTTAAATAGGGTCGGTTCGGTAGGGGAAGTGAGGAGTGCTGCGTGTAATCAGCAGTGTGACACTGTGTTAACAATCCCTTCCTATCTGCATTAATTCAATTGCCCATATTGCACAGGTCCGAGAGTGGGGAATAATCTGTGTGGCCAATTAACCCAAGTTGGACAAGCCCAAATGAATGGAAAGTTATCCCTTTATACAAGAATAAAGAGGTAACTATATAAAAAGATGCATTCTTAACCACTTCCAACCTAGCCTATAGTCAAATGACGGCTGGGCGGGACATTCGTCGATCTGGGTGGACATCATATGACGTCCTCCTGGATTGCAGGGCCGTGACCCAGAGTGACCTGTCACTGGCTGTGTCCATTGTAGACAGCCGATGACTGATCAGTGTACTGGCCCACTGCCGCCACCATGTGGCCACTGTAACCAATCACAGCAGGTCACATGATGGCTACATGCCATCCATGTAAAATGATATTGCTAGCTGTGATTGGTTACACTGATCACATGGTACAGACAGGGTCAATCACAGTCCATCTTACCATGTGATTAGATGTGACCAATCACAGCTAATCACAAGAAAACAGATACAATGAATCAGTTTCATTCCGTAAAAATGGTTGCTTATATCAGTCAAATTCAATTTTATAGATAATCATAATTTTTTTTAAAAATCCTGATCACTTCCCCAGAGTAGTATTATTATACAGGTTTTTTATAGCGCCAACAGTTTACGCAGTACTTTACAACATTAGGGCAGACAGTACAATTACAATAGAATTAAATACAGGGGGAAACAGAGAGCCCTGCCTGTTAGAGCTTACAATTAAGGAGGGAGGGTCAAGTTATACGAAAGGGTAATAGCTGTTGGTGATAGTGCAGTTGTTAAATGGAGGCAGAATAGGCTTCTCTGAAGAGGAAGGTTTTCAGGGATCGCTTAAAAGTGGATAAATGTGGAGACAGTCTGACAGATTGGGGTAGCGAATTCCAGAGGATGGGCGAGGCTCGGGAGAAGACCTGGAGGCAGATATGGGAGGAGGTGATGAGGGAGCTAGAGAGCAGGAGGTCTTGGGAGGAACAAAGAGAGCGATTAGGTTGGTATTTTGAGACTAGGCTAGTGACGCAGCTGGGGGCAGAGTTGTGGATGGCTTTGTAACTTATTGTTAGTATTTTGAATTTAATTTGTTGGGCGAGTGGTAGCCAATGGAGGGATTGGCAGAGAGGGGTAGCAGACACTGAGCGGTTTGTAAGGTGGATGAGTCTGGCAGCAGCATTCATATTGGACTGAAGGGGGGATAGTCTATTTAAAGGTGAGCCAATGAGGAGGGAGTTGCAGTAGTCAAGGTGAGAGATAACCAGGGAGTGAATGAGGAGCTTTGTGGTTTCATTGGTTAGAAAGGGACGTAGTTTAGAGATGTTGCGGAGGTTGAGGCGGCAAGCTTTGGAAAGTGATTGGATGTTGGGCTGAAAGGAGAGTTCAGAGTCCAGGATAACACCTAGTACGCTGACATGTGGGGATGGGTGGATGGTTGTGCCATTGCTCTTGACAGAGAAGTCAGGGGAAGAGGCACGTGGGGGAGGAAATATTATAAGCTTGGTTTTCGATAAGTTGAGTTTGAGGAAGTGGTGTGAAGTCCATACAGATATGTCTGTTAGTAAGTTAGTAATGCGTGAGGAGACTGATGGAGTGAGTTGAGGGGTGGAGAGATAGATTTGTTTGTCGTCAGCGTAGAAATGATATTGAAAGCCGTGAGAGGCTTTCAGCTGACCCAGGGAAGAGGTGTAGATTGAAAATAAAAGAGGTCCAAGAACAGAACCTTGGGGGACCCCGACGGAGAAGGGAAGAGGACTGGAGGAAGTAGAATTGTAAGTGAAACTGAAGGTGCGTTGGGATAGGTAGGATGAGAGCCACTGAAGATCACAGTCACGGAGACCAAGGGAGTAAAGTTTTTTGAGGAGGAGGGGGTGGTCAACCATGTCAAAGGCAGCTGAAAGGTCCAGAAGTAGGAGTACAGAATAGTGTCCGTTGGTTTTTGCAGTTAGTAGGTCATTTGTGCGTTTTAAAAGAGCAGTTTCTGTGGAGTGTTGAGGGCGAAATCCAGATTGAAGGGGATCAAGAAGGTTATTCTTAATGAGGTGGTCACTCAGTTGGTTGTAAACCATGCGTTCAAGGAGTTTAGAGGAAAAGGAGGTAAGGCGTAGGTTGTTAAGATTGGTAGGGTCCAAGGACGGCTTTTTAAGTATCGGGGTCACCAGTGCATGTTTTAGAGCATTGGGGAAAATGCCAGAGGTGAGGGAGAGATTGAAGATGTTGGTTAGAGAGTGTAGGATAGAGTCAGAGGGCGACCATAGTATTTGAGAGGAAATAGGGTTGTCAGGAAAGAAGCAAGTACTAGTCTCGCCATTATCGCTGCCTTCCTTCACACATGCGCGGTAGAGCGGCACTCCGGAGCATCCCTGGGCACAATACAGTGAAACGGCTAATGCGCGTGCACAATTCAGCTAAACGGCTAGTGATAATGACCCTAAACACACAGCTAAAATAACAAAGGAGTGGCTTCACAACAACTCTGTGACTGTTCTTGAATGCCTCATCCAGAGCCCTGACTTAAACCCAATTGAACATCTCTGAAGAGACCTAAAAATGGCTGTCCACCAACGTTTACCATCCAACCTGACAGAACTGGAGAGGATCTGCAAGGAGGAATGGCAGAGGATCCCCAAATCCAGGTGTGAAAAACTTGTTGCATCTTTCCCAAAAAGACTCATGGCTGTATTAGATCTGCAGAAATTAATGATTAATTCCTCGATTAATCGTTAATTTTTTTTTGATCGATTAAAATTCTTTTGATCGGTACTCACCTCTCCGCCGCCTTCCGGGTCTTCAGGGAGTTCCGTCAGAGATCCAGTGACGTCACGGACATCGTTGTCACCAGTCTCCTCCCCCCTTCCCCAAGTGCCTCCGTCTGCTAACGAAGGCAAGGGGGAAGGAGTCATATAAATATGTTAATTTTTTTAATCAAAAAAGGCTTACATAGTATTGCATAAATCAATATTTTACATTTTAAGAAAGCGAAGTAATAAAACGGAGGTTAACACTGCTCAAAATTATTACTGCTATGGCAAGTAAAAAAAGTATTATGTTTAATTTACCTTAAGGTGGCAACTTCCACATATTTTAAAGAAAGTTGTGCGTCAGCTAAACACGTTTTATGTTTCAGTTGATAATCATTGCATTGTTCAGTACAAATTCCTTGCTGGGGTGGTGGATACTGTTCTGAAGGTGTGGTGGCTGGCTAGTTTATGGACTCAAAATACCATCAGCCTCTGTGCGGTTTTTATTGGTGGCTGAGTGGACATTGGGAAGATTTCCCCCCCACACTTCTTTTAGTAAAGGGAAAGCTCCCAAAACAGGGACACTTAAAAGATTGTTTTTTTTAGTATTATTTTTTGTAGAGAGTAAACTAACTTTACGTTTTTCTTAAAGTTTAATTTAAAAAATTACTTACGTCAGTGCTACAGTTTGAATTTAAAACGTATTTGTGTGAACTGTGAAGTTAAGCAGGGCCAGATTAAGAGCATCATGGGCCTGGTGCTGAGGATTTTGGTGGGCCTTTTTATGGAAACAAAATGAAAATGCAAAAATGTTTTGCTAAAACAAATTAAATCTACTCTCACCAGTAATATCAGCCACGCAGCCTCTGAGCAGCAGCAACACCACCAATACCACCTGCTATGCGGTCTCTCACTAACAGCAACATAGGGCAACCACATTTCCAAACTGCCATTCAGGGACATCCCCCCTTCCCAAAAAAAGATGAGGGGGGATGTAGTCTCATGGTTGATAGGGAAATAGGTGGCAGGGGTGATTTTTCGGGCAAATGGCTGGTGTTAGCACTTAAAATCATCCTGACACTATGCTTGATATGGCGTCAGGATGATCAAATTCCATTATTTCTATTACTACATTGTAATATATAGTGAAATAGTTCAACTCATCATGATGCAGAATCAGTGGGAACCTGAGCTTGTCACTTGCCACCAGAAGCAGCATGTCACTTGGCACCATCGCCTGCCGCCAGATGCCACCCATAGCCTGCCATCAGATGCAGTGTGCCACTTGCCACCAGCAGCCTGCCACCAGATATGGTGTGCCACTTGCCACCAGCAGCCTGCCACCAGATACAGTGTGCCACTTGCCACCAGCAGCCTGCCACCAGATATGGTGTGCCACTTGCCACCAGCAGCCTGCCACCAGATACAGTGTGCCACTTGCCACCAGATACAGTGTGCCACTTGCCATCAGCAGCCTACCACCAGATACAGTGTGCCACTTGCCACCAGAAACACTGTGCCACTTGCCACCAGCAGCCTGCCACCAGATATGGTGTGCCAGTTGCCAACAGCAGCCTGCCACCAGATACAGTGTGCCACTTGCCACCAGCAGCATGCCACCAAATACAGTGTGCCACTTGCCACCAGCAGCCTGCCACCAGATACTGCATGCTACTTGCCACCCACAGCCTGCTACCAGACACAGTGTGCCACTTGCCACCAGCAGCCTGCCACCAGATACGGTGTGCCACTTTCCACCAGCAGCATGCCACCAGATACAGTGTGCCACTTAAAAACGGGGGCTATTCCTGCGCTACCGGATAAGGAAAAAAGATAAAGCAATCATGCGAAATGTGGACTTGGTTTTTAGAACTGTATAAGACGTATATCGCCGGGCAGCTGCATGCACCGAACAGAGGGCTCAGACATAAGCCCAAAATAAATATAAAAAGAGAAGGGGGGGGGTGGTGCTGCGCTATCCGAAGGGTCTCTGTTTATTTGTATGTATATGATCCCTACTGGTCAATATAATTGATGTCAATATAAATGTTTATAAACAATATATGTAAATAAATCAAAAGGTGATAAATATAAGTGAAACCGATTCAATATATGTTGAAATTATTCAATCCAATAATACAATAAATGAAAAGTGCTCGTGCTCTTGTGCCATGTAGAAATCGTAAAATAATCCAAACTAATACATATGCTAAAGTGCAGAAATGAAACAATATTATCACACAAACTCAATGTATCAAATGTATTCAACAAAAAAACGCATGGTTGCCTAATCCTGGTGTTGCGACCAGTGCAACAGTGCAAAACGCAGTTAAAGTGATCACGTGAATAAATAAATAGATAATTAATCCAAAGATTGCTGGTGTCCTACAAAAACAATTGATAAGTAATCTAATATCCAAAAAAGTCCGTGCAGTCTAAAACAAAATTACTCAATGGTGCACAGAGGAACAGTGCTCAAACACAGCAGGATAAATGACAGTGAGGTGGTGATATGCAAATGAACCACTCTGTGTCCTCTTCATGCAGCATGCACTGGTGTGGGTAATAGCCTCTTACCTAGCGGTGCTAGGTCAACCGCATATAAGATGTAAGATCTCGGGGTCCAGGGTCTCTCCTACGTCTCTGTATCCAAGTTGGCTGGCTCTGCAGGGTCCTATTGGGGGCTGGGTGTATCTGGTTGTGGTCCTAATTGAGGTCCTGGGGCACTGCGACTCCTAGCTCCTCCTCCATATCACATCTCCAGTGTATGTAAAATATAGGACAGAGTACCCAAATAGTGAAGTAGGTTTTTCTTAGGGTCACTTTATTCACATATACAATGCACAAAGGTACTCACATTACTCACATTAAGCAGTTTTTTCTACAGCGTTGTATCCTACGAGTCACGAACTCGCAAAGACATTCAGCAGAGAAAGGGAAGGTAGAAAACAAGCCTATTCCGTCCCTCCCACTTGCCACCAGCAGCATGCCACCAAATATGGTGTGCCACTTGCCACCAGCAGCATGCCACCAAATATGGTGTGCCACTTGCCACCAGCAGCATGCCACCAGATATGGTGTGCCACTTGCCAACAGATAGTGTGCCACTTGCCACCACCAGCCTGCCACCAGATACAGTGTGCCACTTGCCACCAGCAGCATGCCATCAGATACGGTGTGCCACTTGCCACCAGATACAGTGTGCCACTTGCCACCAGCAGCCTGCCATCAGATATGGTGTGCCACTTGCCAACAGAAGCCTGCCACCAGATACAGTGTGCCACCTGCCACCAGATACAGTCAGCAGCCTGCCACCGGATACAGTGTGCCACTTGCCACCAGATACAGTGTGCCACTTGCCACCAGCAGCCTGCCACCAGATACATTGTGCTACTTGCCACCAGATACAGTGTGCCACTTGCCACCAGCAGCCTGCCACCAGATACAGTGTGCTACTTGCCACCCACAGCCTCCCACCAGACACAGTGTGCCACTTGCCAACAGCAGCCTGCCACCAGATACAGTGTGCCACTTGCCACAAGCAGCATGTACCAGATACGGTGTGCCACTTGCCACCAGATACAGTGTGCCACTTGCCACCAGCAGCCTGTCACCATATACAGTGTGCTACTTGCTACCAGCAGCCTGCCACCAGATACGGTGTGTCACATGCCACCAGACACAGTGTTCCACTTGCCACCAGCAGCATGCAAACAGATTCAGTGTGCCACTTGCCACCAGCAGCCTGCCACTGCCTCCAGGACTCTGCTCGGATGGATAGGAGGGACATGCATAGTCAATCAAATCCCTGGAGCCCCCACCCCTCCTGAGCTGGGATGATATGGCCGTGTGTGTGTGTATGCCAGGAGTATTGATCAGACCAAGTTCTACAGGGGGGTTGTGTGTGCAAGCCTTTGGGCTCACACTGGTGTGCTGCAGTCGGCCGCACTGCTTGTGTATCTGCAGTTTTAGCTGCAGTCCTATTGATATGTATTAGGTTGCAGGTTTTTGCTGCATTTTCTGACAGTGTGCCAAAGATAAGATGTAGCATGTAGGAATTTTGGTGCACTTTCAGCAAAAAACACACAGCCTAATAGAAATCAATAGGACTGTGGGTAAAACGCAGGAAAACTGTGGACACACCAGCAATGGGCCAAAACACAGCAAACCAGTGTGATCCCACCTAAAAGCACAAGGGACCAAGCACTACAACAGGCTGAGGACACAATTCTAAACTCTATGGCTGCAGTTATAAGAGCTACTGCTGGAGGAATAAGTTAAAAACGAGGGGAAGGGAGATCAGAGTCACTGAGCTCACATTTGGATGGTCCCTGGAGGCTGATCACTCAGAGATATCTGCCGGTATTCTGTTCATAATTTCCCGCCCACACGGCTCCTTCACTGCACAGCCACAACTTCACAGAGTGAGAGAGGGGAGTGGAAAGGCAGAGCCGACTCAGCCTCTCCCATTTGTATAGGTGGGAGAACTGTGCACTGTGACAATGTAATAAACACAGTGAGCAAAGACAGGTACAGCCAGACACCCCTCCATTTACACACAGCTTCTCCTGTCCCATAGAAGTTTATGGACAGGAGAAAATCGGGCTTATACTGCTGGCTGGGCGGGCCGGTTTTAAAGCAGGGGCCTGGAGCTGCAGCTCCATCAGCCCCTATGTTAATCCGGCCCTGAAGTTAAGTCATAGATTGTGGAAACTAACTAGTGCCGGGTGATTGTATATAGTGTATACCACATTTACCACTGACTAATGCAGAGATGCAATGCAAGGAGATCAACTAAAAGTAGTTGGATCTGTATGTACGTTATAATTAATCGAAATTAGCCGATTAATCGATTTGAAAAGAAGTGCAAAGTGTCCAGCGGTGGGTAGTATGTGCAGGAGATGGGTGTGAAGTGTATGGTGGTGGGTATTATGTGCCGAAGAGGAGTAAGGAGTGTACAGCGGTGGATAGTATGTGTAGGAGAGGAGTGTGGAGTTTATGAGGCAGTGGGTAGAATGTGCAGAAGAGGAGTATGGAGTGTATGGCAGCAGGTAGTATGTGCAGGTGAGGAGTACGGAGTGTACAGCAGTGGGTAGTATATGCAGGATCATGTCAGTAGGGCAGTGAACGGTGTCAGCTGTTCTTTATTTTTATTATTTTAGTTTCTTTTTTTTTTTACAATTTTTTTTTTGTTACAATTAAATTTTTTTAAATGCTTTTTGGGGGCCAGTGGATGGTGTCAGTAGGGCAGTGAACGGTGTCAGTAGAGCAATGAACAGTGCCAGAATTGTTTTAATTTGATTATTTTATGTGTTGTTAGTTTTTACAATTACATTTTTTTTAAAATTTTAAAAAATTTTAAGTTGATTTTTTTAACAGTGCTCTGGGGGGGGGGGGGGGGGATGGGGGCAGTGGACAGTGGACAGTTTCCGTAGGCCAGTGGATAGTTTCAGTAGTTTTTTTTTTTTTTTATTCATTTATTTTACAAAGTTGTTTGTTCTTTTGTGTGTTTTTTTGGGGGGGGGGAGGGGGTTGGGCATTGGACGGTGTCGGTAGGGCAGTGGATGGTGTCGGTAGTTTTTTGTTACATTTTTTTCACATTGTTTTTATTATTTATTGCAATTCTTTTTTTTTCTTTCTTTTTATCAGCCATGTTGGGGGGCTTTGGTGAGATAGACCCCTGACATCTCCCCTTTGAATGGACAGGAGAATGAACAAGAGACAGAGGCTCCTGTTTATTCAAAAACTGAAGCATCGTAAACACAGTTCACAATGCTTCAGTTATGAATGGACAGAGTCAGTAACCACTGACTCTGTTCATTCAGAAAATGAAGGGGCCCGGTAAATGACATGTTTACTGACCCCTTCCTCTGCTCTCCATCCTGACAGTTTGCTGTGAGGGAAGGGGGGGGGGGCAGAGAAGGACACAGGGGGACAGCCAGGACAATTGGTGGGGGCAGTTACAGGCACCGATCTCCCTGTATACCTTTCAATTAAGCAGCTGACAGCCGTGAGGAATGAGAGGATGAGAAGTGGAGAGGAAGGGGTTCTCCTCCTCTCCCTCCCGTGGCTGTCAGCTGCTTAATTGAAAGGTATACAGCGAGATCAGTGCCTGTAACTGCCCCCACCAATTGTCCTGACTGTCGGCCAGGGACGGCTCATCCATAGGTGCAGGGTAGGTCTAAGTACAGTGGGCTCACCCCCCCTTGGGGCCCATGTTCAGTGAACACCCTGCACCCATGGATGATACTCCACTGCCGTACCAATACATTGCGTTCATTTACCACTAAACCGTATTGTGTCTTTTTCCTGGTACTAATTCACAACCAAGTTAAATGAGTCGAGGCACAGAACCCAAAATTCTAAACAGCTCCTTTGGGGGTAGCACTACACCACTACTATTCCTTTAGGCTCCCATTGACACCTGTGCAACATGCATATGTGTGGGGGTTTTTTTCATGCTTTTTTTTATTTATTTTTTATTTGTAGCATATGGCTACCTCTAATTGTTCACATTTAGGTCAAGAAAAACAAAAAGTACACTATCATTTTCTATTTTTCCAGGCCTGCACAGACTCAGGCATTTTAAACAGATGCATGCCTAATTACAGCCACCTGTCCATAGAGCTTCTCAACAGGTCCACCTGAAAAACTGACAAGTAGACCTAACCGGGAAGCCTCTGTGAAAGGACCTGGCCTATACAGAAGGTCCTGACAGTCAGTGCTCATAGCACAGCATCACTTTGATTATTTTCAGATTCTATTATTTTAAACAAATTACACATGAACTAGACAATAAAATTGAAGCATGAATGGCCATCATAAGTCATGTTTTAAAGTGATTGTAAACCCTCACCTTGTAAAACAACCCATTCAGTTTCATTATAGAAATGAAAGGTAAAACGTTTGTGTATAGCTATAAAAAAAAAAATTATAAATATCTTTTTTTCCCTTTTTTTTATAACTGATCACATACCCTCTGTTCTTAGGTGCATAAGAGCTGGGGGAGGAGAAACAGCAGTACAGTGATCTTCCCAGTGAATGGCTGTGGGGGGATGTTTCAGGACAAATCTGATCATTGGAGGAGAGCAAATTGAGTTCCCAGCATAGCTAAAGAACTGACCACGGTGTGCTCTTTTGCTTAGTGTGGCCAGTTTTTATTAGGAAATAAGGGGACTGGCAGGAACACTAGGGATTTCACACAAAGGAAGCAATACAAAAAGAATAGGATTCTTTTTCATACAAGTAATTGGTACAGCAGGTACATATCAGGAATATGAAATGTTGGGTTTACATATTCTTGTGAGCTGTGACATTACCTGAGCTGAAGATTCTTTTCAACTGCTTCAAAAGGGTACAATCACATGAACATTTTGCCACAGCAAATTGTGTTCCAACAGCAGGAAACTACACTGCAATAACAGGCTGCAGTGATCATGGCTGGACTCAATTTGTGCGTGTCCAGCCATGATCCCCGCAGGTAGTCGATGGCTCTGCAAACAGTCATGATTAGCTATGGCCACTGACAGCTTGTCATTATAGTGTACGGGCTCGGCAGCCACAGCTAGCTGCTCTCAGCTGTCAAACCCAGCTGTGGGGATCAGTAGATTCCCGCTGCTGGGATTCGCACCATGGCAAAATGCCCGTGCAAATGTACCCTAAATCTTTATACAGTTTAATTAATTAATACTGACATTTAATTACAGATTATTAACATTAGTACTTGCATCATGTGAACCACAGTGTTCTATTTTATTGAGGTCTTTGAGGATTGCGGATCACGGCAATGTGTGATGCACTCTGCAATTTTGCAGATCCGAAATGCACACCATTTCAGTGGATGTATTTGGCAGGTGTGTGCTTATTTCTTCTAATATCCATTATCATATATCTGTGTGTAATAAAAGTGTGAAATGGACAGCTCTCTTATTTTTTCATTTATTAACATTCGCATTTTCATTGCTGACAGGTAGCTGGGTGTTTGCGAAAGTGGCAGCTCCACTTCATGTCATCTCTATTTGAGTTAAAGATCTCATTTGTTCTTGTCATGGCAGGATTCAAGAATTCCACCGGCAATGTTCTCTGCAGTTTCCATGGAAACGGTAAAATGTTTCATTAAACAAGAAGCATTCAGCTACATACCTTTTTCATAATATGCTGATACGATGAATCAAAAGAGCAGCCCAGTGGTTTAGTTGTTAGCCTTCTACCTTGCAGGTAGACATGTGCAGAATGAAAAAATTTGTTTTGTTTCATTTCTTTATTTACATATGTTTGTTTAGTTCAATTTGTTTCATTCGTTTAATTCGTTTTCGGAATTTGTTTATTCATTTTCAAATCGATGTGAAACATTTTCTAATCGATTTGAACGTTTTCACATGAATTTAGAATAGTTTTCCTATTTCCAAAAAGAATAAAAAATAAAGGAATAGAATGGAAAAAAACTATTTTTTTTCTATTCTATTCCTTTATTTTCTATTCTATTTTATGCTCTTTGGAAATTGGAAAACTGTTTGAATTTGAAAGTTTCCGAATTTGAAAACTATTCGAAAACGATTCGAATTTCGTCCAGTTTTTTTTTTCGTAATTATGTATTCGTTTAAAAACGGTACTATTCTAATTCACAAATTCGGATACATCTAAATTTCCGAATAACAAAAATTCATCCGAATTTTAATTCGGAATGAAACGAACCACACATGTCTACTTGCAGGACGAGTCCACCGTGCGGGACAGTATCTGCTTGACGTTTGCTTGTTCTCCCTGTGTTTGCATGGGCTTCTGCCTGGTTCTCCAGTCTCCTTCTACACTCCAAAGACATGCTGGTAGATTAATTGGCTCCTGTCCAAATTGGCCCTAGTATGTACAGCATCTCACAGAAGTGATTACACCCCTCACATTTTTGTAAATATTTTATTATATCTTTTCATGTGACAACACTGAAGAAATGACACTTTGCTACAATGTAAAGTAGTGAGTGTACAGCTTGTATAACAGTGTAAATTTGCTGTCCTCTCAAAATAACTCAACACACAGCCATTAATGTCTAAACTGATGGCAACAAAAGTGAGTACACCCCTAAGTGAAAATGTCCAAATTGGGCCAAATTAGCCATTTTCCCTCCCCGGTGTCATGTTACAAGGTCTCAGGTGTGAATGGAGAACAGGCATGGTAAATTTGGTGTTATCGCTCTTACTCTCTCATACTGGTGACAGGAAGTTCAACATGGCACCTCATGGCAGAGAACTCTCTGAGGATCTGAAAAAAGAATTGTTGCTCTACATAAGATGGCCTAGGCTATAAGAAGATTGCCGAGACCCTGAAACTGAGCTGGTGGCCAAGACCATACATCGGTTTAACAGGACAAGTTCCACATAGAACAGGCCTCATCATGGTCGACCAAAGAAGTTGAGTGCACATGCTCAGCGTTATATCCAGAGGTTGTCTTTGGGAAATAGAAGTATGAATGCTGCCGGCATTGCTGTAGAGGTTGAAGGGGTGGGGGGTCAGCCTGTCAGTGCTCGGGGCCATACGCTGCACACTGCATTAAATTGGTCTGCATGGCTGTCGCCCCAGAAGGAAGCCTCTGCTAAAGATGATGCACAAGAAAGCCTGTAAACAGTTTGCTGAAGAGAAGCAGACTAAGGACATGGAATTAATGGAACCATGTCCTGTGGTCTGATGAGACCAAGATAAACGTATTTGGTTCAGATGGTGTCAAGTGTGTGTGGCAGCAGCAAGGTGAGGAGTACAAAGGCAAGTGTGTCTTGCCTACAGTCAAGCATGGTGGTCATGGTCTGGGGTTGCATGAGTGCTGCCAGCACTGGGGAGCTACAGTTCATTAAGGGAACCACGAATGCCAACATGTACTGTGCTATACTGAAGCAGAGCATGATCCCCTCCCTTCAGAGACTGGGCCGCAGGGCAGTATTCCAACATGCTAACGACCTCAAACACACGTCCAAGACAACCACTGCCTTGCTAAAGAAGCTGAGGGTAAAGGTGATGGGCTGGCCAAACATTTCTCTAGACCTAAACCCTCTGTGGGGCATCCTCAAAAGGAAGGTGGAGGCGCGCAAGGTCTCTGTGATGTCGTCATGGAGGAGTAGAAGAGGACTACAGTGACAACCTGTGAAGCTCTGGTGAACTCCATGCCCAAGAGGGTTAAGGCAGTGCTGGAAAATAATGGTGGCCACACAAAATATTGACACTTTGGGCCGAATTTGGACGTTTTCACATTGGGGTTTACACACTTTTGTTGCCAACAGTTTAGACAATAATGGGTGTGAGGTGAGTTATTTTGAGGGGACAGCAAATTTACACTGTTATACAAGCTGTACACTTACTACTTTACATTGTAGCAACGTGTCATTTCTTCAGTGTTGTCACATGAAAGATATAATAAAATATTTACAAAAATCTGAGGAGTGTACTCACTTTTGACAGATGCTGTATATGTATGCATGGGAGATGGGGTCCTTAGATTATAAGGTCCTTAGATAAGAAATGACTGATGTTAATGTACAGTACAGTGTATAAAGCACGGTGTGAATTGTCAGGGCTATATAAATACTAGTAATAAATAATCATGTTGCACTGGGAATAGAAACTGTGTGATGTTAAACAATTATTGATTTAGAATCTGTCATGACTGGTCCTTTACCATTAGACTTAAGGGTGCCCAAAAACTTTAGAGGACAGTAACAGATATGATTCTATTGCTTTCAGGTTAAAGGTGTGCTTTACACAGCTTCTACTAGAAAGATATAGAGGAGAGTCCAGAAACTCTTACCATTACTTATGCCTCTTTTCCACTGAGCGAATCGGTTCGGTTCTGTACGGTACACTATTTAAATGTTTCCATTATGAAAGCGGCCCATACAACCGAACCGCACCATTCAGGGTCCTGCTTCAGATGTGAGGCCATAGAAAATGGTACGGTTCGGTTAGGGCGGAGCTACGATACATTCCACTGATTGGTGGACGTGTGACACCATGCTAGGCATTTTTTTTAAACCCCTGTATGGCCCCTGTCGGTCCGACTTGCAGTGGAAACGGTCACCATTCTAGGCCTTTCAAACTGTACCGATCCGCTCAGTGGAAACGAGGCATTAATTTGCAGGGTATGGCTCCTTTCACATAGAGCTGCTCCACGTCGCTCAGCAGGGTAAATGGGAGCAGATCCCCTGCTGAAACAGGGCTGAATGGGACAAATGTCAGTGTTTTGACATCCATGCCTGTTCAGTGTGTGTCCATGTTTACAAAGTAGAAACGGGTGGACTTATGATGACTCTATGGGCTGTCAGATGTCAATAGACTTGTGTCCATTTAGATAAGGCTACCTCTGACCCATCACGTTTAGGTTTGAAAATATGAAAAAGGCCGCAGTCCTTTCTATTTTTTTTTTCGAAACCTTAACGGAATATTTACATCAGCCTGTCCATAGAGCACATGGAGCCCCTGATCGGGTGCGACTGAAAAATGGACAGGCAGACCTGATCGCAAAGCCCGTGTAAAGGGACCCTAAAATCAGCAATCGAATCAAAGCTCACTAACTGTCCAATAGATTATTGTCACTGAGAAAAGCCAGCCCCAAACATGGACTGATTTCAGCCATTGACATAGGATCCAAACCTAATCAGGACAAAAAATGGGTCATGTATGTATGTAGCTTTTTTTATACAGTAGTGCAGCCAAATAACAAAAGCAAGATTTCACTGAAAGTTAGTCAGTCTTCTACAGTTCTACATAAAGTAAATGCTTGAGAATTGAAGGAAAACTCTACTTTCTCTTTGATTTAAACTATATAGTATGTAATTGCTACACTAGCCATTCGTACTGAAATCTCATTAAATATTACCATTCAGAATAAATCTGCAGCCAGTAGCAAAGCACCATGTGTTTTGGTGTAGTGCAAAACGTACATGCAACTTCGCAACTATGTATGCGTGAACGAAGTCTGAGGCTGGGTTCACACTAAATTCCCATGTGGCTTACAGCAGGGGGCCGGTGCGTCCTTGTTCTCTGGTTTAGGAACGAATCTGGCCCAAATTTTTGCCTGAATTCGGACCTGAGTTGGAGCCAAAGACGCACGAGGGGACATTTCTTGTCCCACCTTCAAAATGGGCACCATATTTAATTTGATTGGTGAACAAAGGGAAGGTGTCTCCCCATCTGTATTTATAGATGGCCTTGTTAACCGGAAATGAGGTCCTTGATGACGCCCTGTGGGAGGGCGAAACGCGTTGACGTCATGTCCGGTTCCGAAACTATCAGACTTTCAGGGCTGGCTCAGCCCTTCCTCCTCTGAGCTGGCCGCTCAGCTGTCAGCTAATTGCCAGCTCTCATCTCTCTCCACAGTTACCCAGCTGTTCCTTATCCTGCTCGTCTGACCTGCCTACTTAAAGCTGTCCAGCTCACTTCATCTCTGCCTTCGCCTTGGTCACATCACAAGAAACCATCTCCTGCATTCCTGTTTAAAGACTGGCTTGCTGACATCCCTTCTGGCTCCTTATCCTGCTTGCTGTTCCTCTACTTGGATCCCTGACTGCTGGCCTGGCTGATTACCCGATCCGGTTACTGGACTCTGGCTATGCTTTGACTACGCTTACTCTATTTACCTTTTTATTTTTATTAATAAACAAGTGTGATTTTACTGTACTTCTGTCTCGGTCTGGTTCATGGTTTCTGACACAGACGTCACTTCCGGTTATCAGTGGAACGCACTCTATGAGCGGCGCTTTTGTACTCACAGCTCTCTGACTTTTTATGCCTGATTTTATCTTCCTTCTTGTAAGTATCCATTTTTATATGTGCAATAAATCCATTGCCAAAGGTACTTCACTATAGTCCCTTCCTTTCGTTTTTGGGCACTAATTATCTCCGCTGAGTATCTGTAACAAGTGAAAATTACCTAATGATTTGCTGTCAAGCTGCCATCCCCGGCCACCATTATAAGCCTGAAGTGAGCCCTAGACTGAAAAGCTAGGGTCCATTCCATCCGGTGAGTGGGGACACAGAAGGGGGAGTTTGCGCACCTTGGAAACTCTGGAGCACTTTGCACTTTTTTGGATTGGAGCACATCAGTCACTTTATATGGACATTCACTTTTTATTGTTTTCCACTATATTCATTGATGTTGTGTTTGCTAGCGCTGTAGTTTATATTGTATTCTGTTTGTCAAGTGAATAGCACTTTGTGTATAGCAGCTGCACTTTTTATATATTTTTTTATATATTCTTATTTGTCACATCTGCCACACCATTAGCTCGAGTTTATATATTTGAATATTTTATGTTCAAAGGCGCACAAGACCCTTGTGCAATTCGCTCCATAGCTGCCACGGAGATGTGTGATCTCGCATTCAATTCACACTAGTGTGAAACCCAGCCTAAAGGATGTCAACAAATATTATCTTCGTTTCTATGGTTTTTTCAAGCCATTGGGTCTAGATGTTTTACCATTTGATAGAGTTTGAGTATCTCTGGAATGGCTCTACTCAGTTATTATTGGGCTACCATTGGGCAGCAGTATTGATTAATATAAGATGGTAGTTTGTGCTGACCCCAGCTAAATATCTAATCAGTTTTGAAGCAGTGGTTTAAGGATCTTACCCCACAGTGGCTAATCTAAGATTCAAAGGAAGACATTTCTTACCAAAGTCTAACCGAAATAATGGCAACTACTCTCAAGATGTGAACAACTGTTCAGAAAAAATATTTAAATCCGTGGCATGCAGTAGCACAGAACGCTTCCAGCTAGCCAGGTCAGTTATACCGCGTACACACGGTCGGACTTTTCGGCTACAAAAGCCCGACAGCCTATCCGACAGACTTTCGACTGACTTTTGGCAGACTTGCGGATAACTTGCGGCAGACTTTCTAACGAAAGGACTTGCCTACATACGATCACACAAAAGTCCGACGGATTCGTACGTGATGACGTACACCGGACTAAAATAAGGAAGTTGATAGCCAGTAGCCAATAGCTGCCCTAGCGTGGGTTTTTGTCCGTCGGACTAGCATACAGACGAGCGGATTTCTGGGTCCGGCGTAGTTACGACGTAAAGATTTGAAGCATGTTTCAAATCTAAAGTCCGTCAGATTTACGGCTGAAAAAGTCCGCTGAAAGTCCGGGGAAGCCCACACACGATCGGATTGTCAGCCGTATTTTGTCTGTCAGCGTCCGTCAGACTTTTGTAGACGAAAAGTCCGACCGTGTGTACGCGGCATAAGCCTTATGCCGCGTACACACGGTCGGACTTTTCGTCTACAAAAGTCCGACAGCCTGTCCGACAGACTTCCGGCGGACTTTCGGCAGACTTGCGGCGGACTTGTGGCAGACTTTCTAACGAACGGACTTGCCTACACACGACCACACAAAAGTCCGATGGATTCGTACGTGATGACGTACACCAGACTAAAATAAGGAAGTTCATAGCCAGTAGCCAATAGCTGCCCTAGCATGGGTTTTTGTCCGTCGGACTAGCACACAGACGAGCGGATTTCGGGGTCCGTCGTAGTTACGACGTAAAGATTTGAAGCATGTTTCAAATCTAAAGTACGTCGGATTTGAGGCTAAAAAAGTACGTTGAAAGTCCGGAGAAGCCCACACACGATCGGATTACCAGCCAGCTTTAGTCCGTCAGCGTCCGTTGGACTTTTGTAGACGAAAAGTCCGACCGTGTGTACGCGGCATAACTTTGGCTGCATTCCCCCTTCCGCTAAGTGACCATCAGCCTATAGCAGAACTGTCCAGCAGACTCTGCTGAATAAAATATTTAGTTGTGATCAGTGACTGACAAGCTATTCATTAAAAATTTGCTTTTTTTCATGCACCCAGAACTGCGTTCAGACAGCTTATGTTCTTCTATGAAGATGCATTGGCTGTACGGACCTAGCCACGGGTCTTAATTTTACATATGAGCATGTGTGGGTGAGAGGAGCAGAATGCACACCATCTGCGTTTGGAACCATGTACCTATGCACCTGTCAAATTAGGACCTGCGGCTGTGTTCACACAGTCCCTGCATCCCAACATAGGCTGCCTGCACGCAGCCGCAGCCACATAAACAAACCAGTGATTCACACTGTGCTAGCTACAGTATCCATGTGAATGAGCCCCAGGGCCTCATTCACCCACAGAGAGTATTTCTGCACCTAGGAGTGTGCATACAGCTGACAGCAGCAGCCTGTATGAATCAATGACAAGCTGACAGACACCTCAGCTGTATGCATGTAACCTCATGTCCAGGATGCAAACTGGGCCGCTCATAAATCACTAGATGCTCTAACTACGTACAGCCACAGCTTCTCTCAGCCTGCTATTGATTTGAACAAGCTGCTGGCCATGACTATACGCCAACACATATGAATCCCAGGCAGGGCCAGGACAAGGGGTGGGCAGGAGGGGCGGCTGCCCTGGCCACTGTGGTATCATGTGAGGTGCCGGGGTACCACAAGGAGATGGGTGGGAGGGGATTTGTGTTGGCAGGGGGAATTTAGGTGGGGCGGCACAAGGTAAGAATTGTTCTAGGAGGGGAAAGGAGGGGAAATTTGAGGAGGTGTGTTAGGAGTGGTGATTGGGGGTGGGGGTGGATTTGTGTTGAGAGGAGGGATGGGGGAAGAGAATTTGTGCTAGGAGGGGGGATTTGTGCTAGTAGGGGAATTTTTGGGGGAAGGGGATTTGTGCTAGTAGGGATGTTTGGGGGGCATTTGTGCTACAAGGGGAAATTTGGGGGGGATTTGTGCTAGCATGGAGGATTGCGGAAGGAGAATTAGCAGGGAGTGGTTCTGTACTGGGGGGGACTTATGTTTAGGGGTTAAGCATGCAGATTAGTGCTTGATTTGCTTTGGGAGGAGGGGATATTTTGCTGACACATAATGCTCATACATCTGGGGGGGGGGAGCACGTGCATGTTTGCCTTGGGCTCTAGATGGCCTTGTCCCGCCACTGCTCCCAGACACAGAAATATGCTTCTTCCTGACGCTGTGTGGCTCTTTGCGACATTGTGAATGAGGCCTCACACTCTTTTCCACATGCACACACAAATTACACAATAAAAAACATACACATGTGCACTACAAAGATGGTGGTTATACACTTTGTGTAACAGCGATCCTCTCCACTCACACACATATAGTATGCTTACCAGATAGAATGGACATAGCACGACTCCTTTGGTTGTCCTCAATAGTTATCGGCAGATACCTCTTCAATGCGGCAATGAAACGGGTGAGTCAGTTACCTTATGTGAGGGTTAACCTTCTTACACTTTAGTGGTAAACTTTAGTCTGGTCTGTGAATCATGGGTTCTAGTTTGTATGGAACCCATGCCCATTTGACCTCCTGTAATTTAAGAGGTCAATCCTATCTGGTAAGCATACTATATGTGTGTGAGTGGAGAGGATTGCTGTTTCACTTATGCCCTGTACACACGGTCGGACTTTGTTCGGACATTCCGACAACAAAATCCTAGGATTTTGTCCGACGGATGTTGGCTTAAACTTGTCTTGCATACACATGGTCACACAAAGTTGTCGGAAAATCCGATCATTCTGAACGCGGTGACGTAAAACACGTACGTCGGGACTATAAACGGGGCAGTGGCCAATAGCTTTCATCTCTTTATTTATTCTGAGCATGCGTGGCACTTTGTCCGTCAGATTTGTGTACACACGATCGGAATTTCCGACAACGGATTTTGTTGTCGGAAAATTTTATAGCCTGCTCTCAAACTATGTGTGTCGGAAAATCCGATGGAAAATGTGTGATGGAGCCTACACACGGTCGGAATTTCCGACAACAAGGTCCTATCACACATTTTCCGTCGGAAAATCCAACCGTGTGTACGGGGCATAAGAAGGATTGGCTTCATCACAAGGGATTTCTCTTTAAATTTATGGACTTTATTCATTTATCATCATTTGCGCTGCACTTAAATTTGTTTTTTAGTTTGATGTATGGGCTTGGTGAAAACCTATAGTGTCCAGCTTGCATTAACCTTTTATATATTTTAGTTTGCGCTGATTGTTCCTATTTTTAGTATATATACTTTGTGTCTGTGTGCTGCAGTGGTTTGTAGAGGTTTTTAAAGCTGAACTAAACTCTCTCAGTCAACATGAATTACTTGTAATCCTTATGCTGTTAGCTTTAGTAAATAAACAAGAAAGTGTATCATCTTTCCTCTTTCCCTTTTTTTTTTTTTTTTTTTTTTTTACATTTGTTCAGTTGCTTCTTGGTTTCTGGTCTAGGCCAAAATGATGTCATACATCCTAGGTTTTTCATGGTCATTGTTTTTCCTTTCACCTGGAGGAGGAAAGGAGGGGTTTTCTCAGCTAAGCACACCCTCCTGCCTGCATACCTGAACTAAGGGCAGATGGATTCCAGGAAGTAAATGTTACAAAAATCATCTGCTCTTACTCAAGTTGGCCATGGCCAGAAATGCTAGGGGGTTGTTTTTCAAGGTGATTTCTCAACAATATAAAGCACAGAGACATGGATGGATGGGGAAGTTTGCTTTGAATATTAAAAATGAATTAAATAGAGTTTTTAGTTTGTGTTGCTCAGATAAAATGGAAAATTTATATCAAATATTTCCCATAATGTTCCTTTCCTGATGGACTCCATGGCAGCCTACGCGTGGGTTAATCCTGCCCCCTCATACCTCATAGGACCCTTCTCCAATAAATCTTTGCTCTGGGCCAGAGGCCGTGTTCCATAATTTAGCCAACTCCAGTCACTGGGAGGGAACTTCTGCTGCCATGGAGTCCATCAGGAAAGGAAAATTACGGTAAGTATTTGATATAAATGTTCCGTTTTCCTGACAGACTCCATGGCAGCCTACGAGTGGGAAATAACTAGCCATACACACCCGGGTGGACAGAGTGCTGGACAAAAAAAAAAGGTTTAATTGGCACCATCAACAGACAAGATACGTAAACCAAATTTAACAGAAGATAACAAGGCTGGCTCTACGCAGTAGTGTGCCATGAACGTGTTAATTGAAGACCACGAGGCCGCCTTGCAAATAACTTCTGGAGCCACGTGATGTGACACCGCCCATGATAAAGACACACTTCTAGTTGAGTGAGCAGTCACCGCTTCGGGAGGGGCCAAGCCCTTGGCTTTGTAAGCCCACTGAATGACCTGAACAATCCATGCTGCGATAGATCTGCAAGAGGCATGCATTCCCTTATTCTTCCCATGACAAATAACGAACAGGTGGTCGGTCTGACGGAAAGAAGCTGTAGCTTCAAGATACTGACTCAGAGCTTTTCCAACATCTAAGGGATGAACACTGGAATCCTTGGTAGATCTGAACGTTGGTAGAGCAATCTCCTGATTGTCATGAAACACAGATGCCACTTTGGGGTTTGAACCCAACATAGGAATTAAAACTACCCGATCAGGAAAAAAAAAAGGTTAGAAATGGCTCCTTGCATCCCAGAGAGCTGATTTCAGAGACACGGCCCCTGGCCCAGAGCAAAGATTTTTGAGAGAAGGGTCCTATGAGGTATAAGGGGGTGGGATTAACCAACATGTAGGCTGCCATGGAGTCTGTCAGGAAAGGTTATTTCTGCTTTAACAAACGCTGTTAGCTGTATAGGTAAAAAAAATTAAAAAGTGAGAAAAATACAAAACTTGTCTGGCCGATTGAGTTTAAATTTGGAGCACAGGGCCTGGCAGTGAAAGGGTTAAAATGTATATTTGAGCAAAATAAAAATAAATGTATTCAGTAGAGCTCTGCAGTACATGGGCCATGTACATGTCTTTATTATGATGCTTTGACTTCCACCTTATTTGAAAACAAGTAACAAGCACTTCTTCCGAAATATCCAAAATGTGCATGAAAAAAGGGGAAAAAATGCATTTATTAAAAAATAACTGACAGATTTTCCTAGAAAATATACACTGAGCTGTTCGCCATGCTGTGATGCAGTTGTAGCAATTACCAACAGGTGGCACCAGCTGAATGTATGAAACTTATCCAATTAACATCAGTACCCAATGTCATAAAACAAAATGAGCAAAGAGAAAAACTAAACCAGTATTTTAACGGTTCTTTGACACAGGTGTCATCAGTTCAGTCACATCTTGTGCTAAGAAAAAACGACGAATACCGATTAAGGTATTGAGTTTAGTGATTTTGCACATCCATCTTCAGTTTACATTATTATTATTATAATACAGGATTTATATGGCGTCAACAGTTTGCACAGTGCTTTACAATCTAAAAGAGAGACAGTATAGTTCCAATACAATAAAATACAAGGAGGGATAAAGTACACCCACACCTTGTAAAAACAATCCATACAATTTAAAATAGAAATGAAAGGCAAAACATCCGTGTATAGCTATAAAATGTACATAAATGTCTATTTTCCCCTTTTTTAAATAAGAAATCACATATCCACTGTTCTCAGCTGCATAGAGAGGTGGGGGAGAAGAAACAGCAGCACACTGATATTCCCAATGAATGGCTGTGCGGGGGGGGGGGGGTCAGGACAAGTCTGATCATTGGAGGAGAGCACACTGAGTTCCCAACACAGCTAGAGAGCTGACCATACTGTGCTCTCATGCATTGTATGGTCAGTTTTGACAGACTGGTAGGATCACCAGGGATTTTACACAAAGGAAGCAATACAAAGAGAGCAGGATACTTTTTCATACAAGTACATGGTACAGCAGGCACATATCAGGAATATGAAATGTTGGCTCATAAGCGCTTACAATCTAATAAATCCATTTTTGCATTCAGTTTTTTACATATCAATCTTTAGTTTAAAATAGTCATAGGTGACAAAAGTATAAAGAAAAAATATGTTGCTTGCCTAAACACAGATGTAAACGGAATGAACGTAAATATCTGCCATCTGTTTTTTGTTTTTTTCTAACAGGCCTTTTCCGATTTTTTCCTGGGGAAATAAAAACACAGTAAGTGGATGTAAATGAGCATGCATCTGCCCAACCATAAGCTGCTTTCACATTGATCTGTTTTTCTTCCACAAAAATAAGCGGTAAAAAAAAAAATAACGCACCTCCCCATTGAAATGCTTAGAAAACGTGTCAAAAATGCATCAAAAACACACCCGCGGTTGAGTATTTGATGCGGTTTTTGAGTCACACGTCCTGTGGAAAACGTACTGCAAACGTGGCAAAAACGAAGCTGCGTTTTTACCGCATTTTTTGCTACGGATCAGTGTGAAAGTAGCCATAGACATATCTCGTGGCTCTGGATCTGTTGGGTCCATCAGAATAAATGACAGATCCAAACTGAACGATTGTCTAAAAGGGCCCTAACTCTCTTAAAAAGTTACTGTACATCATACTGTATTTGTAAAATGTCAATGCAGCCAGTTATATTCTATAGTATTCATGTTTGATTTATGTTTTTAAGTTACTTTAATGTTTACAAGAACAAAAAGTTAGAAAATTATTTTTTATATGTTATTAACCAGCATCATACAATAAATTATTATGGCCTTTTTCCTTTGGCTAAAGCTCTCTAAAATTCCAGAAGCACCTTAACAGGACTAATGGAGGATGTATAACAAAACAGCATGCTGAATACAGAAAATGACACACAATCAAACTCTCTTTGGTTCTCTATTAACATTGACCAGCTGCATGCTCATCCATAATCAGAACCTTGTCTAAACCCTTTGTGCATTAATAATTACAATAACTGTTCACACCCAGTGCTATGTTTCACTTGCTCCTTTTATATCTAATATTAAACTGTCTGTAGTGTTTCTGGCATAAACACAGCTAAACCGACTGCACCAAAATGCAGGTAAATGCACAGTGTGAATTATACCATTTAAAATTGTTACATGTATATACACTTATGTCCTATAAATGTATAAACAACAAAAAAAAAAGTATGCTATTGCCAGTGTGAATAAAGCCTTATACATGAAGCCTTTCAGAATAACTAGTATAACCCTAAAGGCTTTATTTCTCTGTTTTCAGGGCTTGATGTTGGTGGACATTACCCAGTGTTAGAGACTATACATCAGTGTTTTTTTTTTATCAACTTGGTAATCTAGATCAGCATCCCTAATTATCATGTTCCTGAGGAAGTCCAAGATGACAAGGGCAGCTTCTCTTAAATCTTTGGCAAAGGTAACCTGCGATGTGCATCCAGAACCTTTGAGCACTGAGGAAGAAAAGTTTAAAGAATGGCAACTCTGGTGCCCAAGAAAACCCATGGTGTGAAGCAGAACCATGGTGAGGATATAGGAGTTTGCAACAATTAGGTAGTGAGGTATAGGATGGGCAGGCACCATGGGGCTGGAAACGCAGGTCGAGGCCAGCAATGGTCAGAGAGCAAGGTGAAGGAGCGGTGGGCAGAATTGTCAAAAGAACAGGCTCAGTTCACCAATGGTTGGGAATCAGGGTTTAGGAATAATATGTAGAATTGAGATCAGAAGAACAAGCTGAGATCAACAACAACAAGGCAGAGGTTTAGGCTTATTCCAGTAACAGTTTGTAGCATCCCATGCTGGTTTGGGAAAACAACAGGTTACTGCTGAAGAGCAATCTGCATTGGTCAAGAGAGGCCAAGCTACACTGAGGTCAGATAGAACTGAGCCTAAATAGCTCATTTAGAGCAAATGCCAGTAGTGGTAACCCTATGTGAAGAGCTATGCCCCGAACATGTGCATGTTCACATGTCCACACTGGTACATGCACATTCTTGCTGGCATGACCTTCCAGATGTTAAATCTCTATCCATAGGAAATTAAACAGCACAGCGCTCATTGCTTTCCTTTGTATTCCTAGTGGGCCAAAATCAGTGTAGGTTCAGAAAATTTGTAAACTTAGATTTGGTTAAAGCTCAAGGAATCTAAAAATTCTCTGTTGGAGTGGGGCTGCACCCATGCTACATGTTAACTGTTCATTTAGTCTAGGAGATGGTAGAAGCAGTTTTACTTATGTGGCTTCCCTTAAGTTCAGGCAGTAGACTATCCCTCAGCGTACTCCCATCCAGTGAAGGACAATGGGCCCTGCATCAGTCTTGACGATGTCAGAGGAACTTAGCACGTGGAGCATGGGCAGGGCGGTGCTACCGCTAGGCAAACAAGGCAGCCGTCTAGGGTGCAGCCACGGCTGCTGGTTTCCCTACTCTCCACCGGCTTCCTAACACTCCACTGGCTTCCCCACACAATCCACCACAAGGCTGCATCCTGCTGCTCACTGCTGTTGTGCACACCTCCGCAACTTGTACCTGCATATTGTGTATGTGATTTGTTCTTATTGAGGCCGTACCTTAATAGGAACAAATGACATACACAATAGGTAGTAATGAAAGTGCATGCTGATAAAACAAACAGAATAAAATAATTTTGCAGGGCAAACTAGATTTAGTATTTGGGGTCCAGGTACCCTCTCCACTCCTCTGTACCTGGGACCTGCCTAACTGCATAATAATGGATGTCCTCAGAATTAGGATGTTACATCACAACCTTGTCTGTGCAAATATGGTGTCCATAGTTCCACTCTCGATATACAAAGTGGGTCTCTGTACAGGTGGCTGTGCCTTCCACAAGCACCTGATGGTGTTTGGGCATTTGTAAATGGTCCCAGACAGCAGTCTTGTACCACTGTGCCTCTAAGGTATGAAACAAAGCTTCACAGGAAAGAGGGGAACTCAAATCCATATAGTTCCCTAACGTCCCTGATCATTCGCTGTTGTAGCCACAACAGCCATGTGAGGTGACGGCTCTGCCCCTGTCTTAGGGGCAGGTAGGATAGCGGGTGTTGGGGGGGTCTCCGGTGCACTACTGGTTTCCTCCCCTTCCTCCTCCTCTACTCCATGTAAGGAAGGCCCCAGGTCTCCCAGGGGTTGGGGACCTTGCAATAGCGCCCTCTCCCTGGCAAAACAGCAGTGGGAACTGGTGAAGTTGTTGCAGGTGAAACGACGTGAGTCACAAATCCTTCCGGCTCCTCCGCCATGGCAGTACCTTTAGGAGCGTTCCACAAAGCCCCAGGCCACTCCTCACAAGGGGCTAAAAGCCCACCACCATTGTGGTTCCTCGATGGGTAGGGCAGATGGCTGTACCTCCAATGTTCCTAGAGAGCCACTTTTTTTTTTGAAGGGGGGCCCAAGTAGCTGGTCTTGCCTAGGGTGCAAAATAGTCTAGCACTGGCCCTGAGCATGGGGGAGAGGATGGAGCATTACGGGTCTAGCAGAGCGGAGGAGTTTGCAGAGGCAGAGGATCAGGTAAGTAAATCTGCTTTTTCAAATCCGCTAGGCAGAAAAGAAAAGTTGAATCTTGCAGTGCAGGTGCAGCCCTACTGCTAGGAAGAACTTTTAGGTTTCCTCAGTTCAAAGAAAGACTGTTCAGTATATTAAATAACAAGCCGAAAACTGTTTCTTTGGATATCTTATCTTGCGTCTTCAGAGTCAGAGCAGGAGCAGAGGGCTCTTGCATTGGAAGCAGCCTTGCTACACATTTAATCCTATCCTCATAAAGCCCCTTTTCGTTCTGCCTTCACTTTCTACTGTGTTTGGATGTTCTGCCTCTTTGATAAGCTTGGCAAGTTATATGGAAATCTCCGAGACACTCAGCTTCTATAACATTCTTAGATGAGTAATCTTTTTAGTGAAACATCTCTAGCCTGTTCATGGTTACAGCGATACTGTACATTGATGCCAATATTTTCCTTGGAACGTCTGTTTCGTGTTTTTTTTTTTTAACAAATGTGCCAGACCTATACTTTGTATTGTTTACACATTTTTGAGTAAAACCATTCAAATGCAAATGTGTTGATTCAGATGGGTCTATTACCCAGGAAAATATATGCTTTAGCATATATTAGCACATAAAACATTCTATAAACACTGTAAATTAGTGTGCTTGAAATAAAATCACAATGTTTTCACATTCGAGAATGACTATGGTAAGAACTAATTAAACTGTATATATAAAAAAATTAGACAAATGTATAATGCTGAAAGCCTCTAACTGCCTGGGACATGTGGGGAAAGATGAATTAACATTCTTATGTGTTTCCACTCCTTCTGCATTATATAATGTAAGCTTTCATTGATTTTCTGGGAAGGGCCTTGCCATTATTTATCATGATATAGTGGAGGACATTTTTATAGATAGATACCCATTTAGATGGTCATATGCTGTAAATACTGTAAATGATCTGCTGTCTTCTTACAAACAAAATGAAAGTAATATTTTTTCAAGTGTGGTAGACTCCTCATTTTTATATGGTGGTTGTGTGTGGCTTAATCCTCTTTATGAGCATATACAGGGCTTTTTTTCTCAGAAAAAAAGGTACAGGAACTTAGCCATGACCACCCAAACCCCCCCCCCCATACTCTAAACCGCATCAAATAGTGGGTGTGGTCAAATTTCACCACGAACATTGGAAGGGGCTTAAAGGGGCATTAAATACTAGGAGTGCACTACTTGCAGAGTCTGGGGGTGCTTTACGTACATAGTGCCAAGTTCAGGGGTGCGCTACACATAGAGTGCAGAGTTCAGCCTTCTTCCACAACTCCTCACCTCTGCATCTTCAATCCACATCTCACTTTCACCCCTCTTCAGCTCTGACCTCTGCATGCAACCTCCCCTCCTTCTTAAAAGCTCCACCATCTTCCACTTGTCTTATTTTTGTTACTGTATTAAACGGAAGCACCCAGCCAGCTTTAGTACCTCCCCACACACTGTAGGTGGCACCTCCTTCCTCTCTTGGAGATCATCTAGTGGTAGTGTCAGCATCCACAAACGACCCCATGAACTTGCATCTCCCTTGATCCCATCCTGCACTCTGCAGATCTGTTGGAGACAAGCTATCACTGGTCAACACAGAAGCCAAACTTCTATGTTTACAAGTGATAGTGGTGAGCAAGGAGCAGGAGGCCAGAGGTAGTGGAACTGAGTTCCACCAAGTTCCAGCTGAAAAAAGCCCTGAGCATATATATAAATAAACAATGTGCCTATACAACAATTTTCTGTGTGTGTGTGTGCTTTAGAGAATACACAATATACTAGTACTTGTTTGCATACAAAAATAATATAGCAGTGTAATGCCGCGTACACACGGTCGGACTTTTCGTCTACAAAAGTCCAACGGACGCTGACGGACTAAAGCTGGCTGGTAATCCGATCGTGTGTGGGCTTCTCCGGACTTTCAACGTACTTTTTTAGCCTCAAATCCGACGTACTTTAGATTTGAAACATGCTTCAAATCTTTACGTCGTAACTACGACGGACCCCGAAGTCCGCTCGTCTGTATGCTAGTCCTACGGACAAAAAAACGACGCATGCTCATAAGCAAAAACTAAACGGAAGCACTCGGTCTAGTAAAACTAGTGTTCGTATTGTAGGTAGCACATTCATCACGCTGCAAAATCTGTGATCGTTGAATGCAGCGCATTTTATTTCTTCTTTACGAATGCTCTAAAGAACGAAGGTGTTTTGCTGTTCATAATCAGAGTTCTCCCAAACTGATTTCTGAATTCTTTTTCTCTTTGATCTCATGAATGATATAGTATGCTTTTTATAAACAATGTTTCCATACTAATAATACTTTTTCCCTTTTATTTTTTTTTTTTTTTAGGTTTGTAAAGTTACCACAAAGAACCCATAATTCTTTTTTTTTTTTTTTCTAGTGATTATTTTTTAATTTTTAGATAAAGTTAACCCAAAGCACCGTTTTTGTTTATGTATATATTTTTTTTTCAAGACTTACCACTTGAACATTCTTAACATTAGTAATGTATTTTTGGTGTGTTTTTTTAAAACTCAATGAGATTGTTGTCCCTTGTTAATTTTTAACATTGTGTGTAAAATCAATGATTTAAAAGAAAACACATAAAAGTCTTTTGCTAAACTCAAAAAAGATCCATTTATTCATGGTCAAAATAAAATAAAGAGGAAGTCAACGCTGGAAAAAGTCGGTGTACAAGAAAATTGGGATCTTGAGGAGTCCATATAAGAGGGAGCACAATCTGGTCCAAGAATCCCAGAGATCAACAGCACCAGCAGATGATCTAGATGTCCCCAGACTGTGGTACTACAACAGCCTGCGTCTTCTGTCAGACCAGACTGAACCCAGGTCATCACTTTCTTCTCTTCCCTGCAGCCTTTCCTCCACGCTGCCCTGCAGCCTTCCCTGCAGCCTTCCCTGTAGCCTTCCCTGTAGCCTTCTTTTGAGGCTGTGGCTCTGGTGTTTCAGTTGTGGCAGGAGGAGGAGGAGGAGGAGGAGGAGGAGGAGGAGGAGGAGGAGGGGGGGGGGCTGCCTCATGTAGTTGGGTGTTTTTGGTTAGCGTGCCCTGCAGCCCCTTATGGATTGTTTCCCCAAATAGGCGCTCACAAATGAGGCGCTGCTCCCAATCCATCTGAAGAAGCCTGCTGGCTAAGTAGCAGCCATAGGCTTCTTCCGCTTCGGGGGGGCTTGTTAAAAAACGGGTGGCCTGTTGCATGAGGCGCAGGGACGCGTCCTGTGTGACCATCCCCTTCCTGGCCCTTTTTTTGGGAAGGTGGAGGGGAGGCACTTGGGATTGGGTGAGGCTCCTACTGGGCCCAGCCACCTCACTTGGCCCAGCCACCTCACTTGGCCCAGCCACCTCACTTGGCCCAGCCACCTCACTGGGAGCAGCCACCTCCTGCCTGACACTGGGCCCAGCCTCCTCCAGGATGATGGTGAATCCGGCCTCCTCCAGGCTGTCCATGGGCCCGGTCTCCTCCTGCCTGCCACTTTCCCCACATTCCTCCTGGATGGACTCATCCTGTGTATAAAAAAAGGACAATAGTTTTAGTTTCTTTTTTTGGGTTCATCAATGACACACAGTTTGCTTCTCATGACTAGCAAATTCAATGTGAATACATCTCTTTAATAAAAGAGTCTAATCAGACACCCTAATTATTTCAAGCAGGTGCCAAACATATTTAGTCACTACTATCATTTGATATGTATACACAATTTGGAGTGCTAAATTATTTTAGACAATTATAACATCCAGTTAACATCATTAATATTAGTACAGTAAATCTTTGTTAAAATAATTTACCTGACTCCAGATGGTCATATCCGGTTCATCCAGGATGGAAGACCCAGCTTGCTCCTCATCAGCCTCTGCTGGGGTGGAGGGAAGGGTGGAGGGAAGGGTGGAGGGAAGGGTTGAAAGTGATGCCCTGGCTTCATTCTGGTCATCAAGAAAACGGAGTTGTTTGTAGTACCACAGCCTGGGTACATAAACATCATCTGCTGATGCTCCTGATCTCCTTGATTCCTGGATCTTCCTATGCTCCCTTTTATACATGTTCCTCAAGACCCCAATTTTCTTGTACACTGTCTCCATTGTTGCTCCAGGGATGGTCTCCTGGACAAAGGACAGAAGTCTCTCCAGCGTTGACTTCCTCACATGCTTGTTATAATACTGAGGGTGTTTCACCTCCCACAAATTCCTCATCTCTCGATACTTTGAAATAAAAGAAGTAAGGAACTCTGGATCCTTCAATAGGGGATTCATTATATCTGGAAAAGAGAAAGTCACAAGACCAAAAAAACTTATTATATGTTTCTGCTAACCCCTCATCATCTTCTCCCTATGTAGGCCTCATCAATCTATCAAGCCATATAGGCCGCTTGCTACAAAGTCATG
>JBBGZY010000039.1:9270000-9440000 GCA_037952925.1 Lithobates clamitans
AGCAAAAAGTTCAAAATAATGCGTTCTTTTCAAAGTTGTCACTCTTTTTTTGTTTATAGCACAAAAAATAAAAACCGCAGAGTTGATCAAATACCACCAAAAAAAGTTCTGTTTGTGGGGAAAAAAGGATGTCAATCTTGTTTGGGAGCCACGTGACACAGTGCCAAATCGCAAAAAGTGCTCTGGTCTTTGGCCAGCCAAATGGTTTGGGGCTTAAGTGGTTAAACTTGTTACGCTGTTTTATGCTGCCTCCCAGAGACTCTTGTCCACTGAGCGCTGACACCCCCGGTTTTGTTTTGCTGGTCTCCTGGTTGGCTCTACAACTTTTGTTTCTTGTTAGGAGCCGTGCATGTGTTTTGCTGTTGTTAACATAACAGCTCATATTTTTTTTGATGGGACAGTATTTTATATCTGGTCTTATACTAGAGATTGATAGTTCTCTATATCTAGTCCTTTTTATGACTGGCATGGTTCTAATAGGTTACTTTAACTGACCACTGCAGTCTATATACAGCATTGTATTTGTATTTGACATGTTCCTGACCACTGCACTCTGTACTTTGGGTTGTATATGAAAAAAAAAAAACTGGCCACTGCACTCTATATGCTGGGCTGTATATGACATACTCCTGACCACTGCACTCAGTACACTGATCTGTATATTACATAATCCTGACCACGGCATGCTGTACACAGGGCTCTATCTAACATACTCCGTACCAATGCACTCTGTTCACTGGGCTGTATATGAAATACTCCTGACCACTACTCCCTGTATGCTGGGCTGTATATGGCATACTCCTGACCACTGCATTCCGTACACTGGACTGTATATGACATACTCCTGACCACTGCATGCTGTACATGGGGCTGTATATAACATACTCTATACCAATGCACTCTGTTCACTGGGCTGTATATGAAATACTCCTGACCACTACTCCCTGTATGCTGGGCTGTATATGGCATACTCCTGACCACTGCATTCCGTACACTGGACTGTATATGACATACTCCTGACCACTGCATGCTGTACATGGGGCTGTATATAACATACTCTATACCAATGCACTCTGTTCACTGGGCTGTATATGAAATACTCCTGACCACTACTCCCTGTATGCTGGGCTGTATATGGCATACTCCTGACCACTGCATTCCGTACACTGGACTGTATATGACATACTCCTGACCACTGCATGCTGTACATGGGGCTGTATATAACATAGTCTATACCAATGCACTCTGTTCACTGGGCTCTTTATGAAATACTCCTGACCACTATGCCTTGCATGCTGGGCTGTATATGACCATTATACTCTTTATGCTATATTGTACAACAGTTGCTGGTTGCTTAGTAGACTAGTCACTATTTATATGAAAGTTTTCTTTAGGCTAGGCTATATGCCAAAAAGCATATGTAATGGATCAGTTGATTTTTTTTTTTTACAAATGATTTTTCTAAGGATTTGCACGTGTCTGTTAGACCTTCGTTTGTGACACAGTAATTAAAGCATATTGTGTGGGTACAATTTATGATTCACTGTGGATCGCAATGACTATACTCCACAAGGCTGAACCCCCAGGAAAAAAAATGTTCTATTGCCGGGATTTCCTTTAGCTTTAGTTTAATAGTGAAATGATAATAAAAAGCACATTGTACACATATATTTGTTATATAACTTTTATGAGCAGGTGTTACAATTGATATTGAAGCATTACAATTGAGCTCTATTCATTCCATGTTCTTCTTTGGATGAGTCACTATTGTTTTTTTTTTTTTTGCTTTCTGTTTCATAGAAGTAGACTGCTATATTATGTGCTTTCTGCCAGGTACTGCACAAACAACTCCCACACTTCAGGTAATTGCTGCTTTTTTATTACCTTTTGCCATTATGAAATGACTGTGTGAGGTTGTTCTGCTCTAATGATGGGCTCAGTCAAGATCACAATTTGTCCCAATACATCCTTACCGGTCATGAAAATACTGTGCGGATGAAAAAAATCAGACAGGCAAAGAGTTCAATGACAAATTGGCTGCTTTACAAACATATTACTGCTCAACAGGCTGTGTGATAATCACAAAATGTCTACACATCTATTAAGAAAAATATGATGTCCTCCTTGGAATGAGTCTGTACCATATAATAGGCGTATTTTGTTCATAGCTCCGACACACCACTTCTGTTATATGATTGCACATGGACAGTTCTGAGCAGCATAACTGCAGAAGAAGGAGATTTAGATGACGAGAGCATATTCTGTTCCACAGGCAACGCCAGTAGCCATGAGTAAATCGGCCAGTGACGTATTTTAGACAGCTCCAGCTTTAAAGTCTCAGGTGAAAAGCCTTTCTCCAGGAAACACACTTTAATTGGCAAGCGCCTTTTTTTTTCCCCTCAAAGCTGTGCTTAGTCTTTCTTAGCTTCTTCCTTTTCCTCAAGGAGTGTCAGAAAATTCACATTATGGGGTTGATTTACTAAAGGTGTAATGCTAACTTGGTGAAGTAAACTTATGTTTAATTTAAACACCCAAGCATATGAGGAATTTAAAAAAATAAGACTTTTCCTACACATATGTTTAAAGTAAACATGGATTAAACCTTATTAATAATTAAAATGACTCCTCATATGTGCAGCTATTAGATGTCTAGAAGATGTATTAGGACGTCCTCTTCATGTGCTGGCCTTTGGATGCTTTTAATTGCCTGTATTGAAGGTAGTAGTCTTGCAGTGCCTCTCTAGGGTTTCGGGTTCGAGACAATTCTTCATTTACTGGGGATAAAGGAAAGCATTGTTATTAGCAATAAGAGCTTTACTAGCTAACACATATTAATCATCACCATATAATTAGATGGCCACCGTGTGGCTGTTCATTAGGGCTGACCGTGCTGGGATATCCTATATATTGGCAATTAGTATAAAGTGGCTGCACTAAAGTGTTCTGTAGTGCAGTCAGTACCGAATGCCTATTCATCATATGATCATGATTTATAGTACAAGGGATTCCCCAGTCACTGCATTCAAGTACACAGAATCCTAATGTGTCTATTAGGCCCCTTTCACACGGACGAATAGAGTGGTGCTTTTATTTTAATTTAATTTTCTACCCCAGCTAAAAGCACACAATGCTTTCCTATGGCCCCATTCACACACTGTGTTTAGCTGCGAATTCGATACATTCTGATGCGGTTCTGTGCGGATAGAAAAAATAGAATTGACTGCGTCCAGGAGCGATTTAGCGCAGCTATCCACACATAACCGCAGGTATTCGCAGTGCACTGTGTCAGCTGCGGATAACAGCGCCGAGCTGCTCATTGGGAAAGGAAAAATTATTTTTACTTTCCCAATGAGCGCAAGCACGGGGATCCGACTCGGATCCCCACCAATGCCCAGCACTGTTTGGTATGAATCTTGAGGGGGAACTCCACGCCAAATTTGGGCGTGGGTTCCCCCCCAGGGGCATACCAGGCCCTTCGGTCTGGTACGTATGTTAAGGGGAACCCCCTACGCCGAAAAAACGGCGTGGGCCCCCCCTCAAAATCCATACCATACCCTTATCCAAGCACGCAGCCTGGCCGGTCAGGAAAGGGGGTGGGGACGGGTGAGCGCCCCCTCCTGAGCTGTACCAGACCGCATGCCCTCAACATGGGGGGTTGGTGCTTTGGAGAAGGGGTGCCCTGCGACCCCCCCACCACAAAGCACCTTGTCCCAATGTTGATCAGGACAAGGGCCTCTTCCCGACAACCCTGGCCTTTGGTTGTCGGGGTCTGCGGGCCGAGGGCTTATCGGAATCCGGGAGCGCCCTTTAATAAGGGGGCCCCCAGATCCCGGCTCCCCACCCTATGTGAATGAGTATGGGGTACATGGTACCCCTACCCATTCACCTAGTGAAAAAATGTCAATTAAAAAAACACTTCACAGGTTTCTAAAGTAACTTATTAGACAGGGGGTCTTCTTCTGGCTTCGGGGGTCTCTCCGGTTCTTCTCCGCGCTCTCCGGGTCTTCTGCCGGGCTCCTCCGCTATCTTCTGCTCTTTTGCCGCTCTTTTTGCTAGCGGAGGAGCCCGGTCTGCTGCCTTCTGCCTTCTTCCCTCTTCTCTTCTTCCGATGTTGACACGACGCTCTCTCCAGCTGGAATGCTCTCTGTGCGCTCCGCTCTGACTTATATAGGTGGAGACCCCGTCCCCTTATGCCGTCACAGTCCCTGGGCATGCTGGGACTGTGACGTTTTAGGGGGAGTGGTCAATATCACCCGGTGACCACGCCCCCTAAAACGTCACAGTCCCAGCATGCCCAGGGACATTGACGGCATAAGGGGGCGGGGTCTCCGCCTATATAAGTCAGAGCGGAGCGCACAGAGAGCATTCTAGCCGGAGAGAGCGTCATGTCAACATCGGAAGAAGAGAAGAGGGAAGACGCCAAGAAGCCAGAAACCAGTAGTCCGGACCTCCGCTAGCAAAAGTGCGGCATGATAGCGGAGGAGCCGGCAGAAGAACTGGAACACCGGGAGAAGAGGCCAGAGACAGCGGAGAAGAACCAACCGGACGCCAGGAGAAGAGGAACCGGAGGGACCCCTGAAGTCGGAAGAAGATCCCCGAAGCCGGAACAAGACCCCCCAGCTGTCAAATAAATTACTTTAAAAACCTGTGTAGTGTGTTTTATTATTGACACTTTTTCCCTAGGTAAATGGGTAGGGGTACGATGTACCCCATACTCATTCTCATAGGGTGGGGGGCCGGGATCCGGGGGCCCTCTTATTAAAGGGGGCTCCTGGATTACGATAAGCCCCCCGCCCGCAGACCCCGACAACCAACGGCCAGGGTTGTCGGGAAGAGGCCCTTGTCCTCATCAACATGGGGACAAGGTGCTTTGTGGTGGGGGGGCCGCAGGGCGCCCCCTCCTCCAAAGCACCAACCCCCCCATGTTGAGGGCATGCGGCCTGGTACGGCTCAGGAGTGGGGTGCTCGCCCGTCCCCACCCCCTTTCCTGGCCGGCCGGGCTGCGTGCTAAGGGTCTGGTATGGATTTGGGGGGGACCCCATGACGTTTTTTCGGCGTAGGGGGTTCCCCTTAACATCCGTACCAGACCGAAAGGCCTGGTATGCCCCTGGGGGGGAACCCACGCCGGTTTTGTATTTAAAATTTGGTGTGGAGTTCCCCCTCAAGATTCATACCAAGCAGTGCGAGTTGGTACCCTGTCGGGTTGCCATGGAAATGGCAAACCGCAGCTAAACGCAACTGCAGCTAATCGGACTGGCAACCGCAGCTAATTGCACTGTGCAAATGCAGCTGATCGCAGTGCCTGGAGTCTTGAATTTCACAGGAAAAAAAACATGCTTTTAACTGCGGCAGATTAGCCGTCCGTGTGAAAGGAGCCTTAAAGTGGTGGCTACATTCAAATTTCTCTGCATCAATTATTGTACGTAGAATGGTGTGTTTGTATATGGAATTTGGATGCGTTACTATTCATTAAAGAGGATCTCCAGGCTTGCCCAAAAAAATTAAAAGTCAGCAGCCACAAATACTGTAGCTGCTAACTTTTAATATAAGGACACTTACCTGTCCAGGGATCCACTAATGTCCTCACCTGATTCTTCAATTGGCCTTGGGTGCAGGGGTTGGCATCTCTAGTAAGGTAAACAGGGAGTGAAGCCTTGCAACTTCACAGTCAGTTTCCTACTGCGTAAATGCGAGTCGCGCTGCACCTTAGAAATGGTCCCATAGTCTTCTGGGACCTGTGATGTGTCCCAGAATACTGCGGGGGAAGGGGGGGGGGGGCAAAAGTTGGAGCAGGTTCCCTCCCCCCACCAGAAAATTACCAAATGTGGTAGTGGAGGGTACAAACAGGCAGTGTTTCCCCTTTTGGGTGGAGCTCTGCTTTAAGTTTAGGCTTGCCACTACCATGCAGGTTCAAAGTTTGTGGTCCTGGTGATTTGTGCAAATTCACCTGGGTTGACCTTTTTTAAAACCATGATGCATTTCACGTTCTTTGAATTATAGCCAGAAGGCATAGACAGACCAACAATGGGACGTTTGGATAAGTCATCCCACTCACTATAAACAGAGCTGCTGTATTGAAACGATATGAAAGTTGACAAACTGCATGGGGTCATTTAGAAAATAGTACATACTGTATGCACTCATTTTGATTTCTAGCCCTTTGGGTAATGAACCCCTTTGTGTCTGTAGGCGGGTATAGTCTACTTTCTCCACTGCAGATGGCACTTGTCCGCAGCGACACTGCAGTTGGAGGAAGTCAAGATTAACATAATTCCTCTATGGTTACCTGGGTCACTAGGGAAGCATCCAATTGAATGCTGCCATCTCATGTGACTCTGGTAACCATCTTGGGTCAGGCAGAGCCTTTTTGGGACAAAACCCAACGGTCAAGGACGACCACTCACAAAAAGACATTTTAATTCGGCACCAACAGCGGTGTTCATTGAATTATAGAAAATCTTTATTATACAAAAATATATAGTAATAGACAGACTGCTAGGCTTTAGCCAATAATCCTCCAAAAAAACAAAAAAAAAATTAAATTGAGACAACGTTGTCACAGCATTAAAATAACACACAGCTGAGCTCAGAGCCATGCAAACAGCAGCCAGCATTTTAATAGATTCAGTGTCTCAACAGGTAGGTCTTAGCAAGCCCACATGGGCTGCTTTCAGTATATAATCCAATTTAATTGGCTAGTCAACACTATGGACACACAGTGTTGAGAGGTCACAGTGTCACTCTTGACAATGATTATTCACCTATATTTATTGCCTATAAATAATAGGCAATTGAAATAGGGACACAGTGCAGGATAGGCTTCTTTAAAGAGAATAGTTTTCAGGAATCGTCTAAAGATAGATAGTTTAGCCACTTCATCCCCGGAAAGTTTTACCCCCTTAATGACCAGAGCAGTTTTTTGCGATACGGCACTGCTTTAACTGACAATTGCGCGGTCATGTGATGCTGTACCCAAACAAAATTGACGGCCTTTTTTTTCCACAATGAGAGCTTTCTTTTAGTGGTATTTGATCACCTTGAGCGTATATTGATTGGTTTGCGCAAAAGTTATAGCGTCTACAAAATAGGGAATAGATTTATGGCATTTTTATTATTATTATTTTTTTTTTTACTAGTAATGGCGACAATGTGCGATTTTTACCGGGAGTGTGACATTGCGGCGGACAGATCGGACACTTTTGACACTTTTTTGGGACCATTGACATTTATACAGCTATCAGTGCTATAAAAATGCAGTGATTACTGCGTAAATGTCACTGGCAGGGAAGGACTTAACACTAGGGGGCGATCAAGGGGTTAAATGTGTTCCCTAGGTGTGTTTCTAACTGTGGGGGATGTGACTGACTAGAGGAGGAGCCAGATTGTTGTTCCTACTTAGTAGGAACAGATGATCTGTTTCTCCTCCCCTGTCAGAATAGGGATTTGTGTGTTTACACACACAAATCTCTGTTTTGGCTGATTGCGGGTGTCCGGCGGCGATCGCGCCAGCCAGGCACGCGCATTGGGTCCCCCACCGTGCAGCAAGCTATGGCTCTTAAAGGAGCCGCCGTACATATACAGCGATTTGCGCAGGAGAGCCATCCTACCACATTATATGTACAGGAGCCAATCGGGCAGTGGTTAGGAGACAGTTGGACAGATTGGGGTAGGGAGTTCCAAAGGATGGGAGAAGCTCGGAAGAAATCCTGGTTGCGAGCATGGGGGGAGGTGACAAGAGAGCTAGAGAGCAAGGGGTCTTGGGAGGACCTCCTCTAAAAGTGGAACTTCACTCTGCCAATCAACATTGATTATTTTTAATTCTCATGCTGCTAGTATTAGTAAATAGATAGGAAAGTATGTCATATTTACTTGTTTTAATCTTTTTTTTTTATATTTCTTAAGTTAGTTTCTGGTTAATTGACTAGGCAAATGATGCCATACATCCCAGGAGTCTTCAGGAGGGGAGGAGAGGAGGAGGACTTTTCTCAGCTAAGCACACTCTCCTGCATGCATGCTTGAGCTTAGGGCAGATGTATTCCAGGAAGCAAATTCTACATGAATCATTTGCCCTTACTCAAGATGGCCCAGGGGGGCAATGGGGCAATTGCCCCCCGAAAATATTAATGACTCCCGTCCCGAGTCTCTTTGACATCAGCAATGGCGCCAAGAGAGAGAGAGAGACCCTGTTCTCTTCATGCCGCGCTGGAGCCTGGAGAAGATGGGAGGACTTGGAGGGTGAAGCCGCGCCGCTGGCCTGGCCTCTTGCATGCCCGCTGTACTGGTTGCTAGCGCCTGTGCTGCCTGGCGTCTAGCAACCAGTGATGTCAGGTCAGTCATGTCCCAGCCGCTGCTGAGAGGAAGGAGAACGAGGCGCCGCATTCAGAGCCTTCTACTTCCTTCGCGCCTAGTGTGAGAGTGTTGGCTCCATCCACCTCCTCCGTCCATGATCTTCTCCAACTCTCCAGCACAGTGTGAACTTGAAGACACTGACACTCAGGATGAAGAAGGCATGAAGGCTGCAGTGGCTGTGTGTCATGTGACGTGATGGCGATTGGCGATGCTGCCTGCAATCCCGGATCCTGTTCATCTTTCTTGGTCCTTGGAAGCCCCTCCCCCCACCAGAGCACCAAAGTATAGGAATTAAAGTGAGTACAAAAAGTAATGATTGTGTAAAATCACAGAATACATGTATGCCAATTATTTATGAAGAAAAAAAAACCTGCTCTTTTAGTATTGACATTTTCATCTTGTTCAATCTTAACCACAACCGACGCCCCCAACACCCCAGTGTCCCTAGGGGGTGCTTTCTAACTGTGTGGAGGATGGATTCACTAGATGAACAGAGTGCTCTATGTTCCTGGTTAGCAGGAACACAAGATCACTCTGTTCACCTCTGACAGAATGGCGGTCTGCCTTGTTTACATAGGCAGACCACCGTACTATCTCTGTGGGGAGCGATCGCAGGTGGCCGGCAGATACCGCTGATTGGCTCCCTCTCTGTGCAATCAGGATTGTACGATACGTTAAATACAGTTCTGTATGCCACGGGCAGAATTGCTAGGCAGGGGTCAAAGTAATTTCTCAACAAAGTAAAGCATGGAGACATAGATGGATGGGAAAATTTGCTTTGAATATTAAAAAATAATTTAATTGAGTTTTTGGTTTGTGGTCCTCGGATGCAGTAAAGATCTGTTTTAATTCTTGAAGTAAAACCCCTGCCTGCGCTATTTTCTCTGGTAAACTTGAGCCTAGTTATTAAACTCTGTTGAACAATTTTACATTGTTACATCATGGGTCTCAAGCACGTGTCGCTGCTCAGATTGGGGTACTACTGCTGTATGTAAGATAAGCTAATTGTAAAAAAAATGTCCATGGCAGCGGCTAGGTCCCTACTAGTTTTCCTATTAGCACTTACCCAGAAGTGCACAGCCATTTTTGGGGGGAAATTCAAGACAAAAAGGCACCTTTCAGGGTACTACTTAGACACAATCAACATTTCTATATAAAATGGCAAATCTTCACTTTTGAATTTGGTTCCACCTTAAGGTAAGGTCACGCAGCAGATTTGACTGGCTGTTAGCCAATCTGCTCCTAAAAACTGCCTATATACAGAATTTCACACAAGTGAGTGCACCCCTCACATTTTTGTAAATATTTTATTACATCTTTTCATGTGACAACATTGAACAAATGACACTTGCTACAATGTAAAGTAGTGAGTGTACAGCTTGTATAACAGTGTACATTTGCTGTCCCCTCAAAATAACTCAACACACAGCCATTAATGTCTAAACCGCTGGCAACAAAAGTGAGTACACCCCTAAGTGAAAATGTCCAAATTGGGCCCAAAGTGTCAATATTTTGTGTGGCCACCATTATTTTCCAGCACTGCCTTAACCCTCTTGGGCATGGAGTTCACCAGAGCTTCACAGGTTGCCACTGGAGTCCTCTTCCACTCCTCCATGATGATATCATAGAGCTGGTGGATGTTAGAGACCTTGCACTCCTCCACCTTCCATTTGAGGATGCCCCACAAATACCCAATAGGGTTTAGGTCTGGAGACATGCTTGGCCAGTCCATCACCTTTACCCTCAGCTGCTTTAGCAAGGCAGTGGTCGTATTGGAGGTGTGTTTGGGGTCCTTATCATGTTGGAACACTGCCCTGCGGCCCAGTCTCCAAAGGGAGGGGATCATGCTCTGCTTCAGTATGTCACAGTACATGTTGGCATTGATGGTTTCCTCGATGAAAAGTAGCTCCCCATTGCCGGTAGCACTTATGCAGCCCCAGACCATGACACTCCCACCACCATGCTTGACTGTAGGCAAGACACATTTGTCTTTGTACTCCTCACCTTGTTGCTGCCACACACGCTTGACATCATCTGAACCAAATAAGTTTATCTTGGTCTCATCAGACCACAGGACATGGTTCCAGCAATTCATGACCTTAGTCTGCTTGTCTTCTTGTCTTCTTCAGCAAACTGTTTGTGGGCTTTCTTGTGCATCATCTTTAGAAGAGGCTTGCTTCTGGGATGACAGCCATGCAGACCAATTTGATGCAGTGTGCGGTGTATGGTCTAAGCACTGACAGGCTGACCCTGCACCCCTTTAACCTCTGCAGCAATGCACTCATACATCTATTTCCCAAAGACAACCTCTGGATATGATGCTGAGCACATGCACTCAACTTCTTTGATCCACCATGGCGAGGCCTGTTCTGAGTGGAACCTGTCTTGTTAAACCACTGTATGGTCTTGGCCACCATGCTGCAGTTTAGTTTCAGGGTCTTGGCAATATTCTTATAGCCTAGGCCATCTTTATGGAGAGCAATGATTCTTTTTTTCAGATCCTCAGAGAGTTCTTTGCCATGAGATGCCATGTTGAACTTCCAGTGACCAGTATGAGAGAGTGAGAGCGAAAAAAACAAATTTAACATACCTGCTCCCCATTCACACCTGAGACCCTGTGACACTAACGAGTCACATGACACCTGGGAGGGAAAATGGCTAATTGGTCCCAATTTGGACATTTTCACTTAGGTGTGTACTCACTTTTGTTGCCAGTGGTTTAGACATTAATGGCTGTGTGTTATGTTGAGGGGACAGCTAGTTTACACTGTCATACAAGCTGTACGCTCACTACTTTACATTGTAGCAAAGTTTAATTTCTTCAGTGTTGTCACATGAAAAGATAGAATAAAATATTTACAAAAATGTGAGGGGTGTACTCACCTTTGTGAGATAATGTATTGTGTATATATATATATATATATATATATATATATATATATATATATATATATATTTATATTATTAGGGCTTTTTTTCTCAGACAATAGGTGCAGGAACTCCCCCTTTCCGACTTTGTAGTAATTTGTATGGAATTTGGTAATGATATCAAGAAAAGCAGTAAAATAGATCCCCTGCAGCCAGTAACAATAGATCCCCCTAACAACAATGGACCAACCACAACAAAATTTCCCCGCCAGCAACAATAGACTCCCGGCAGCATGAACAGATCCCGGCACAGCCAGCATTAATAGTCTGTCTGGCTGCCATCAACAATAGACCCCTCCCCCAACAGTAGATCTCTTTTAGCAACAACTGACCCCCCAGCAACAATAGATCCCCAGCAGTAAGCATTAATATCCTGCAGCACACCCCCAACACCCCTTGCCATTACATACAGTCAGTCCAAGAGGTACCGGAACTGCGTTCCCCCGCGTTCCCGCTGAAAAAAAGCCCTGTATATTATATATATATATATATATATATATATATATATATATATATATATATATATATATATATATATATATATATATATACACACATACATACACACAATATTGTGCCTTTACACGCACATGAATTTTAATGGCATCCCAGTCTTAGTCCATAGGGGTTCAATATTGAGTTGGCCCATCCTTTGCAGCGATAACAGCTTCATCTCTTCTGGGAAGGCTGTCCACAAGGTTTAGGAGTGTGTCTATGGGAATGTTTGACCATTCTTTCAGAAGCACATTTCTCCACCCTAAACTTTTATAGCTGCAAAGGGTGGGACAACTTAATATTGAACCCTATGGACTAAGACTGGAATGTCCCAATATTGACAATACAGTGTGTGTGTATATATATATATATATATATATATATATATATATATATATATAAAATATGTGTGTATAGTATACAACCTATATCCTATATACAGTATCAGGTGAGAACTGGGCAGGGCTGATAACAATGCTTGGGATTTCAATGAAACAGAGTTGCTAGCTCATTACAGGAAGGTAGGAACTCACTGGGTTTTGGACAGGATCAACTGGTATTTTTCAGTATAGACTTTAACCTCTTCATGTCTAATAGTAAAACAAATATTAACGCATAAGCACAATTTTGCAACTTTTACATGTGTTAGTAAAACTGTACATATCACAACTACTTTGTGCATCCAGGTAGATTATACCTTGTTTTTTCAGGACAAATAGGACTTTTATTTGCTGGTAAATGTTAATGGATATCTCCTTATTTTTGTTTTTTTTAAAGGAAAACTTGCCCAAAATAGTAAAAAAATAATTTTTAAATGTAGCTGTTTATTACTTGTTACTGCCATAACCTACCGCCAAAGAACAACTCAAAATAAATGTTTCTGCTCCTGATGTGTATGTTATTTGATTTCTGTACCCGTAGTACAACCCAGAAACAATAGTGAGCATTTTGCATTTTTTTGGTCTTACTTAAGACACACTAATGCCCCGTACACACGGTCGGACTTTGTTCGGACATTCCGACAACAAAATCCTAGGATTTTTTCCGACGGATGTTGGCTCAAACTTGTCTTGCATACACACGGTCACACAAAGTTGTCAGAAAATCCGATCGTTCTAAACGCGTTGACGTAAAACACGTACGTCGGGACTATAAACGGGGCAGTGGCCAATAGCTTTCATCTCTTTATTTATTCTGAGCATGCGTGGCACTTTGTCCGTCGGATTTGTGTACACATGATCGGAATTTCCGACAACGAATTTTGTTGTCGGAAAATTTTATAGCCTGCTCTCAAACTTTGTGTGTCGGAAAATCCGATGGAAAATGTGTGATGGAGCCTACACACGGTCGGAATTTCCGACAACAAGGTCCTATCACACATTTTCCATCCGGCATGACACTAATACTAATTAAAAAAATAAAAATCCTGCCCAAAATATACTGACCCTGACCTTTGACTCTTATGCCCCGTACACACGGTCGGATTTTCCGATGGAAAATGTCCGATCGGAGCGTGTTGTCGGAAATTCCGACCGTGTGTGGGCTCCATCGGACATTTTCCATCGGATTTTCCGACACACAAAGTTGGAGAGCAGGAGATAAAATTTTCCGCCAAAAAAATCCGTTCGTGTGTACACAAAGCCGACGGACAAAGTGCCACGCATGCTCAGAATAAATAAAGAGATGAAAGCTATTGGCCACTGCCCCGTTTATAGTCCCGACGTACGTGTTTTACGTCACCGCGTTCAGAACGATCGGATTTTCCGACAACTTTGTGTGACCGTGTGTATGCAAGACAAGTTTGAGCCAACATCCGTCGGAAAAAATCCTAGGATTTTGTTGTCAGAATGTCCGAACAAAGTCCGACCGTGTGTACGGGGCATTACTTGACCCAAACACTGACCCTGGCACACGCCTAGATCAAACATTGATCTAGGTATTTTTTTATTTTATTTATTATCATTATTATTATTTTTTTCTCTCTGCAAGGAGATGTATACAATACAATGTACAGTGAGGAAAAAAACGTATTTAACCCCTGCTGGGTTTTGTACATTTGCCCACTGACAAAGAAATGATCAGTCAATAATTTTAATGGTAGGTTTATTTTATCAGTGAGAGACAGAACAACAAAAATATTCAGAAAAACGCATTTCAAAAGAGTTATAGCATTTTAATGAGTAAAATAAGTATTTGATCCCCTATCAATCAGCAAGATTTCCAGCTCCCAGGTGTCTTCTATACAGGTAAAGATCTGAGGAGAGTGCTCCTAATCTCATCTTGTTACCTGTATAAAAGACACCTGGGAGCCAGAAGAAATCAGATTCCAATCTCTCCATGGCTAAGACCAAAGAGCGGTCCAAGAATGTCAGGGACAAGATTGTAGACCTACACAAGGATGGAATGGGATACAAGACCATTGCCAAGCAGCTTGGTGACAAAAGTTGGTGTGATTATTCGCAAGTGGAAGAAACACAAAATAACTGTCAATCTCCCTTGGTCTGGGGCTCCAAACAAAATCTCACCTCGTGGAGTTTCAATGATCAATAGAACGGTAAGGAATCAGCCCAGAACTACAAGAGAGAATCTTGTCAATGATCTCAAGGTAGCTGGGACCATAGTCACCAAGAAAACAATTGGTAACACACTATGCCATGAAGGACTGAAGTCTAGCAGCACCCACAAGGTCCCACTTTAGAAAGAAAGCTCAAGAAAGCATATGTACAGGTCCGTTGAAGTTTGCTAATGATGAACATCTAAATGATTCAGAGGAGAACTGGGTGAAAGTGTTGTGGTCAGATGAGACCAAAATCAAGCTCTTTGGCATCAACTCAACTCGCTGTGTTTGGAGGAGGAGGAATGCTGCCTATGACCCCAAGAACACCATCCCCACCGTCAAACATAGAGGTGTAAACATTAGAGACAGGACAACTTCGCTGCATCAAAGACACAGGGCCATATACAGCCAAATCTTGTGTGAGAACCTCCTACCCTCAGCCAAGGCATAGAAAATGGGTCGTGGATGGGTATTCCAGGATGACAATGACTCAAAACACACAGCCAAGGCAACAAAGGAGTGGCCCAAGAAGAAGCACATAAAGGTCCTGGGGTGGCCTAGCCAGTATCCAGACCTTAATCCCATAGAAAATATGTGGAGGGAGCTGAAGGGTCGAGTTACCAAACATCAACCTTGAAACCTTAATGACTCGGAGAGGATCTGCAAAAAGGAGTGTGACAAAATCCTTCCTGAGATGTGTGCAAACCTGGTGGCCAACTACTAAGTCATGTTTTGAGAAGGGGTCAAATACTTCTTTCACTCATTAAAATGCAAATCAATTTATAACTTTTTTGAAATGCGTTTTTCTGGATATTTTTGTTGTTATTCTGTCTCTCACTGTTAAAATAATTCTAGCAATAAAAAATAGACTGATCATTTCTTTGTCAGTAGGCAAACGTACAAAATCAGTAGGGGATCAAATACTTTTTTCCCTCACTGTATCTTTCCTCTCCATTCACAGAGAGAAAAACACAGGGGCGGGCTTCACAGCGACTGATCACTGTGGGAGCCACAAAGGCTCTCAGTGAGACCTCGGGCTCTGTGCTAGGAGCACACTGTGCAGCACGCTCCCAACACAAAGACAGATACGCATATACAGTGGGGACAAAAAGTATTCAGACCCCCTTCAATTTTTCACTCTTTGTTATATTGCAGCCATTTGCTAAAATCATTTAAGTTCATTTTTTTCCTCATTAATGTACACACAGCACCCCATATTGACAGAAAAACACGGAATTGTTGTCATTTTTGCAGATTTATTAAAAAAGAAAAACTGAAATATCACATGGTCCTAAGTATCCCTTTGCTGTGAGTCCAGCTGTGTTTGATTATACTGATTGGACTTGATTAGGAAAGCCACACACCTGTCTATATAAGACCTTACAGCTCACAGTGCATGCCAGAGCAAATGAGAATCATGAGGTCAAAGGAACTGCCTGAAGAGCTCAGAGACAGAATTGTGGCAAGGCACAGATCTGGCCAAGGTTACAAAAAAGTTTCTGCTGCACTTAAGGTTCCTAAGAGCACAGTGGCCTCCATAATCCTTAAATGGAAGACGCTTGGGACGACCAGAACCCTTCCTAGAGCTGGCCGTCCTGCCAAACTGAGCTATCGGGGGAGAAGAGCCTTGGTGAGAGAGGTAAAGAAGAACCCAAAGATCACTGTGGCTGAGCTCCAGAGATGGGAGAAAGTTGTAGAAAGTCAACCATCACTGCAGCCCTCCACCAGTCAGGGCTTTATGGCAGAGTGGCCCGACGGAAGCCTCTCCCCAGTGCAAGACACGTGAAAGCCCGCATGGAGTTTACTAAAAAACACCTGAAGGACTCCAAGATGGTGTGAAATAAGATTCTCTGGTTTAATGAGACCAAGATAGAACATTTTGGCCTTAATTCTAAGCGGTATGTCTGGAGAAAACCAGGCACTGCTCATCACATGTCCAATACAGTCCCAACAGTGAAGCATGGTGGTGGCAGCATCATGCTGTGGGGGTGTTTTTCAGCTGCAGGGACAGGACGACTGGTTGCAATAGAGGGAAAGATGAATGCGGCCAAGTACAGGGATATCCTGGACGAAAACCTTCTCCAGAGTGCTCAGGACCTCAGACTGGGCCGAAGGTTTACCTTCCAACAAGACAATGACCCTAAGCACACAGATAAAATAACGAAGGAGTGGCTTCACAACAACTCTGTGATTGTTCCTGAATGGCCCAGCCAGAGCCCTGACTTAAACCCAATTGAGCATCTCTGGAGAGACCTAAAAATGGCTGTCCACCAACATTTACCATCCAACCTGACAGAACTGGAGAGGATCTGCAAGGAGGAATGGCAGAGGATCCCCAAATCCACTTGTTGCATCTTTCCCAAAAAGACTCATGGTTGTATTAGATCAAAAGGGTGCTTCTACTAAATACTGAGCAACGGGTCTGAATACTTAGGACCATGTGATATTTCAGTTTTTCTTTTTTAATAAATCTGCAAAATTGTCAACAATTCTGTGTTTTTCTGTCAATATGGGGTGCTGTGTGTGGAAAAAAATGAACTTAAATGATTTTAGCAAATGGCTGCAATATAACAAAGAGTGAAAAATTTAAGGGGGTCTGAATACTTTCTGTCCCCACTGTATATAGCCCCATGGCAAAAAGCAGCCGCATATATGTGTTATGTTGGCGCCAAGGGGTTAAAGGCAAACTTTAGCAAAGATTTTTTTTAATGTTTTGGATAGAGTGGGCAGAGATCAAATATATCTTAGTTTTTTATTTCCATTTTTGATTTCCTCTCCCTTCCTGTCCCTGTGATGCTCATGCAAGAAATGAGGGTAGTGGAAGTCAATGGGAAAATAAAGAACAAACAGCATTTCACTTATTATCAGAAGTTATGACCCATAACCACTCTACAATAAATGGCTTTTGTTTATTTAAAGCCATTGTAAAGATTTCCCTCCTGTCCTAAAATGAAGTGAATTCTCCCCGTAGGGAAACAATATGCTATACAAAACCCAACAGAGGCTTGACCCCCTGCTAAATTTTATCCCAAAAAGAACAATCTCAGCTTGTGATTGAACAGTAAAAGAGCAAGAACAGACTGATCATGTCATCTTTCTGTTCTCTCCTCCTGTCAGCATGTTCCTTGTTGACAAGGGACTGCCTGCAAGTACTGCCCCCACTCTCCCTGTCTGAGTGCTGTTGTACAGGGGATTACAGGATGCTGAAATCACGTCAAATTTAGGAGTTTGCACTAATGTAAGCACATTAAATTTTTTGTTTTTTTAATAAAGAAACCTTTAAGAATCCTATCTCGTTGGGTAACTTCATAAACTGGGATCAAAGGCCTTGTAATATTCTCCTTGTTTTACCTGTATGCACTCATTGATTTTGTGTTCCATGGCTTTTTGTTTTTTAAATGTGTTCTTATTTGACGTTACCGTATGAACATATTACACCATGAGGAATATTTATTGCTATTTATAGTTGGGTCTGAGACAGTTGTAACAACAGGAATTGAATGTTCCTTTAGGCAGATCTAGGTGTCATCAGGATTAAAGTGCTATCTTGTGAACCTGAGTATTTTCGCTGAGATCTTGTTGCATGACAGGCCGCATCATTCAAAGTCAGTTCGGTTCCTAAGGTGTTCCTGGGGGTGTCTGCTCACTCTCATTTCAATAATTTTGGAATTTTGAATATATTACTGAAGGGCATTGTGAACTTTTTTTTTACTAAAGCACAGCACTTTCTGTTTTTATATTTTTGGCTGTAAAATGTCATAAAACACAGTTAGGAAAGACGCAACATTTTTTAGGTTGCCTTATAAAGAGAGCCCTTGTAATAGTTGCAGCTGAATTAGTGATTTTTGTTTAGCAAAACGTTCTGGGCACTTTTTATATAATTAGTTGTCTATGAGTCAAGATTGACGTTCAGACATCTGGGACATCCTCAGCACAGTTATTCTTGATTGCACAGCTCAGCTCATTTTTTCTTGCTGACAATTCTGATGTCACTTCTTTAAAGGCATCTAAAGCCTAAACTTTTTATTTTTTGCTGTCTGCATCCCTGAGCTGGGTATGATTGGACTTGATAACTTTGTTGCATTATCGTGGCCCTTTGCTATGTGATGGTGGCCACTTTCTGTGTGCTGGTGACCTCCCCTTCGGTTTTGATACTTTTCATGCACTTGGATTCCTTCCTCCCCAGCCTTGTGGGGTCTCTCTTCAGGAGAGCCCCCATCCTAGTACTCATTGGTCAGCTTCAGTTGATCATGAGGAGAGAGGTCCGCTGTGACTTTTAGCTAGGTGGACCTGAGTGTGCCTGGCCCCCATCAGGAATCTTGCACCCCAGGGAAGGGTCCAATTTTCAGTTGTCATCAAACTAAGAATAGAAGGCAAATCTATGAGTGCATCTAATCTGGTGACAACAACTAAAAATGGAATTCACGCACTTTGGAGATATTTCCTTTTAGTTCCTGTTGTATATACGAGACAGAAAGTGAAAGAAAATCTCCCTTAATAGGGCACAAATGGAGAAAAAATAACAGCCATGAGTTTCAACTCTTTCATGCTCTATTCAAAACAAAAATGATAAAGCTTTGGCCCTAAATATATTTTAAAGTGGTAAAGTCATTTTTTTCCTTGTACCTACAGGTAAGCCTATAATAAGGCTTACCTGTAGGTACAGTGAATATCTTCTAAACTTGCACTGTTTAGGAGATATTCACACTGCATGCAGCCTGTGCTGTCCTTTCAGAGCTCCGCGCCACGGCCGTGACTAACGCTCACATGTGCGGGAGTGACGTCATTGCAGCTCGGCCAATCAGACAGCTGGAGCACGTGAACCTGTAAGGAAGACTGGATGAAGATGGAAGCCCTATCAGCGGTGGGCTTCATTCTAAGGTAAGTATTTCATAATGTGCTAGTATGCAATGCACACTAGCACATTAAACCATTGTCTTGCAGTGTTTTTTTTTTTAACTTGCGGTTTACTACTGCTTTAAATATCTGCTATGGTTCAGTGACTTGAGAAAGTGTTGAAACCAGAGATAACCAGGCTTTAACTGAAGGAAGTTCTTTGTATTTTCTCATAACAACTATCCTTAAAAGCCTAATTTCAGCCATAACAGTTTTTTTGTATTTAGTGAGACACAGGGAGTGATCAAAATCATTCCAATGGGGGTACAGGCAGTAACCGACTGTTACCCAGTAGAGTGGGGAATGGTTAAAGTTTATCCAAGGCCCCTTTCACACGATCGGACCGTTCAGGTCCGCCTGTCAGTTTTGACAGCGGACCTGAACGGGCGCTCCATGTTAGCCTATGGAGCGTCGGATGTCAGCGGAGACATGTCCGCTGACATCCGATCCCGTCCGATCCGCAAAAAGCAGATGGATGGCTCTACGTCCAGGTCCGTCGCTGGCGGATCGGATCGGGTGTGATCTGATGAAAACGGACATGCTGTCCGTTTTCATCCGATCCCTCCATAGGCGGCAGCGGCGCCTGACAAGCCCCTCCCCGCTCAGTGAGCAGAGAGGGACCTGTCATCCGCCGGCTCAGCGGAGATCAACGGACTGATCTCCGGCTGAGCTGGCGGACCGAGGCGGGCTCCGTAGAAACGGAGTCCGCCTCGTGTGAAAGGGGGCTAAAGGTCATTTTTTCTTCATTTTGAAGGATTTTAACCCCTGTCAGTTTATATGCCATCTGTGTCCCATAGGGGAGATTTCCCTTCACTTCCTGTCCCATAGCCACAACAGAAAGTAAGTGGAAATCCCTACAAAGTGAGGGAATCTTGGGTGGCACCAGGGTCACCAGAACTAGTTTCCGCATTGTAAGATTTCCCCTCTATTACTGTTCTGGTGTGAACCCAAAATTTGGGATTTTCTTTTACTTCCACTTTTGATGATAATGATTAACAAGACAGATGGAGAGGACAAATCTCCCTAACAGGGGCACAGAAAGCAATAAAAACTGACAGGTGTTCTAATCCCTCTCCACTACATCCAAAAAAAAAAAAAAAAAAAATTGATTTTAGTTGCACCTGAAAACCATTGCAGAGTTTTGATTGCCTCCTGTCTTTCTCCTAAGGATATTTCACCTCAATTCTTCTCCTGGTGACCAAACAGTGAATTAATCTTACTAACAGGGACAAAGACAGTAATAAACACCTGACCAAAGTTTTCACCCTTCCTTGCATTCTTTTTTTGTCTGTGTCCCCTCTGGGGAAATTTTGTGCACCTTCTGTCATGATGGCCACAAAGAAGTCAGGACAAATCTCTCCAATAAAACTAAAAAAAAAAAAAAAAAAAATATGTCTGGAACTATGCTTCAAGCAGTGATATATTTTACAGTCCAAAAACACATATATCTTAGAACACACACAAAACTTTGCCATTTAGCACATACCTTCCTCAAGTTTTATCCTGAGATATGAAATAAGACTTAACAGCAACAATGTCACAGGCAGGAAAATTCCTCCAAATATGTAAGCACCAGGCAGCTCCCTGACAAACACTGATATTATGTGTCCCATCTTCAAGGGCTTCTGTGGTTTGCAAGTCCAAATTGTCAGCAAATCATACACAGTCCTTTCTATTGTCTGTTATGAGATTTGCTCACTACGCTTCGGTGTTTGGCTTTTAAATCGGCCTTTGGTCCCACAACTGAAGCCTTGTTTTAGGACTTTGTACTATTTGCTCAGTCCTGTGATTTGTAAGAGGATTGAAGTAAGGTTGTAAAATAACTGCTCTGGTTGTCTCAAGCAGTTTAAAAATGTTTACTTCACAGATCATCAGATTTGTCCAGGGTCAGTCTATCTTTAATTACTAACTTTCTGTAACACTAATGAGCACACTAGCTTAGTGTACAACCTTTTTTTTTTGTCTAATTGGACAATCTTCTGCACTCTCTCTCTCTCTATTTTTTGCATCAGAAGCAAATGAAACATTAGTTTTTGTAAAACTAGCTACTGAAAATGTCCGTGACCAGCTATGTTTATTTTAGTATGGTTGTTTTCTATATAGCAATACATTAACCAGTTACTGTGAGTGATACTTCAAATAGAAGTATGACCAAAGTTCCTTTGTTCATACTTCTCATGTGGGTCACATAAGTGGACTCGTTTGTGCTGTCATGTGACTCAGAATCAGCCAACAGCGGGCTAAAGCCTGCTGTCAGCTGACATCACAGAGATGCTCCAGTCTCTGGATGTCAGATGAGATTTGCTCACTACGCTTCGGTGTTTGGCTTTTAAATCGGCCTTTGGTCCCACAACTGAAGCCTTGTTTTAGGACTTTGTACTATTTGCTCAGTCCTGTGATTTGTAAGAGGATTGAAGTAAGGTTGTAAAATAACTGCTCTGGTTGTCTCAAGCAGTTTAAAAATGTTTACTTCACAGATCATCAGATTTGTCCAGGGTCAGTCTATCTTTAATTACTAACTTTCTGTAACACTAATGAGCACACTAGCTTAGTGTACAACCTTTTTTTTTTGTCTAATTGGACAATCTTCTGCACTCTCTCTCTCTCTATTTTTTGCATCAGAAGCAAATGAAACATTAGTTTTTGTAAAACTAGCTACTGAAAATGTCCGTGACCAGCTATGTTTATTTTAGTATGGTTGTTTTCTATATAGCAATACATTAACCAGTTACTGTGAGTGATACTTCAAATAGAAGTATGACCAAAGTTCCTTTGTTCATACTTCTCATGTGGGTCACATAAGTGGACTCGTTTGTGCTGTCATGTGACTCAGAATCAGCCAACAGCGGGCTAAAGCCTGCTGTCAGCTGACATCACAGAGATGCTCCAGTCTCTGGATGTATCCCTATAATAAGATCAGGATTCACCCAGATGCTTTACAGGGAGCTGGCTCAGCCTCTCAGAGCTCCATTGAGTGCTGTAGAGGCAGGGCAGGGAGCAATTATAGGTCGGTGCAGTTTGTCCTGCTGACCACTGGACAGAGGGAATGGAGGATGACAGTAACATTGTTCTTCTGCAGGCTATGTAGGTGTCTCCAGTAGAGCAGTGGTCCCATTGGATGCTGGAACACGGAATGACTCCCGTGGCCATTTGAGTGAAGGCAATGCTAATAAATAGCACTGTCACACTGCAGTTGGCATGCTGTTGCAAAGTGGTTAGAGTAGGAACAGGATCCACGTTGGTTAGGGTCAGTAAACTTAGCCCTAAATAGATGTTCCATTCTAAGAGGGACAGGTTAAGAATACCACTGCCAGCTCTGCAAATCTCAGGACTCCTGTGTACAGGGCTGGAGGAGAAGTTCCAGGACCCCGTGTGTATAGGGAGGAAGTGATGCCATCTTGGGGGGCGAACTCCTCTACATCTCCTCCAGCCCTGTGAGCACCTCCAGCGGCCATGGTTTGCTATCATCGACGGGACCAGGATAACTATACAGATTTTGCATTTGGCCGAATATGTACTGCGAGTTTTAACATTTTTAATAAACTGCCCACTAGATGGTGCTTTTCACTTTCTATACACACACACACTCACACGGGAGCAGTGAGGGAAATTGCATGCGATTCGGAGAAGAATCACACCGCATTTCTGTTCAAAATCGCATACAATTCTTTGCAGTGCGATTTGCGCCCATTTATTTTGTATTGACGCAAATCGCATAACAAAGTATTGGTTTCAGTATCAGGAGCATTTGCACGAGTACCGATACTTGTGCAAATACTTGGTATCAGTGTGTCCCTAGTTATGACATCCCATAATTCAGTGAGTTATCCTCACTGAGTTTTAGAGCAGCAAGCACAGAGCTCTTAGCTACAACTTACGATATGCTTAGGCTCCTTGGGTGCTCGCGAGGATACTTTTTAGAGACAAAAGTCACATGCAGGATCATTTAACAGTGTTGCTTTTATATTTTTATACTTGTGATAGAATTAAGTGTATGCAGTCATTTTTTTTTTTTAGTTTTTGGTAGAGTGTCCTGTCTTTTAGTCTAGGTGACCATTGTCTCTGATGTAGAAAGTGAGCTGTCACGGAAACAGGGACATTTTTAAATGGGGGATCCAGTTCTGGTGACAGCTCTATAGGAGGGGATTTCTGGGGCAGAAAGTAAAGTGAACCTGATGGGACATAAACAGGAACACAGGAAAAAAATACTGAAGGTACCTTGCTCTAAAAAATTACAAAAAAATGCTTTACATACACTTTAAGTGTATGTAATCAGTTAAAGCAGAACTCCAGGAAAGAAAAAGTTAATATAATGTTGTGGTGACATCATCAGTTGGCTGCATATAACCTGTGCAGGGAGTGGGTTCTGGTCATCCCAATACTGGCAGCCTGCAAAAAAACTACAGGTGTACTTGTATACAAGACCAATAACTGGAGCTGGAGTGACCAGTCTTTAATACAGGAAGTTTTTTCACAGAGAAAAAGTGCAAGAGTTTCTTGTTGACCCATAATGGATTAGTGCACAAATCTGAAAACAGCAGAACAACAGAATGACAAGTGCTCTTTAAAAATATGATTTTTTACCTACCACCATCAGTAGATGGTGTTTAGTAGAGTTCTCATTTGTGGTGAACAAAAAAATCTTTTATGTCCTGTCTTGAGTCTGTCTACACTGTTCTTGATGGAGCTTATTCCACAATAATGTCAGTTACACTTAAAAGTCAGTATCGAAGCTAAATAAACTAAGTTTCCTTTACCCATGTCTAATGCCCTTGTGTCTTCTGTAGGCCGGGCAGCAAAAACAGGATGATGAGCTGTGGTTTTAATGCAAATCAACTGCCCACCTAAAACATAACATGCAGCCAGAGGGAACTGAATACATGCAGGGGCTGGGGTGCTTTGTGGCAAACTTGGTATGCTGAGTTTGACAGGTGGCACCATCTGTCAAACTTTATGATTGAAGTCAATTGTTTGCGACACAATGCTTCTACAGTAAGTCCCCTACTTACAAAGAGTTCCATTCCAGGAGCTCATTCGTAAGTACAACTTGTCCGTAAGTGCAAAAAAAAAATCAGTGCTTGCAGACGAAGACTGCGAGCGTTGATCGGTATGTGCTGGCGAGGGGAACCAGAAAGGCACGGGGGGAGATCACTGCACCAACATTGCTTGTGTTGGCACAGTGATCTGCCAAAAAAAAAATGAGTATGCGTACCCAGTTTTTACAGGATTGGACATGCAAACACATGTTTGCATCATTGAAAGTTCGCAAGTTGAATATTTGTATGTAGGGGGCTTACTGTATAGAAAATCCATATTTGTAATATTATATCTACATTATTTATCTATAATTATATTTTCCTGGAAAAAAAAAAGCAAAAAAACATGCATTCAGGAGGTGGCAGGATCACCTCTTGCATGCCTAGAAGCTGCTGTTTTTTCCCTTCTATTGGTTGAACTGGATGAACTTGTGTGTGTTTCAACCAGTCAGTTAGCACTGACAGGGGAAGGCACTCCTCACAGGACCCACATACCCCAAGGGTCTGACATAGGAGCCCCCCGATACGGGCTTGCTCTTGGACATTGATCCTGCCGGCATACAGCCGGCAGGCAATTGATTCCTTTTTAACGCTTTGTTCCCTAGTTGGCTCAACTATTATACCCCCTGATATCGGCAACTCTATACACACACTAGTTTTACATAGCCCTGGTCTGGCACTCATGAAAAATTACGTTACTTAACCCCAGGGCAATGGGTGCTATCTGAACACAGAGTCATTCCTTTTGGAATTCATGTATGCACAAAATACCCAACTCTCAAATCCCTGATGAAGGTACCAGAACACGAGAAACGCGTCGGGTATCGGGGTACACTACCCTTGTGAGAGTACATCTACTTTTTGTCACCCTATACATATATACGCTTTCACGTCTTTTTTAATCATGTCAATAAAATATATATTTTTTTTACCCAAAGAGTTTGTGGCCTGCTAAAGTCCCAAACATAGGGGGATTTCTTTTTCTATGGTTCAACTATGTAAGCCTGCTCTGAAAATTGATCCACCGTACATCGCTTTTTGAAGGGCAGTAGGAACTACCTCCTGTGTGAAAGCAGAGATTCCGTAGAGGCCGCATATCTTTTAAATAACATTTCTTCTAAATTTGAAAAAAACATCTGGATATTATCTTAATAAAGTTCACATACGGTATTTAATATTTTTTATTCTATTTTTTAAAGTTCACATTTAACAAGAAAATAATAAATGCACACAATTTTGCAGGAAAATAATGTGCATTTATGATTTATTTTTCTACAAGAGCCTGCAAAGTATTGCATCCAAGACTTCTGTACTGGCGTTTAGTTTGAAAGCTGGAGGGAGTGTGAATAGTCTATAAGCACGCTGATCGGCACACTTTCAGTCCATTAAAACTACAATTCTGTCTGCCATGGTGTCAGATGGGACCTGTAGTTTATTTGTTCACTGATCCCAGTGAATGAATGACACTGGTGTGTGGCTGTGATTTTAAAATGTGACAGCTGCTGAGGGAGAGAAGATCCTCCCCCCTCAATGTCACAGGAAAATAAGGGTGAGGAGAGTGCTGAACATGTTATACCCTAATTGGGGGGGGGTTGTAACACATAACATGTTCAAAAGGTGAACTTATCCGTAAACAAAAAAAGTTAAAATCAGAGAAATAATACGTTTTTATCTGTTTTGTGTCATAAAATCCATGCAAACCAAAGGAAAAGATGTAGCAGTCACCTACCCCATGGAGGCTCGTGGGGACCCCCAGACATAGGGTAGGCTGACATGTAGCCCAGGGCTGCGTCCAAGACTTGTGGTGAGGTTACAAAACAGTGAGTGCCAGTCACTTTTATGATGGTTGAAGACTTTATTTTCACCATCAATTCAAGGTGAGAGGGCAAAGAGCTACCAATAACCATGGCTGTATACAGACTCCAGACTCCACATACAGCCCCCCCCCCCAAGAAAAGTTTGCCCTGTGTTTAGTTTGCACATTAATTTACATTTGACATATGACTGTTGATGTTGTATGCATAGCTCAACTATCCTTTATTCGAAACAAAGTCCCTCTGTCCCTCAGTGCCTTGAAAGGGTGCCTTGAAAGGGTATTCATACCCCTTGAAATTTTCCACATTTTGTCATGTTATAATCAAAAACGTAAACGTATTTTATTGGGATTTTTTGTGATAGACCAACACAAAGTGGCCCATAATTGTAAAATGGAAGGAAAATTTTAAATTGTTTCACATTTTTTTTACAAATAAATATCTGAAAAGTGTGGCATGCACTTGTATTCAACCCCCTTTACTCTGTTACCCCTAACTAAAATCTAGGGGAAAAAAACCTAGGGGAACCAATTGCCTTCAGAAGTCACCCAATTAGTAAAAAGAGTCCAGTTGTGTGTAATTTAACCATCTCAATACAGTGCGCTTTCACCCCCTTCCTGCCCAGGCCATTTTTCAGCTTTCAGCGCTGTCTCACTTTGAATGACAGTTGCGCGGTCATGCAACACTGTACCCAAATGAAATTTTTATTATTTTTCTCCACATAGAGCTTTCTTTTAGTGGCATTTGATCACCTCTGCAGTTTTTATTTTTTGCGCTATAAACAAAAGAAGAGCGACAATTTTGAAAAAAAACACAATATTTTTTACTTTTTGCTATAATAAATATCCAATTTTTTTTTTTTAAACACATTTTTTCCTCAGTTTAGGCCATTATGTATTCTTCTACATATTTTTGGAAAAAAAAATTCGCAATAAGCGTATATTGATTGGTTTGTGCAAAAGTTATAGCGTCTACAAAATAGGGGATAGATTTATGGCATTTTTATTATTATTATTTTTTTTTTACTAGTAATGGCGGCGATCTGCGATTTTTATCGTGACTGCGATATTATGGCGGACATATCGGACACTTTTGACACATTTTTGGGACCATTCACATTTATACAGCGATCCGTGCTATAAAAATGCACTGATTACTGTATAAATGTGACTGGCAGGGAAGGGGTTAACACTAGGGGGTGATTTAGGGGTTAATCATGTTGCTAGGGAGTGTTTCTAACTGAAGGGGGAGGGGACTCACAAGGGGAGGAGACCGATCGGTGTTGCTCTATACTGAGAACACACATCGGTCTCCTCTCCGACAGGATGTGGATCTGTGTGTTTACATACACACAGATCCACGGTCCTGCCGTGTTACCGGGCAATCGCGGGTGCCCGGCGGACATCGCGGCCGCCGGGCACTGGGTGCCCAGTGACACGGCGGGCGCGTGCGATTGCCGCCGGTGGCGCGCGCCCCCTGGTGGGCAGGGAAGGCGAGGGGCATCATATGACACCCTCACAGAACAAGAGCTGCGCCACCTGGCCATCATATGACAGCTGGTGGGTGGCAAGCGGTTAATCTCAGTATAAATATAGCTGTTCTGTTAAGCCCTCAGAGGTTTGTTAGAGTACCTTAGTGAACAAACAGCATCACGAAGGCCAAGGAACACACCAGACAGGTCAGGGATAAAGATGTGGAGAGGTTTAAAGCAGGGTTACATTAAAAAAAAAAAAAAAAACAAGCTTTGAACTTTTCATGGAGCACTCTTCAATCCATCATCCGAAAATGGAAAGAGTATGGCACAACTACAAACCTATCAAGACATGGCCATCCACCTAAAAACTGACAGACCAGGCAAGGAGAGCATTAAGGTGACACAAAAAAGATGCCACTTGCTCCCATCTATAGCTGGCTATCAAAGTAAGAAGCCTTGGAAGGCTAACAACAGGTACAAACAAGGCCAAGGATATATCCAAGGGAAAAACTAAGCTTACCTAACCACCAGCCCGCAGACAACCAAATAACCGGTCTAACAGTATGCGTTAAAAGCAGGGGTTTAGTCTTCACACATTTGCAAATGCATGCATAAGCCACAGAGCCTCGTCAAGGCACCCTGGTATCTGTGGTACCTAACACTAATTTATAAGTGTCCCCACAGTGGAGGCACATGCATTCTGATAGATAGGCGACAGCAGGTGGACTGAAGGGGGCCACCCCTTCTTAAAAGGTACAGGAGAGGATTAATCAGAGAAGCAGCCAAGAGGCCCATGGTAAGTCTGGAGGAGCTGCAGAGATCCACAGCTCAGGTGGGAGAATCTTTCATTAGTACGGTTTTCATATGAAAAAAATCTTAAGAGCAAGACTATGCATGCTCAGAAACGAAAGAATGCATACAAAACTATTCAACACTTTACATCACTTCTGACCTTGTATTCTGTCGTACAAAAGTTTTCGTATTGTGAGTAACCTCTTCACTTCCTTTTTTTTTTATTCTTTATTTTTTCAAATTTTTGCTATACAAGAAAAGAAGACAACAATTTCCCATTAATATATTTTATCACAATACAAGGATCCCCATTTACACCATCCCACCCCTACTAGCCCCTTCCCTCCCCCCTACTCTCCCCCCTCCTCTCCCTCTGGACTGCTCACTCCCCCATCTCTAGGCACTGTTTACCTCGCTATACTCCTTCGTCAATTTGAACATTTCCACTTTTCCCATCTCTTAGTAACTCCCTCTCTACCTTCTTCTTGACAATATCTAAGACCTTCTATGCTATATGTGTCTCCTATTTTATCAAACCATTCTCTTATTTTTGGGCTATCTACTTCTTTCCATTTTTTTGGGATCAATCAATGAGTTTCTGTATTCTTTTATTGGGATGTCTACCCCATGAAATAGACATGTCCATGGATCCTCGGGCAAATCTATACTAGTAATCTCCCTGATATACCTTAATATTTCCTTCCAATATGTTCTGATCTTAGGACAACTCCACCAGGTACCATGGTTCCTGTTTCTTTACATCCTCTCCAATACTCCAATACTGTTTGCCCCATTTGATATTTCCCTACTATGTCCGGGGTTCTATACCACCTAGTTATACACTTGTAGTTCATATCCGCAACTCCAATATTTACTGATGATCCCTGTACCAGTCTCAAAACTTTTCCTACTTCTTGGTTCTTTCCTCGCTCCCCTATTTCCCTCTCCCAGTTTTTTATATATGTCGGAACTTCCAGCTCCTTTCCCTCCGTGAGAATTTTATAGATCCGCAAAATACCTCCACGTGCTTTTTCCGTGGTACATAATCGCTCAAATGCTGTAAGATCGTCCCCCTCTCTCACCGGGTGTGGTATTGCTGCTACAAAATGCTTTAGTGGAAGTACCGCCATTCATTCATTTCAAACATGTCTTTTTTGGTTTTTAATTCTTGTAGTGAGCAAATTTGCCCCCTTTGTGTTATACCTCGTAGTTGTACATTGTCTTTTTTAATCCAGTTCCCACCTATTGAACTTCTCCCTGGTGCAAAATAATTATTTTCCTTTAGTGACATTAATGGGGAATTATATTCCCATTTATTTTGTTTATGCAACAAGTCCCATACCCTAAATACATTCCTGAAATCACCCTGAACACACCAGCCCCACTGTGAAACATGTTGGTGACAGCATCATGTTGTGGGGATGCTTTTCTTCAGCAGGGACAGGAAAGCTGGTCAGAGTTGATGGGGAGATGGAGCCAAATACAGGGCAATCTTAGAAGAAAACCTGTTCTTGAGACTTGGGCAGAGGTTCACCTGCCAGCAGGACAACAACCCTACACACACAGCCAGGGCTAAAAATGAAATGGTTTAGATCAAAGCATATTCATGTGTTAGAATGACCCAAAGTCTAGACCTAAATCCAATTGAGACTCTGTGGCAAGACTTGAAAATTGCTGTTCACAGACGCTCTCCATCCAATCTGACAGAGCTTGAGCTATATTGCAAAAAAGAATGGGTCACTGTCTAGATGTGCCAAAAAGACTTGCAGCTCTAATTGCAGCAAAAGGTGGTTCTACAAAGTATTGACTCGGGGGCTGAATACAAATGCCCCCCACACTTTCCAGATATTTATTTGTAAAACATTTTGAAAACCATTTATCATTTTCCTTCTACTTCACAATTATGTGCCACTTTGTGTTGGTCTATCACATAAAATCCTAATAAAATACATTTATGTTTTTGGTTGTAAGATGACAAAATATGTGGAAAATTTCAAGGGGTATGAATATTTTTTCAAGGCACTGTATATACTTGTATATAAAATGCAGTTATCTACCAAAAAGTGTTTACAGTGCTAAACCTTTCATCCAATTTGTAAATGGCTGCATTTTTAAATTCCAAAAGCCAATATATAGGAATAGTAATGGTAAAAACGCATTTGTGGGTTTAACCAATCATTTTTTTTGTACAATTCTCCTTTAAGGGGGGCGAGGCAGGGGGTGTGTCTTATGCCTACATACTTTTGCTAATAGGTGTCCTTCATTCCCATCTCAAAAAGTTCGGAGATATGGGTATGTCACAACATACAACCCCAGTGCTGTGCAGGATTTCCATCACTGAAGTCTATAGGCACCCAGCCTTTGTTGCCCAAAACTTGAATCACCCTCTATATGAATTACCTCTTTTATACCTTACTTTTTCTCCTTTTATTGGCCTTAACCCAGTTTATAATATTTTGATAATGTGTAAATAAACTTACATGAGATGACTGATAAAATATGTGTAGCCAATGACTGTATAGGAAAAAGTTTTCATTTTCTTGTAGAAATATGCTAATATTTTTAATGGTTAATCCAATCCTGTCCTGTTACTACACATTAAAGTGATACTAAAGCCTTGTTTTTTTTTTTTTTTTTTTTTTTTTAGTTAATAATAATAACAAACATGTGGTAGCGCCGTTTTGCCGCGATTTTGTTTATAAGCGTTTTTACAGGTGCCCTATTTTTTAACATTACAAAACTTAAAAATGATAGCAAATGATGAAAAAACACTAAAAAAAAATTAAAAACTTGCAATTGCTTGCTATGTTCATATAGGGTTAGGGTTTCCCATTAGGGTTAGGGTTAGGGTTTTCCCCTTAAAGAACAAGTTTAGGGTTATGGTAAGTGTTATGGTTTTTCATTAGGGTTAAGGTTATGGTTTCTGGTTAGGGTTTCCCATTAGGGTTAGGGGGTTATGGTTAGGGTTTTCGCCTTGAAGAACAAGTTTAGGGTTATGGTAAGTGTTATGGTTTCCTGTTAGGGTTAGGGGGTTATGGTTAGGGTTTTCCTCTTGAAGAACAAGTTAGGGTTAGGGTTTCTGGTTAGGGTTTCCCATTAGGGTTAGGAGGTTATGGTTAGTGTTTTCCCCTTGAAGAACAAGTTAGGGTTAGGGTTTCCGTTTAGGGTTAGGGTTAATTAAAAAATTTAAAAAATTGCAATTGCAATTTGCATAAAAAAGACAAAATGCATTAATAAAAAAATGAAATTACACATACAGCTTTAAAAAAAAAATTAAACAAAACATTCTAATAATTAATTGCAATTTAAAAATTAAATATATTAACCACTTGAGCCCCGGACCATTATGCTGCCTAAGGACCAGAGGTCTTTTTCCAATTTGGCACTGCGTCGCTTTAACTGCTAATTGCGCGGTCATGCAATGCTGTACCCAAACGAAATTTGCGTCCTTTTCTTCCCACAAATAGAGCTTTCTTTTGATGGTATTTGATCACCTCTGCGGTTTTTATTTTTTGCGCTATAAACGGAAAAAGACCGAAAATTTTGAAAAAAAATGATATTTTCTACTTTTTGTTATAAAAAAAATCCAATAAACTAAATTTTAGTCATACATTTAGGCCAAAATGTATTCGGCCACATGTCTTTGGTAAAAAAAATGTCAATAAGTGTATATTTATTGGTTTGCGCAAAAGTTATAGCGTCTACAAACTAGGGTACATTTTCTGGAATTTACACAGCTTTTAGTTTATGACTGCCTATGTCATTTCTTGAGGTGCTAAAATGGCAGGGCAGTACAAAACCCCCCCAAATGACCCCATTTTGGAAAGTAGACACCCCAAGGAAATTGCTGAGAGGCATGTTGAACCCATTGAATATTTATTTTTTTTGTCCCAAGTGATTGAAAAATGACAAAAAAAAAAAAAATATTTACAAAAAGTCGTCACTAAATGATATATTGCTCACACAGGCCATGGGCCTATGTGGAATTGCACCCCAAAATACATTTAGCTGCTTCTCCTGAGTATGGGGATACCACATGTGTGGGACTTTTTGGGAGCCTAGCCGCGTACGGGGCCCCGAAAACCAATCACCGCCTTCAGGATTTCTAAGGGTGTAAATTTTTGCTTTCACTCTTCACTGCCTATCACAGTTTCGGAGGCCATGGAATGCCCAGGTGGCACAAAACCCCCCAAAATGACCCCATTTTGGAAAGTAGACACCCCAAGCTATTTGCTGAGAGGCATATTGAGTCCATGGAATATTTTATATTTTGACACAAGTTGCGGGAAAGTGACACTTTTTTTTTTTTTTTTTTTTCATAAAGTTGTCACTAAATGATATATTGCTCACACAGGCCATGGGCATATGTGGAATTGCACCCCAAAATACATTTAGCTGCTTCTCCTGAGTATGGGGATACCACATGTGTGGGACTTTTTGGGAGCCTAGCCGCGTACTGGACCCCAAAAACCAATCACTGCCTTCAGGATTTCTAAGGGTGAAAATTTTTGATTTCACTCTTTACTGCCTATCACAGTTTCGGAGGCCATGGAATGCCCAGGTGGCACAAAACCCCCCCCAAATGACCCCATTTTGGAAAGTAGACACCCCAAGCTATTTGCTGAAAGGCATGGTGAGTATTTTGCAGCTCTCATTTGTTTTTGAAAATGAAGAAAGACAAGAAAAAACAGTTTTTTTTTTCTTTTTTCAATTTTCAAAACTTTGTGACAAAAAGTGAGGTCTGCAAAATACTCACTATACCTCTCAGCATATAGCTTGGGGTGTCTACTTTCCAAAATGGGGTCATTTGGGGGGGTTTTGTGCCACCTGGGCATTCCATGGCCTCCGAAACTGTGATAGGCAGTGAAGAGTGAAATCAAAAATTCACGCCCTTAGAAAGCCTGAAGGCGGTGCTTGGTTTTCGGGGTCCCGTACGCGGCTAGGCTCCCAAAAAGTCTCACACATGTGGTATCCCCGTACTCAGGAGAAGCAGCAGAATGTATTTTGGGGTGTAATTTCATATATTTCCATGGCATGTTTGAGCAATATATCATTTAGTGACAACTTTGTGCAAAAAAAAAAAAAAAAAAAAAAAAATTTGTCTCTTTCCCGCAACTTGTGTCGCAATATAAAATATTCCATGGACTCGACATGCCTCTCAGCAAATAGCTTGGGGTGTCTACTTTCCAAAATGGGGTCATTTGGGGGGGTTTTGAACTGTCCTGGCATTTTATGCACAACATTTAGAAGCTTATGTCACACATCACCCACTCTTCTAACCACTTGAAGACAAAGCCCTTTCTGACACTTATTGTTTACATGAAAAAGTTTTTTTTTTTTGCAAAAAAATTACTTTGAACCCCCAAACATTATATATTTTTTTAAAGCAAATGCCCTACAGATTAAAATGGTGGGTGTTTCATTTTTTTTTTTCACACAGTAATTGCGCAGCGATTTTTCAAACACATTTTTTGGGGAAAAAACACACTTTTTTTAATTTTAATGCACTAAAACACGCTATATTGCCCAAATGTTTGATGAAATAAAAAAGATGATCTCAGGCCGAGTACATGGATACCAAACATGACATGCTTTAAAATTGCGCACAAACGTGCAGTGGCAACAAAATAAATACATGTTTAAAAGCCTTCAAAAGCCTTTACAGGTTACCACTTTAGATTTACAGAGGAGGTCTACTGGAAAAATTACTGCACTCGATCTGGCCTTCGCGGTGATACCTCACATGCATGGTGCAATTGCTGTTTACGTTTGACGACAGACCGCCGCTTGCGTTCGCCTTAGCGCGAGAGCAGGGGGCGACAGGGGTGTTTTTTTTTTTTTTTTTTTTTTTCTTTATTATTTTTTTGCTTTTTTAATCTTACTTTTAAACTGTTCCTTTCATATTTTTTTTTTAATCATTTTTATTGTTATCTCGGGGAATGTAAATATCCCCTATGATAGCAATAGGTAGTGACAGGTACTCTTTTTTGAAAAAATTGTGGTCTATTAGACCCTAGATCTCTCCTCTGCCCTCAAAGCAAATGACCACACCAAGATCGGTGTGATAAAATGCTTCCCCAATTTCCCAATGGCGCTATTTACATCCGGCGAAATCTAAGTCATGAAATACTCGTAGCTTCCGGTTTCTTAGGCCATAGAGATGTTTGGAGCCACTCTGGTCTCTGATCAGCTCTATGGTCAGCTGGCTGAATCACCGGCTGCATTCTCAGGTTCCCTGTTGAGACAGGAGAGCCAGAGAAAAACACGGAAGACGGTGGGGGGGGGGGGGCATTCCCTCCCACGGCTTGTAAAAGCAGTCTAGAGGCTAATTAGCCGCTAGGATTGCTTTTACATGAAAGCCGACCGCTGGCTGAAAAGAATGATACCAAGATGATACCTAAACCTGCAGGCATCATTCTGGTATAACCACTCAAAGTCGTGAATGGCGTACCTGAAGACAAAAAAATGGTTAACAATGGTTAACAATAAAGCACAGTAAAGTGTAAATAATTACACACCTGAAAAACAAACATGATAAAACATAATAACAATAACAATAACAATAACAATCAATAACAATAACAATAACAATAAAACATTGCAGAATAGAATACAGTAAAAAAGAGCAGAACAATAGAGAGAGAGAATAGAGAGAGAGAGAACAATAAAACAACAACTATTTTTTTTTATTTCATATTTTTTTTTTTTTTTACACTTTTTTTGTAACTAACTTTTATAACTGTAACCAGTTCCAGGTTCGGGTCTCTCAAAATGCGATGGCATCTTGGGAGACCCTGTGAAAGTGTGCCTAGTCTGTGCAATGCTGTACCCTACGCTAATACTCAACTAGTGAATGGTAGCGTTCAAAACATTCACCAATGCAAAGACCAGGATTGTCAGGACAGGAGGGACAATAATAGCGGGTGTCACGCCTATATCCTCGCTTGCTGCAGACACGACATCTTTTTTGGGGGGTTCGTTGGGTAGGGGTACTCGGGAGGACATAAAAATGCCTCTCATGCAGCCGCCTGCATTTGGTTGGGGATGTGAATGGGGGAAGTACGGGCGCTGCAGAAGCGGTGGGTTCCCAATTAGGATTGGCGAATGCAGCAGGAAGGGCATTATGGGCACGACGGGCCTGTGTTTGTCTTTTTGGTGGCAGCGGGACACTACTTGTGCTTGCCACCTCACCAGCTTGAACTGCACTTATGGGACTCGCCACGTCACCAAGTGTTACTGCAGTGCTGGTTTGACTACGACCGGGGTGTACTAGGCCGCTGGCGCTTGCCAGTTCACCAAAACACTACCAAAAAACTGTTAGCGATCGCAGGGATCAGGCCTGACTCTGCGAACGCTGCAGTTATGCGTTTAGTGTTTTGTAAGTGACAGTGATCGATCGATACCGCACTTGGGTGGGCTGGGCTGGGCCGGGCGGAGGGGCAAAACGCAGGTGCTAGCAGGTATCTGGGCTGATCCCGCTAACACTGCGTTTTTGGGAACCCTAAACTGCTGGTGACGCCAGTATAGATCTGATCGGATCAGATATTGATGCGATCAGATACTATACCACTAAGGGAGGTGTACAGTGCGTGCGTGGGTGTTAGCGGTACTGGCGCTAATCTGACGCTGCCTGGGGCTGGTGCTTGCCAGTTCACCAAAACGCTACAAAAAAAACTGTTAGCGATCGCAGGGATCAGGCCTGACTCTGCGAACGCTGCAGTTATGCGTTTAGTGTTTTGTAAGTGTCAGTGATCGATCGATACTGCACTTGGGTGGGCTGGGCTGGGCCGGGCGGAGGGGCAAAACGCAGGTGCTAGCAGGTATCTGGGCTGATTCCGCTAACACTGCGTTTTTGGGAACCCTAAACTGCTGGGGACGCTAGTATAGATCTGATCGGATCAGATATTGATCCGTTCAGATACTATACCACTAAGGGAGGTGTATGGTGCGTGCGTGGGTGTTAGCGGTACTGGCGCTAACCTGACGCTGCCTGGGGCTGGTGCTTGCCAGTTCACCAAAATGCTACCAAAAAAACTGTTAGCGATCGCAGGGATCAGGCCTGACTCTGCGAACGCTGCAGTTATGCGTTTAGTGCCTTGTAAGTGACAGTGATCGATCGATACTGCACTTGGGTGGGCCGGGCGGAGGGACAAAACGCAGGTGCTAGCGGGTATCTGGGCTGATCCCGCTAACACTGCGTTTTTGGGAACCCTAAACTGCTGGGGACGCTAGTATAGATCTGATCGGATCAGATATTGATCCGTTCAGATACTATACCACTAAGGGAGGCGCATGCTGCGTGCGTGGGTGTTAGCGGTACTGGCGCTAATTTGACGCTGCCTGGGGCGACGCATATCACCGCCGGGCGATCGGGGGGCTAAACCTTTATTCGGTAATAAACGGCGGGTGCCCTGACACTATAAAAAATAAACGAACTAACCAGCGTCAACCGTAACGGTTATACGGTGATCAGTGGTGAAAGGGTTAACTAGGGGGCAATCAAGGGGTTAAAACATTTATTAGGTAGTATATGGGGGTCCCTGACGCTATAAAACGCTGACGGCGAACCTAAATATTTACCTCACTAACTAGCGTCACCAGCGACACTAATACAGCGATCAGAAAAATGATCGCTTAGCGCAACGTTTCTCAACTCCAGTCCTCAAGGCGCCCCAACAGGTCATGTTTTCAGGCTCTCCATTATTTTGCACAGGTGATTTGATCAGTTTCACTGCCTTAGTAATTACCACAGCCGTTTCATCTGAGGGAAATCCTGAAAACATGACCTGTTGGGGCGCCTTGAGGACTGGAGTTGAAAAACACTGGCTTAGCGACACTGGTGACAGGGGGTGATCAAGGGGTTAAAACTTTATTAGGGGGGGTTAGGGGGGTACCCTAGACCTAAAGGGGGGTAATATACACTGTCCCAACACAGTAACTGTCACAAACTGACACTATGCAGTAATCAGAAAAAAAAACAAAAAAAAAAAAAAAAAACTGCTGGTGTCAGTTTGTGACAGGGGGGGGGGGTGATTGGGGGGGATCGGGGGGCGATCGGGGGGGGGATCGGGGTGATTTGTGTGCCTGGCATGTTCTACTGTGTGTGTAGTGTTTGTGCACTCACATACTTGTCGTCTCTCCTCGGGCCGGAACGGAAAATACCGACCCGAGGGGAGATGACATCACTTCCTTTGCTGCTGTTTAGCATACAGCAGCAAAGGAGTGTTCTCATTGGCCGGCGGCGATCGCGAGGGGGGGGCCACGAACGGATGGTCTCCCCCTCATCACCGATCGCCGCTGGACAAACGACGACCGCCTCAGGCACCGGGGGGGGGTCCGATCGGACCCCCCACCCGCGGAAGGCAAATCACGTACCCTGTACGTGATTTTGCCTGTCCGTGCCACTTTGCCGACGTACATCGGCGTGAGGCGGTCGTCAAGTGGTTAAAAAAATGCAATTCAATTTTGCATAAAAAAGACAAAATAAATAAATAAAAAATGAAATTACATATACAGCCTATAAAAAAAAATAAAGAAAAAAAATACTAATTGCAATTTAAAAATTAAATATGAAAAAAAAAATGCATTTTTTTCCTCACATATGCTCATTATGGGATCCATAGTAAAAGCACCAAAATTGAGGTAGATACAAGTACACTGCTGCCCTCTCAGCTGCTGCTACTCACTCTGGTCTCACAGAATGGCTGAAATAGTTAAATAATACTGTTTTTTAAATGCCGGTTTGAAGCGGTCAAAAAATGTGTTCAGAGGAGGTTGCCTCAGCATCCCGTGTACATTAATGCCGCGTACACACGGTCGGACTTTTCAGCTACAAAAGTCCAACAGCCCGTCCGACAGACTATGGACAGACTTTCGACGGACTTTTGGCGGACTGTCAACGGACTTTCTAATGACCGGACTTGCCTACACACGATCACACCAAAGTCCGATGGATTCGTATGTGATGATGTACACCGGACTAAAATAAGGAAATTGATAGCCAGTAGCCAATAGCTACCCTAGCGTCAGTTTTTGTCAGTCGGACTAGCATACAGACGAGAAGATTTCTGGGTCCGGCGGAGTTACGACGTAAAGATTTGAAACATATTCCAAATCTAAAGTCCGTCAGATTTGCGACTGGAAAAGTCCGCTGAAGGTCCGGTGAAGCCCACACACGATCGGATTGTTCGCCGGATTTGGTCCGTCGGCATCCATCAGACAAGTCCGGTCGAAAAGTCCGACCGTGTGTACGCGGCATAAGTCTTACTTGCTCTGTGCAGTGGTTTTGCACAGAGCAGTCCAGATCCTCCTCTTCTCAGATCCTACTTCGGTGCTTCTGGCCCCTCCCTCCTCTTGAATGCCCCCACAACATGCAGCTTGCTATAGGGGCAACCAAGCCTAGCCACAGCTCCCTGTGTCCATTCAGACACGGAGCCTTTTCTCTCCTCATTGGCTGACTGACTTTGACAGCAGCAGGAGCCAATGGCTCTGCAATGCTGTCTCAGCCAATGAGGAGGGGAGTTCCAGGCAACCGAGACACTCCTGTAACATCACTGAATCTAGATCTAATGTTCAGGTAAGTATTAGGGGGGCTGCTGCACACAAAGGCTTTTTCATCTTAACGCATAGAATGCATTAAGATGAAAAAAACTTCTGCCATTGCAACCCCTTTAACCAGTTAAGGACCGGAAGGATTTGCCCCTTAATGACTGGGCCATTTTTTGCAATACCGCACTGCGTCGCTTTAACTAACAATTGCGCGGTCGTGCGACAAACCCAAACAAAATTGATGTCCTTTTTTTCCCCACAAATAGAGCTTTCTTTTTGGTGGTATTTGATTACCTCTGCGTTTTCTATTTTTTGTGCTATAAACAAAAAAGAGCGACAATTTTGAAAAAAAAAAAAACCCTATATTTTTTACTATAACAAATATCCCAAAAATTAAAAAAAAAATTCTTCATCAGTTTAGGCCAACATGTAATATTGATTGGTTTGTGCAAAAGTTATAGTGTCTACAAAGTAGGGGAAAGATATATGGCATTTTTATTATTATTTTTTTTTACTAGTAATGGCGGCGATCTGCAATTTTTAGCAGGACTGCGACATTACGGTGGACAGATCAGACACTTTTGACACATTTTTGGGACCTTCGACATTTATACAGCGATCAGTGCTATAAAAATGCACTGATTACTGTGTAAATGTCCCTGGCAGGGAAGGGGTTAACACTATGGGGTGAACAAGGGGTTAAATGTGTTCCATGGGAGAGCTTCTAACTGTGGGGGGATGGGACTGGAGAAGAAGAGAGATCGCTGTTCCTAATCACTAGGAACAGCAGATCTCCCTCTGCTCCCCTGTCAGAGCGGGGATCTGTCTGTTTACTTTAAGAGATCCCCATTCTGGCTCTCTGTGGAGTGATCGCGGGTGGCCGCCGGGCACACTCATCGGCTCCGTCAGCGCGCACACTCGCCCCCTATCGCTCTTAAAGCGGCCGACGTACACCTACGGCGATTCGCCCAGGAGAGCCAACCTGCCGCAGTATAATGACGGCGGCTGGTCCTTAAGCGGTTAATCTATCCAATCAAAGAGATAAAAAAATCCAGCACCACAATGTCTAAAGGATAAAACATTTGCGATTTTACTAGATCCATCCATAAAAAGGAATCGATACCTGTAATTGACGCGTATCAGCCTCCTACATAGGCCTTAGTCATATCAAAATAACAACACAAAGGCAGGTTTTATATACTAAAATCTACAGGTTCAAGAGAGAGAAGTGGGCCGGGCAGTCTTCAGACCAGGAAAATTAACCCTTCAATGGTTTTCCAGCTGTACTAGCCTCTCTCATCTAATGAATAAAAATGTATCACTGTCAGTTGCCATATACAAGCTGTATATAATGAACAAAAGAAATATAATACATAATACAGTAAATACAGTACAAATACTGTATTTAAACATATTTAATACATATTTAAATACAGTAAAAAATGTAAATATGAAATACTTGGAAATACAAAATGACAGTCATTAGAAAGAAAAAAATCTGTATCTGAGAGATAGAGGTGGGCTACTTTAGATGTAGATCCAGGTTCCAGCTACAGTTAAGGCCTTGTGAAACCCTGCTCTGTAATCCAAATATCCACCAGGCCTCTCTGGCTAGTAGTCTCCGATGGCGATCTCCCCCTCTTACAACATGAGGTATACACCCTATCCCATTAAATCCAAAACCCCTCATATCTCCCAAGTGCTGTTCTGAGATTGCTTTGGCATTTGGATTCAGTGAATCACAGAAATGTTCAGGATTTTCTACACTTTAGGGGACGCATTGTGCAGCCTACATATTGTAAACAACATGTTTTGCCTTCTACTACATAGACCATATAGGTATTACAATTTCTATATAGTAATACCTTAGATTACGAGCATGATTAGTTCCAGAAGAATGCTTGTAATCTAAAGCACTTGTATATTAAAGTGAGTTTCCCCATAGGAAATAATGGAAGCTCAGATTATTCGTTCCACAGCCACTGCTTGTCTATGCAGTACCACATGCGGCCAGAGGTGTGGGGGCACTTGAGACACTTGGAGACCACTCAGACACTCGGAGATGCTCGGGAATGGAGTGTTTCCAAGTGTTTTCAAGTGTCTGAGCAGCTCAGAGTGCCTTTGAGCATCACTGGCGCTCCTGAACCTCTGGCCAAATGCGGTACTGCACACCCCAGAGGCTTGAATCCTGCTCGTCTTGCGAGACAACGCTCGTAAAGCGAGTCAGGATTTTTTCTTAAAAAACAGCTCGTATTGTGAAACGCTCGTAAACCGCGTTACTCATAATCTGAGGTTCCACTGTAATGCTTTATAAAAAACTGCTCCCCAGTAACTGAAGATTTAAAATTTTTGGAACGAGCATTCAAGTGGCAATACCAACAAGACATGTGGCCACATGGGAAAGAGCCTGGAGTATGAAGCCAGGTGGGGGTTGGATGAGTGTCAGATGAAAAAAGACTGAAAACGGAGTGTTTCCGAGTGTCTTTGAGCGGCTCAGAATGTGAGCCGCTCAGAATGCATTAAGATAAAAATAAAAAACTTCTGCCATTACAATCCCTTTAATCTATCACTTGGAAGATTGTTTTCCCTGGAGATCTGCTGGTTAAAGGAGAAGAGCCAGCACCACAGTATATAACAGTATTGCTTGAAGTTTTATTGTAAATCGGTGTAAACCTGCATAGAAAGTCAGCACGTTTCAGCTTATAACACCCTTAATCATGACTGGTGATTGAAGGAGTCTGCTGAAGTCTGAAGGAATCTCCACCAAGTGATGATCTAATGTCTATTGACACCTTTATTGGAGTACCATGGTGAAGTATCACATCATGTCTTAAATATAACCTTCTGTCTATTTAAAGTTTGATATGTTTATATTGCTGTATTTTAGGTTTCATATGACTCTCACCTGTCATACCGGCAGAAATATTTCAGATAGCGGAGTATATATACATATATATAAATATAAATGCTTTCATGTGGTGCTGTCTGCACCCGTCCTCCGATCTTGGTGACAGTTAAAAGTTTTTCCTGGTTTTCACTTAAATTTTCATCACTGAGTTAGACACAAGAGACAGACACAATTTCTTGACAGATTCAGGTTGCAGCTTTATTTTGACTCGCGCATAACAACCACAGAGTTTGTTATTTCACAGACTAGAAGATGGAATATAGGATGGCAAAAGTTTCAGCTGACCTGTTATGAGACTTTGTTCTGAAGCTGTACAGTTTTCTAAGTTCCAGCATTCCTAATCCAGAGTCATCTGATTCTGTGTAAGAAAAATGTGAGTACAAAAAAAAAAAAAAATATGGTCAAACTGACTTGGCTACCACTGATTCCAAAATTAAATCTGGGGACACCCTGGCCACGACCCCTTTTAACCACACCTTCATTTGTAGCAATACCAACAAAACCGCTCCCCATTTTTTTAACACTCCCTGAAAAAAATGGTCACAGACTTTTGGAAGAAGAGGCAGACACTGAGGGGTTGATTTACTAAAGGCAAATAGACTGTGCACTTTGCAAAGTGCAGTTGCACTCTCCAAGAGCACTTGCCCCAGAGCTGAGTAAATGAGCAGAAGCTCTGCTGACTTCCATCATCCAATCATGTCCAAGCAAAAAATGTTTTTTTTTTCCGTTGCTTGTGATTGGGTACTCTTTGCAGAGTGAAGCTTTACCTAATTTACTGAGCTCTGAAGGGACTGCACTTTGCAAAGTGCACAGTCTTTTTGCCTTTAGTAAATCCACCTCACACAGGGATCAGAAGTGCTTAGCACAGCATGTAGGGGTCAGGAATATGTAATGTACAGGACAGTGTACACAGTAAAGCCAAACATTTCCCCCTCCTCTCCTCTACTCCCTCTAGTACAGATCCCCACAAATATCCCTCAGTTTAGAACTCTACTTTCAATACATACCTATCTTCTCCAGTACAGACCTCTCCCCCCCCAAAAGAAAATAACCCCGCATTTGCCAGCACAGAGCTTTACCCCTCTAGTACAGACCATTCCACCCCAATACAGACCTTCCCCCCCCCCGTACAGATCTCTCCCCTCAGCACAGATATTTCTGCCCAAGCACAGATCTCTCCCCTGCAGTACAGACTCACGAGTACAGATCCCTGTCTCCCCAGGAGTGACCCCCTTGTACAGTCTTCCCAACACCCACTCAAGTACACACCTCTCCCCCCCCAATACAGATCTCTCCCCTCAGCACAGATATTTCTGCCCAAGCACAGATCTCTCCCCTGCAGTACAGACTCACGAGTACAGATCCCTGTCTCCCCAGGAGTGACCCCTTTGTACAGTCTTTTCAACACCCACTCAAGTACACAACTCTCCCCCCAATACAGATCTCTCCCCTCAGCACAGATATTTCTGCCCAAGCACAGATCTCTCCCCTGCAGTACAGACTCACGAGTACAGATCCCAGTCTCCCCAGGAGTGACCTCCTTGTACAGTCTTCCCAACACCCACTCAAGTACACACCTCCCCCCCCCAATACAGATCTCTCCCATCAGCACAGATATTTCTGCCCAAGCACAGATCTCTCCCCTGCAGTACAGACTCACGAGTACAGATCCCTGTCTCCCCAGGAGTGACCCCCTGGTACAGTCTTCCCAACACCCACTCAGGTACACACCTCTCCCCCCCAATACAGATCTCTCCCATCAGCACAGATATTTCTGCCCAAGCACAGATCTCTCCCCTGCAGTACAGACTCACGAGTACAGATCCCTGTCTCCCCAGGAGTGACCCCTTTGTACAGTCTTTTCAACACCCACTCAAGTACACAACTCTCCCCCCAATACAGATCTCTCCCCTCAACACAGATATTTCTGCCCAAGCACAGATCTCTCCCCTGCAGTACAGACTCACGAGTACAGATCCCTGTCTCCCCAGGAGTGACCCCTTTGTACAGTCTTTTCAACACCCACTCAAGTACACAACTCTCCCCCCAATACAGATCTCTCCCCTCAGCACAGATATTTCTGCCCAAGCACAGATCTCTCCCCTGCAGTACAGACTCACGAGTACAGATCCCAGTCTCCCCAGGAGTGACCTCCTTGTACAGTCTTCCCAACACCCACTCAAGTACACACCTCCCCCCCCCAATACAGATCTCTCCCATCAGCACAGATATTTCTGCCCAAGCACAGATCTCTCCCCTGCAGTACAGACTCACGAGTACAGATCCCTGTCTCCCCAGGAGTGACCCCCTTGTACAGTCTTCCCAACACCCACTCAAGTACACACCTCTCCCCCCCAATACAGATCTCTCCCCTCAGCACAGATATTTCTGCCCAAGCACAGATCTCTCCCCTGCAGTACAGACTCACGAGTACAGATCCCTGTCTCCCCAGGAGTGACCCCTTTGTACAGTCTTTTCAACACCCACTCAAGTACACAACTCTCCCCCCAATACAGATCTCTCCCCTCAGCACAGATATTTCTGCCCAAGCACAGATCTCTCCCCTGCAGTACAGACTCACGAGTACAGATCCCAGTCTCCCCAGGAGTGACCTCCTTGTACAGTCTTCCCAACACCCACTCAAGTACACACCTCCCCCCCCAATACAGATCTCTCCCATCAGCACAGATATTTCTGCCCAAGCACAGATCTCTCCCCTGCAGTACAGACTCACGAGTACAGATCCCTGTCTCCCCAGGAGTGACCCCCTTGTACAGTCTTCCCAACACCCACTCAAGTACACACCTCTCCCCCCCAATACAGATCTCTCCCCTCAGCACAGATATTTCTGCCCAAGCACAGATCTCTCCCCTGCAGTACAGACTCACGAGTACAGATCCCTGTCTCCCCAGGAGTGACCCCCTGGTACAGTCTTCCCAACACCCACTCAGGTACACACCTCTCCCCCCCAATACAGATCTCTCCCCTCAGCACAGATATTTCTGCCCAAGCACAGACCTCTCCCCCCAGTACCATCTTTCCACCCCAGCACAGATCTCGCCTCTCCCAGGACAGACCTCCCCCTCTCAGTACAGGACAGACCACAGACCCCCACAGTACAAACCTCTTCCCACCTCCCTGAAGTCCACATCCCAGACCTCAGATACTGATACAGTGGCAGGGCACCGGGGGGGGGGGGGGGGGTGTTTGTCTTCGGCAGTGTCTTGTGACACTGTACATCAGAGCTGAAGAAGATCTTAGGGGGAGTCTTCCTTGGTTCTGCAAAGGCCACTGTGTCTGAGGTCAGAATATGCTGAAAAACATTGAAAAAAGTTGGGCTGACACTGTGTCATTAAAAAAAGTTGGGCTGTCATGTATCGGGACCAGAGGGCATTCCACAAGAGATGCCGGTAACTAGCCCTAGCAAATCCCCTGCAATTCACCACCGGGTGGCCGGTACAACTCCAGGAGGAATGCTATGGTAACCATCGTCTAATGTCAGTTTATTTGTCACTTGAACACTAACTATAGAAGAACATTAAAATCAAGAAAATGGCAAATTAAAATGTTTAAAACTGTACGTTTCTTGGATTTACCTTAATCCCTGGCCTGGTCCTTTCACTTTATGTAACAGCTGTGCAACTAGGAAGTTTTCAGAAATTAGAATTTTATTGTAACCATCTGTATTTCCCAAATATCACCTTACAATTCTTTACATATGATAGCTTTCCTGTGAGCAATGCACGGCTCTCACAGATCCCTGCCTGCCCTGCACACACACGCAGCAGTGACAAATGCTGACCAATGATCTCCCTGCATGTGAGATAGAGAGGCGGAGCTGCTTACATTGCCAAGAGGGCCGGGCCAAGTATGTAATCTGCAAGGAAGTTATTTGGGGGGAGGGGAGGTGAGGAGAGATGAGGGATGTGGAGAGAGATGTGTGCAGAGGTGGGGGAGGGTAGATAGTGGTGTAAAGATCAGAGCTGAGGAGGGGTTGAAGTGAGATGTGGAAAGCCTGTGAAAGAGAGCTGAACCCTGCACTCTGTACACAGCCTGTCCCTGAACTCTGCACTACATATACTGCATACTCCTGAACTCTGCACTCTGTACGTAGCATACTTCTGAACTCTGCACTCTGCATGTAGTGTACTCCTGAACCCTGCACTCTGTGCGTAGTGCACCCCTAAACACTGCACTCTGCATAGTGTACTTCTGCACTCTGTATGTAGCGTACTTCTGAACTCTGCAATCTGCGCGTAATGTACTCCTGAACCCTGCACTCTGTACGTAGCGTACTTGTGGACTCTGCACGTAGTGTACTCCTGAACCCTGCACTGACCCACCTGATGACACAGGTTACCAAGGGAGGTTTCAAAGGACACCGTTGCTACTGAATACTGTCGAGTATCCCCATGTACACAAATGACTGCCATTTTTCTAGGGTTTTTCCAAGGTTTTTTCCACCACTAGTGCAGTTTTTACCAAGATAACAGGCTACCTGAATCCAACAATATAACAAAATTTTGACCATCTATACACATTTTGCATAACGGGTTCTCATTTCACTTTACTGCAGTGTATGTAACAGTTGCAACTAGGAACTACGGTCTCTCTAAGAAAATCACAGTGCATTGATTCATGAATAACTGAGCAATCTCCTGCTACATCTCTTTCCGGCAGCAGTAACAAACTAACCTTCTAGTCACCTCCTGCGGGTTTGGCCTTCCAGACCGCTCTCTCCTAGAAGCAGCCCTGTAAAATACCCTTAGTTCCCACTTTTTCACTCTATCCATTCTCATCTCTTGGTAAAGTCTTACCTGTAGCTGGATATGGTCTGGTCTTGGGGTGGAAAGTCCATGAGTCTTTTAGGGAAGACTTAAGATTCTCAGTCGCTAGGTACCTTTCCATAAGGTCCACAAGTTTGTCCGCTGTTTCCGGATCTCTATGCTTCCCTCAATTTTTCAAGGCAGTAGGGAGTGAACTCAGAAATTTGTCCATAACCACCCATTCCACAATTTTTGAACAGAGTTTCTGGCTGCAGCCATTTTCTGGTCACATGAGTAAGGTCATACATTTGTGACCGGAGTGGTTTTCCCAGTTGATAACTCCAATTGTTGGGCCCAGCCATGCCCAATCTTTCCATTTTTAAAATGATCATAATTTTTGGCCTCCATAGGCTCGAGGTCCAAGTAAGCCTTTTGGTACCCCTCAGACAGTAGGGGAGCCACTAGTTCAGCCCATTGTTATTTAAGCCAACTTTTATTTTCAGCTGTCCTTCCAAATGTGGTCAGAAACATCTCAGGGTCATCATCTGCAGTCATCTTTGGCAACAGGTGGCTTATCTGAAAAGATGGTATGTTACCGGAATCACTCCCAGCCTCGGTCTGCTGCCTCTGCTGAAACTGTTTCATAATGGGCTCAATTTGTTATTGATGTTTTTGTTCCTGCTGTGCCAGCATTTGCCTATGGCAGGCCTCCACCTGTTTCAGGGCTTACTGCTGGGTTGTAAAACTCTGTTGCAAAGTTGCATTTGTCTTCTATTGATTTGCCAAAGCAAGCAGTCTCAGTTGCTCCTCCATGCTGGCCTTACTTCATCTGCCCCGCAAACCTCCACCATATATGAGGAATTAGCTCAGTAGCGGGTTGTGCGTGGCTCTCTGGATGAGTCACAGCAAAGTTGAAAAAGGCACAGCAAGACAGCAGGATCTCAGTGAAATACAAGTGTGGTTTTATATATATTGGGGGGAAGGAGGATAACAGGGATTATAGCGGTGCCAAAAAGTACACAAACTCACTTAGATAAAAAGCATGAACATTTTATTAGAAAAATTCATAAAAAAAGGACAAAGGGGTGTGCAATTATAAATTCAGACAGTTAAAAACATTTGTAGCGACATATTACGGGAATCAGCCAAAGGAATGTGGCGGCCAGTTCCGTAGACATATATAATGAGTCCTACATGTTTCGCCGGATACGGCTTCTTCAGGGACAGGTGTTTATGTCTGAAAGCGCTACTATACAATCTATGAGACAAAATATTTGACAATCAATACCAATTATGACATAGTCAATCACAAATTAAATTCAGTACCTGTACGTCAAAAAAGTGAAAATAAACAACCGATTTATTATGTTTGCGAACTGTCATGCATGAACCCTCACACATATGCCTGAGACGCACCAAAGGAGAACCGCACCCCACCGAGAGAGGAAGCAGACAACCCCCCACCCACCCTGCCCCCCACCAGGTAGGGAAACCTGCAAGATGGAAAAAGAGAAGCTACCTGTATGTCACCAGGGATGGACACAGAGAACTCCCGAAGCGGCCACCCAAGCTCAGGGTACAGTAGAGGACTGCAGGGGGCAAAGAGGAGGACCTGGCAAGATTATTTTCTATAGAAAAGAAGAAACGAGTGTGGTGATTATAATAAGTCCCCAAATCAGGGACATAAGAAATGTATAAACCCATGGTAAGATTGAAGGGTATTTAAATACTCACAATTTTTTGTTAAAGAAATTATATGTAGGACATAAGAACACACTGAATTTGTGACGTGGCAATTGCTTTTAATCACAAATAGGGTCCAAATATAGAATACCTATGGGTAACAAACATAAAAACAAAAAGGGGAAAAGAAGATTGAATATTAAAATGCAAAGGCATATATGTGCCCAGCAACAGTGTATTAGAAAGATATAAGTGTTGGTGGCTAATGCAGAACATAGTAAGCAGCACTTACCAAAAGGAGTGACACAATAGTAAGTCAGATGATAGATGTGGAATTACATCCGTCTGTATTGCTGCATTTGGAGTACTAGAGAGATAAGCAATCATGTAAGATAACCAGCCAGTAGACGTCTTGATAGACATCCATCTATGTTATGAAGTATAGGACATACCAGATAACGATGTTAGGGGCGAATCCATGTCCTAGAGATCCCTGGGCGCTGGTAAGGCCTGGGAAGCCGGCGCTCTTATGCCCCCCAACACACGTGCGGCGTCTGACGTCACCGCACGTGTGAGCGGACAGAAGGACCACTGCGCATGCGCAACTCGCTACCGTCTACGGGCCTACAAGGTCCAGAAGGCAGTGCGGGAGTGTCAAAGGTGACGTATGGGTTTACGTCACTGACACTAGCGCTGTACTGAAGGGCCGGTAACCACAAGTGTGGTTTATTTACAAAGTCTGTGTTCACAAAGTGCAGGTATCAAAAGAGCAAAAATAAAACAAAACAGAAATAAAACCCTTGCCAACTTGATCGTCAAACTACAAACAATGGAACCAAACTACTTGTCCTCAAACAGCCTACCGCTGCCCAGGCACCTGATTGTCATGCAGAATGAAACAGATTCTTTAGTCACACAGACTTAAAGCCACATACACACGAACGGATTTTCCAATGGGAAATATGTGATGACAGGCTGTTGGCGGAAAAGCCAACCGTTTGTACACTCCATCGGACAATTGTTGGTCGGATTTTCCGCGGACAAATGTTGGATGGCAGGCTTTAAAATTTTCCGCGGACAAATGTCTGTTGTCGGATTTTCCAAGCGCATGTACACAAGTCTGTCGGACAAAAGTCCAAAGTACAAACACGCATGCTCGGAAGCAAGAATGAGCCAGAAGCGGTCGGTCTTGTAAACTAGTGTCCGTAATGCAGGATTAACATTCGTGACGTGGCAAATTATGAAATCTAGAAATGCAGCGCACATTCTCTTCTTCTTTAATGGGATAATAATGAAGCTGCTTTGCTGGTGATACTGATGGAGTTATTGGAAACAAATTTTCAAAGGCTTTTTTTTTCTAGTGATATCAAGAATATTATTATTCTTGTTATTTTTTTTTTTGGTGCAAGTTATCACAACACCATTATCCCGTAGTTTTTGAGATCAAAGATATAACTATGTTGGTGTTCCTTGTTAATTTTACATTGTATTTTTTAAAATGTAACTGCCTACTCCCAAACTGTAATTTGAAGTAAAACACATAGCCAAGTATAATTCTACAATTTTTTTTATTGTGCATAAAAAAAGAAAACAAATAAAAGTATACATGCTATCTGCCAATAGAACCTAACCAAAAAGTGCATTCTATGCATCCAAAAATATAGAAAATATAACAAATTCAAATTATTATTCAACCAAAAAATAAAATAAAAGCCTCATGCATGTGTCCTACTTCTTAATATAGGGGGTCAACAATGCCAAGAGTGTGTGAAAGCAGGGGTCCGTCATCCAGACATAATTCCGCAAATCATCTGGATTATTCTCCTGGAGCTCCTGCAGCAAAGACATATGACATAATTGATCACGATTAAAAAAAGCAACCAATTTTTGGTCCAAGAAATCCTCCTTCTCCTGTCCCTGGGTCAAAGCAATAACTCCAAGGCCAATAATAAATAATACGTTATCTCCTCCGATTCCGCAACATGGCTGGTTGACAAACGGCCGTTCAGAAACAAACTGAAAAGCGTGAAATTAAAAATTGGAATCAACACTCATCAAACTTCTACTAACACAAAATTAGCAGAAGGAGCACGAAGGGTGGCGCCTGACAATTGAACTTCCTTTTTTTCGGCTCGTAGTACGTCTAGTACGTCACTACGTTCGTGTTTTGTGTACCATTTGTATGCAAGACAAAATCCAGGCACACGCCTTCAGATAAAAGTCTGAGGTTTTCGTCCGCGGAAAATCCAATCGTGTGTACGAGGCTTTAGTCTCACCATACAAAGAAGTTGCTGCTCCCCAGTCTGTCCTACACACAGATCACTGTGAATGCATGATGTGGCTGTGTGGACGGAGCTGTGCTGTTTTCAATGTAAACATATCCTTTGAGGTTGGATATAAATGAAAGGTTCCCCCTAAAGTGTATGTATAGGGCTTGAACTATGAATGATAAGAGATCTAAGGTTTTATAGTTGTCACTAAAACAAGAAATGAGGGGTACTTATTTTGGTGACAACTGTCTAAGAGGAAAATTCCTCATAATATTGCAGAGACGTCCTTTCATTTCCTTTTGCATTACTGAGACAGAAAGTGAAAGAGTATCTCACAAATGGGACACAGACATTAAAAAACAAGCTGACAGTTTTAATCCTTCCCTACTTTATCCAAAGCATGAAAAACATTTTTGGCTATACAAACACTCTAAAGCAGAACTACACTGCATCTGAGTACCACAAACCAAAGATGTTTTAATTCATTTTTATTAAACAAAACTCACCCATCCATCCATGTCTCCATGTTTTTTTTTTGCTGAGCAATCACTTTGGAAAACACCCCCCCCCCACCCACCAGCATTTCATGGTGATCTTGATTAAGGGGAGATGATTTATGTAGCACTTACTTCCTGGAATCCACCTGCCCTTAGCTCAGGCATGCAGGCAGGGGGGATTGCTTAGCTGAGAAAACCCTTCCTGCCCTCCTGAAGACTCCTGGGAGACTCTATGACATCATTTGCCTAGAAGTGGAAATCAGAAAGTAACTGAAGAAATGTAAAAAAAAAGTTTATAAATAGTCATTATGATTTACTTTCCTATATAATTACTAATGCTAGAAGTATAAGGATTACAAATGATCAATGTTGACTGAGAGAGTGAAGCTCCCCCACTATGGGATGCAAACATGTCACTATGCATGCTAACATGTATTTACTAAGTCCCAAGACCTCTCTGACCTGTAAAAAAAACATTCCCATTTCCAAGTCTACAGAACTTTGTACCACCAGAAAACCTGGTTTTCATTTTGTTTTTCAAGGAAATAACTAGGATTCCAATTTACTTTCTACTATATCAACATAATTAGCTTTTTAAGATTTATGTGTTCTGAGAATGATTTTAAAATAAAAAATATTGGCATCTCATATTTCATTTTATTGGCCTCTACAATAATTCTAACATTAGATTACTTTTCTATAAATAAAGAATATTCCAGTACATTTTCAGTCTTCAGACCATGTTATATTTATGATCATATTTACTGGCATCCTGGCAACTTATCTGTGCCACTTAAAAATATACTATCCAGGTCAGAAAGCAATATATTTCATGTAAAATGTATTCCATATTTTTCTTTCTATAAATATTCTCTAAATTACTAAAATTATATTAAGGGACATTGCAACAAGTGGCCTACTTTGATAAATGTGAGGTCTTAAAACATATATGAATTTCTTTTTTTTTTCTTTTTTATTTCAGCGGCTTTTTTTTTCTCCATATTTACATGTAAACAAAGCTTCCCCATAAGTAGCAATGACAAAGTTTGGGTCAAACTATTCTTATAGAGAACGGAAAAAAAAAGAAAATCCACCGAACATCTAAAAGATGATAAAACCTTTATGGTGCAGGTCCAATTTGTTTAACAGAGGGAATGGTGATTCTCAACGGTAGGAATTGGATCAGCATTTGTCCCATGTATTTTTAGAAACAAAGGTACCCCTTTATATTTAGTTATTTTCTGGCATCAAGTCTCAAATATTAGAGCCTGAACAGAATAATCAAATGTAGCCTAAATATGAGTGTTTAGTGTTTTTCTTCCAGCTCTTTGCAATAATACAGTGTGAAATATTGAGTCAGTGCAGGCGCCTTCTGTATTTAGACCAGTCATTGCTGTTCCCTCTCCTTTAGAGGTTGTAGTTCAGAGCAGGATGGCACTAAGGGTATGGAAAGCCAGACCGATTTATTTTGTTTTGGACGGACTAGAAAAGAGTAATGCCTTGTACACACGGTCAGACATTGATCGGACATTCCGACAACAAAATCCATGGATTTTTCCCGACGGATGTTGGATCGAACTTGTCTTGCATACACACGGTCACACAAAGTTGTCGGAAAATCCGATCATTCTGAACGTGGTGACGTAAAACACGTACATCGGGACTATAAACGGGGCAGTAGCCAATAGCTTTCGTTTAATTTTGTTGTCGGAAAATTTTATAGCAAGCTCTCAAACTTTGTGTGTCGGAAATTCCTATGCAAAATGTGTGATGGAGCCTACACACGGTCGGAATTTCCGACAACAAGGTCCTATCACACGATTTCCATCGGAAAATCCTATCGTGTGTACAGGGCATAAGAATCCATGTCAAGCCTTTATTGCTGTCTGTGTCCCCACCAAGAACAACCACTCTATTTTTCTGGTGACCATTGTCTACAGGACTGAAAATAAGGAAAGAGACAACTTTTTAAGTTGTCAATGGAACAGGAGCACAGGGGAAATCTTCCAGTGAGACACTTGTTCCAGTGACAGTTGTTTAGGAAGGAAATTCTTGTCACTTGGAAGAGATTTCTCTTACTGATGCATTCACAGGACACAAATTGAAGGGACATCTCTCTCTATCAGGGTGCAGACAGCAAAAAATAAACTAGTAGGTGCTTTAAGTCTTCCCTACTGTCAGGAGTCAGCAGCTGGGATGACCAGCTATTTGCAGCTACACAAGGAAACTGGGATCAAGCACTGTATAATGAAGTCTTTTTATTAAGGACAAGCAAAAAGAAATGCGCACACCAACAAATATACAAACAAATGACCCACACCCAAAAAGCCTAAGTAACAAAAACCTAACAAATTAACTATATAATATATACAAAAAATATACAAAGGAGGTACACGGGTAACAGGGAATACCAGGGATGCAAGGAAGGGGGGGAATCAGGACTGGGTACAGGAACAAGGGGAGCAAGAGTAAGGCAGCAGGGTAGGCAAGCTAGAGCAGGAGCAACTGGCATTCAGAATCTGGCAGCAAGAAAGGCAATGAAAATACTGATGCAAGGTGTGTTAGTATAAACAGGCTTTAAGAGGATCTCCAGTCTCCTGTGATAAAGATAAAAGTCAGCAGCTCCAAAAACTGTAGCTGCTGACTTTTAAAAAACAGACACTCACCTGTTCCATGACCCAGTGGTGTGCTCACCCCAGTCCGTTTCACCCGCTGTCTTCTTTACTCTGCGCCGGCATCTTCACTATGGGCACCCAGCTGTGACAGCTCACTGCGCATGCGCGAGCAGCGCCTCATGAATGATGTATGCAGTCAGTGTCCCAAAAGACTGAAGGGTGGGGGGAGAGGGAGGAGAACTTCCATTTCCAATTACCTAGGCAGAACTGAAGTGAGAGCGGGTACCTGTTAAAAGTGGGTACCCGCTCTCCCCCATTCCTCAAAAGTGCCAATTCTTTAGGAGGAGCAGGGGACGAGTCCTTAAAACGGAACTCCGCTTTAAGTACCTTCCCAGCAGCTGTGGCCAGGTGGAGCTTATTGCAGGAACCTGCTGAGAGACACCTGCTGGTGGCTATCAAAACTGCAGCTTTCCACCCAGGGAAGCACAGTGCCACTAGCAGGTGAACCAGTTCCTGACACCTACTCTATCTCAAAAAAAAAAAGAAAAAAAGGTTTAGGCTTTACATACGCTTTAAATTAGAGCTGTGGCCAGGTTAAGGCATTCCATCCTAAAAGTCTGCAGCTGAAGTTTGTCAGTTTTACTTAGTATTTCTCAGCCTTTCCCTCCTAGCCACTTACTGACCAGCCACAGTACATATACTGGGGTGGGGAACAGCATGTGCATGCAACAACACATACATGTATATCGTTTTGCCTGCTCCAGGTTAAGGGGAGCGTAGTGCCCCCTACACCCTCCCAGCGATCCCGGTACTCAGGGCCCAGTTATCATATGATTGCATAGCTGGAAGATACCTGCAGTAGGTAGTGTCCGAAGTGGAGCTTGTATGCTGAGGTTTCAGATGAAAACTTAGTCAGGCAGGTCAAGTCAGCAACAGATCAGACAAAGCGGTACAAAATCGAAATCCAAAGAATAGTCAGGTAGGCGGAGGTCATACATGATCTGTGAAGTACCAAATTAGCAGGCTGGAGAATGGTCAAAAATGTAGGCAGAGGTTCAATTCACAGTAGTCAAAATCACAGTGCAATCAACATACACAGGGAGCAAGTCCACACAAACAGGCACTGAGTAACAGGAAGTGCTGCTATTTATGGACTGCTTGATAGTACATTGTTTGCAGCTGGCAACTGGTGGGGCTAGTGAGTCCAAGGCAATGCATCAAGCTGGGAGAACATTGCAATAACTTCAGAACTCCTACGTGGCACAGAGGTAAGACTGCAGCTGTGGGACCAGGAACATCCGGGTTCAAAGACACCCAGGTACATGACAGGGCCCCCTCCCCAGTGGACCCCTCCGGGGGCCTAGCAGGGCTTAGCGGGAAAGGAGGCATGGAAATCTCGAATAAGAGCAAGGGCAGGCAAATCTTTGGCTGGAACCCAGGAACGGTCTGTGACGGGATATCCCTTCCAATGAACCAGATCCCGTAGGCCACGTCTCCGCCTTTCAGAATCTTAGAGACTTTAAACTCATATTGTCCATCAACGAGAACAGGAGGAGGTAGCTGTTGGGTTCTGGAGTAGCGATTAAAAATTCCTTTTTGTGGAGAGAAACGTGGAATACAGGATGTATGCGGAGAGAGGAGGGCAATTTTAACCGATAGGAGACTGGCCCGACTCCAGCAATAATTCTATAAGGTCCGATGAATCGAGGGCCCAATTTGGTAGAAGGTTGTTTCAGTCTCACGTATTTGGTTGATAGCCAAACTCTGTCCCCCACCACATATGGAGGTATATGGCGTCTTCTTTTGTTGGAGAAAAGAGCATACTTGCCTGCTGACTTCCGTAGTAATAGGCAAATCTTTTTCCAGTGTAGCAGAATATTTTTCACCTGCTGATCTGCTGCTGGTACACCAGAAGAAGGTAGAAGTAGGGGAAAAGTCTGAGGGTGATAGCCTAGAGCTGTGTAGAAAGGTGTGGTATGAAGAGCACTGTGCCAACGGGAGTTAATGGTGAATTTGGCCAAAGGCAAATACTGAGACCAATTGGAGTGTTCAATTTGACATAATGTCGAAGATATAATTTCCCATAGTTTCTGTTGATCAGTATCAAAACGCAAAACAGAATACATGGCAAATCCACATTCTAGGAGGATAAAACTTGAAAACTACAAAGAGTAGTTTCATTTTTTGTTTTTTTTACAAGAAGTACTTTATATAGGCACTGTATCAGCTATATCCCGCAAGTAGTCTAATGGTTGACCAGTCCTGAAATAGGAGCAGGTTACTGTCACCTTAACTGGACACCTTTGAATTCAAACCACTTGAAGAACAGGCCTTTTTCTGACATTTGTTGCTTGCAAGTTAAAATCAGTATTTCTTGCTAGAAAATTACTTAGAACACCCAAGCATTATATATTTTTTTAAGCAGAGACCTTCGAAAATAAATTGCGGTCATTTCAATATTTTATGTCACACTGTATTTGTAAAAAAACAAATCGGTAAAGTTAGCCCAATTTTTTTGTATAATGTGAAAGATGATGTTGCGCTGAGTAAATAGATACCTAACATGTCATGCTTTAAAATTGCCTATGCTTGTGGAATGGCAAAAAACTACAGTACATAAAAATCTCCTTAGGCGATGCTTAAAACATTTTTACAGGTTACCTGTTTAGAGTTACAGAGGAGGTTTTGTGCTAAAATGATTGCACTCACTGTAATGATCGCGGCAATACTTTGCATGTGTGGTTTGAACACTATTTACAAATTTGAGCTCGACTTACGTATGCGTTCGCTTCTGCTTGAGAGCACGGAGAGATGGGGTGCTTTACATTTTTTTTCCCTCATTTATTTACATTTTAATTTTTACACTGTCCCTTAAATTATTATTTTTTTGATCACTTTTATTGCTGTGAAGGAATGTGAACATCCGTGTGACAGCAATAGGCACGTGATACAGTAAGTACTTTTTATGGTGGGATCTGGGGTCTAAAGAGACCCTAAACCCCTTCTCTGCACTTGAAAGCATTCAAAACGCCAAGATCTGAGTTTTTGAATACTTTCGATTTTTGAAAACTGGTGCCATTGGTTCCCGAGTAAACTGGAAGTAATGTCATGACATTGCCTTTTTTTGATCACTTTTATTGCTATTACAAGGAATGTGAACATCTGTGTGACAGCAATAGGCACGTGATACAATAGGTACTTTTTATGGAGGGATCTGGGGTCTAAAGAGACCCCAAACCCCTTCTCTGCACTTGAAAGCATTCAAAACGCCAAGATCTGAGTTTTTGAATACTTTCGATTTTTGAAAACTGGCGCCATTGGTTCCCGAGTAAACTTGAAGTAGTGTCATGACATTGCCTTTTTTTGATCACTTTTATTGCTATCACAAGGAATGTGAACATCTGTGTGACAGCAATAGGCACGGGATACAGTAGGTGCTTTTTATGGAGGGTTCTGGGGTCTAAAGAGACCCCAAACCCCTTCTCTGCACTTGAAAGCATTGGTTTCTTGGCGCCATTGGTTCCTGAGTAAACTGGAAGTAATGTCATGACGTCGCCTGTCAGCTTTGTGCGGTTCTCCAGCCAGCCGACGTGCTGGTCGCTCGGGTCTCCCAGTGGGAGGGGAGAGCCTAAACAAGCGGCAGAAGGAGGCAGAAGGAGGGGGGGACATTCCCTCCCACTACTTGTAATAACAGCCAAGTGGCTGCTTAGCCACATCGTTGGCTCTAAAAAACGGTACCGGGGTGATGCCTGTGGCTGCAGGCATCACTCCGTACAACCATTTGAAGCCAAATGTCATGCAGGTACATGATTTGGCGGCAAGTGGTTAAAGGGTAACTCCACTTTTGTGGGAAAAAAAATAGCAAATAAAAAAAAATAATATAGCATATACAATTGCAACACAAGTCATATTCTAATTGAATGTTATTAAAAATGACCTTTCCTTTTCAATCTGCAGTTCTGTAAGTTTCTGTAAAATGCAATGCAATATGGCAATCTGGAGGAGTCCTGTACACAGAATGTGTACAGCACGCCCCCTAGATATATAATTTCCTGCTTGTGTGATTGGCTCACTAATTTTCCCAGAAGTCTGCACTAACATACAAGTCAGATTTCAGGCATCCCCTGCAACAAAAATGTCATTTTTGGTGAGAAAATCCCAATAGGAAATCATGTCTAAGGGATGCAGACCCTGCAAGTTTCCTCATTAGAGCCCTACAGGTGCAGCAGCTGGTTGATAATTATGAAACCACTCCCATTAGACTCACAATGCACAGGCACACAGAGAAACACACAGGAATTTCTTCTGAATAACAAAAGGTAGGAATCTGCAACAAAGTTAGTCAAAATCCTTGTGAACTACATAGATCACCCAGAGGGGAATGCTTTTTTCTCATTGAATCTTTAATTACTGCTTGTCAAGAGTGTAAATATTTCAATGCCCACTGCCAGGCTATAGTTCTACTTAAAAGTGACAGCAACCATTATATTATCCTTGTTCATATTTCTCGAAATTGGATTCAGTCATTTCTGTGCTTTGAACTGGACCATAAACTTAGAGATAAAATATTTCTAAAACCATAAGTTCACAGTACTACCTGGGAGTGAAGTTGACTCTAGCTAACTTCCGAATATTTCTCATAAATATGAGATTTATTAAAAAAAAAAAGTTGCGTTTGCATAGTTATGGAGAAAAGGTCAATCCGTTTCTTTCCCACCTGGAGGGGGAAGATAGTTTTATAATTCCCCCAGAGCAATTTGTAGTGCCAAAAGTGTGAAAACAGGAATATATTCATGTGTTTTTTTTATTTTGCTTTGAGACATAGGTTTGGTTGATATGACTTAATGCATGAGTGCTCAACCTGTGGCCCTCCAGCTGTTGTGGAACTACAGGTTCCATGGTGCCTCTGCCTTTGGGAGTCATGCTTGTAGCTGTCAGCAGCTTGCAATGCCTCATGGGACTTGTAGTTCCGCAACAGCTGGATGGCCACATGTTGAGCACCCATGGCTTAAGGTAAGCATACTCAGACAGAAATCATATGTGGAGATTGGAATTACCTATCTTCTTCTTGAGGCTGCAATCCAGGCAAATCTAAAACAATAAATAAAATGTTATGTATTAATTAAAATGATTTAATATACAACAAGCCTTCCAGTACAAATACTTCCATCCTGAAGTACAATCTATCTTGGTCTCTTGAAATCTCATGTGTTGTCTTTCAACAAGGATATTTCAAGCAAGCACACCATAGCTGAAGCACCACATGGGGCTTATTTACACCTGGAGTTTGATATTATTTCATATACAGCCAAACCTGAGTTAGCTGCAGACACATACAATAGAATGGCGCAGAAAAAAAGTTTAAGGTAATTAATAGCCAATTAGTGAACTGAAAAATTCCTGCCTGGCATCATCATGTCATTGGGACATTTATAGATCACTATACACATAAATCTAGTAATCTTGTTTTGTGCTGCAGCACCCAGTCTACCCTTATTTTTACTTCATCGGGAGGAAAAACTGATGAGAATGTTATAGCTGTTATAGAAGAAAAAGGATACTACTGGGCTCAAAGCCACCCAGGGCTCTGTTCCATTCCATTAAAGTGCTTATCAGCCTAAGGTCTAGTACACACTTTCAGTTTTTTATTCGTCCAACCCCATTAGGAAGGTGCCAAAAGAAGGTGCCATTTTTTGCTCTAGTCATAAGTCAGTGGCCTTCAAGGGAAGGGTGCAAATGGAGGACACTGACAGCTATAAAATTAAGACAGGACATATTTAAATTTTGATTTGACCTGTGCTTCAAATCAGATGCCAAAAACAAGTTAAGAATGTGAAAAATTGCTGGAATAATGCTACTAAAATTCGAGGAAGAAATGCTTTCTTCCCTATTCCAAACATTTTCTTGTTTCTAATTAGTTGCTTTGAATATTATCATTAACAACTTTAAGGCAGCTACTATAGCTATAGTTGACATATATAAGCCGTTGGTGCCTTTTAAGCACTTAGTTCCACTCACTGTCCTCCCTAAGCTCACTTACTAATTGCTGTTCTGTCTGCAACCTTAGCTAGTTATTTTTTTCATTATTGACTCACACTGAAATTACAAAACAAATCAATTTCCTTGTTATCTAAATGTCATATTTATTAAAAAATATCAAGATAAGCCTAGTGGATAACAAGCTTACCTAAATGCATATCATGCTACTTGCAAGTTCAATAATCAACAACTAATACTTTTTTGATGGTGAATGGTAAAAGAGCCTTGGCTCGATTAGTGGAGGGTCCATTGAATCCTGTTTGAAATATGTAAAACCCAGCAGTGAATTCCATTAAAGGCTATGGGCGTGACTCTTTATACTAAATTCTGGCCATTTTTAAGGCTAATTGGCAAATTATTTTAAAGCAAATATCTACAAGACACAGAGGGGGTCATTTACTATAGAGATGCAGTGTTGACTAGCGCTAATTACCGATAATCGCTCTAATTATCACTAAAACTGAAAATTGTATACTCGCCTTTCCGTAATTTTCCTTTCCTGACGCATCTCCATGGCAGCACACACTAGGTTGTGACTCTGCCCCCACAACCTGACAGGATTGGTTAACTATAAATTTGAAGGTGCAGCACCCCCATTCTCTGTAACTATCATCTAAGCAATGGTGGGATGCTGTGTGCTGCAATGGAGAAGCGTCAGAAAAGGAAAATTACAGAAAGGTGAGAATACCATTTTCCGTTTTCCTGACACATCATGGCAGCACACACTGGGAAATAACTCGCCAGTGGAGTGGGTGCAAGTAATGTAGTAATATTTATTTATCATATGGCTGTAGAATTGGCTCAAATAACGGATCTTCCAAAATCTACCATAGACAACTGAGCAGATTCTGAGTGTCGTAGGCTTTCTTGATGGCCTTAACCAGCCAAGATGCAATGGTGCAAGATGACGCCATGTGGCCTCTTCTTCCTCCGAGAAGGATGTCACCTTTGGAATAAAGTGGTCTGAGGGTTTCAGTACCACCCTGTCTGGGTAAAAGACCAAGTAGGGTTCTGAAATCAATAACACCTGTATCTCCGAGACTCTTTTAGCTGAAGTGATGTGTATAAGAAATGTTAATTTTAGTGTTAAGTCCCACAATGTAATCGAGTCAGCTGGGTGAAAAGGTGAACTTTATAATGAATTCAGGACTACTGATAAATCCCATGCTGGGAACGTCGGTCTTCTTGGGGGCCTGATCTTTACACATGCTGTTATAAACTGGATTAGAAGAGGCTGTGAGGCCCATTTGAAGCCTGTTTTTGCAGATAGCTGAAATCTAAACTTTAAGGGTACTAGAGCTGAGCCCTCTAGTTAGGCCTGCTTGAAGAAACTCCAGGATCTGCGGAACTTCTGGAGATAGTGGGTCCCAGCCATTCTGCTCAGCCATGGACGTGATCCTTTCCCATATTCTATTATAAGTAACGCTAGTTGTGCTTTTCCTAGCTTGGAGTAATGTTGAAACAACCTCCTGGGAGCAGCCTTGCTCTATGAACCTATTTCTCTCAACATCCATGTCATTAAATGGAGCCTCTCTGGAGCTGAATGGAAGAACTGCCCCTGGTACAGTAGATCCTGGGACAGTGATAGAGGTAGTGGATCTTCTAGGCTGAGCTGCAATATATTTGCAAATCAAGGCCTCCTGGTCCAGAAAGAAATCACTGCTATTACTGAGGCTGAAGACCTCCTGAGCCTGGATAGGAACCTCACAATTAGAGGTGTTGGAGGGAATATGTACCCCAAACGAAAGTTCCATGGATGAAGAAGGCAGTCCACCCCCTCTGCTGATGGATATGCTGCTCTCCACAGGAACCTCTGGCATTTGGTGTTTGTAGGTTTCGTGGCCAGATCATTTTCCGGGATCCCCCAAGTTTGAGTCAGGAAACTGAAGGCTTGATGGTTCAGGGACCACTCGTTGTTTTGACAGGAACTCTCTGCTCAAACAATCAGCTAGTAAGTTCTGAGATGCCGGAACATACATCGCTCATAGATCTTTTAAAATTACTGGGCCCATTCCAGGATGGGAAGGACTTCCTCCAGTAGAGTACTGCTTCAGGTACCCCCCTGCCTCTGAATGTATGTTACCACCACTTTGTTGTCCATTCGGATTAGGACACTTTTCCCCCTCAAGGACGGGCCAAAAGCTAGGAGGGCCTGGAAAGCTGCTGAGCTTGAGCATATTCGATACTAAAATCTCCGCGTGAAGTTGTCATTGACCCTGAACCGCCTGGTTCCTATAGTGGGCCTTCCATCCTGCCTGGCTGGCATCTGTTATGATTACCTCCGGTTCTGGGTGAACTATAGGCCTGTGTCTCCTGAGGTTGTCTATATGCATCCACCACCAAATTGACTGTTTCACGATGTGGTGAATGACAATCGACTGTAGCATTGATGTTCCGTTCCACTGAGTAAGGAATGAGAACTGCATCGTCCTCATGTGTCATTGCGCCCATTGAATCATCGGTAGAGTGGCCGATATCGAGTCTAAGGTGCTCAGACAGACTCTCGCCGGAAGGAATGTTGCTGTCATTAGTCTCCTTAACTTCCGGATCAAGGGACCTATCTTTTCCCGAGGTAGACTGACTCTGTTTGATAGAGTATTGAGTTCTGCCCCTAGAAAGGTCATGCTTTGTGTGGGCTGAAGATTGCTCTTCTCCCAGTTGATTAACTACCCGAAGTTCGGGAGTGTGTTGATCAGTACAGCAGGATGGTGAATTAGCATTTCCCGAATGTCTGCTAGGAGTAGAATGTCATCCAGATAGGGATGGAGTCTCAGGCCTTTCTGGCTTAGAAATGCGATCACAGGAAGGAGAGTCTTGGTAAAGGTCCTGGGAGCAGAGGAGATGCCGAATGGGAGGCACTGAAACTGGAAATGTTGGTGGTTGACTGAGAATCGCAGATATTTTTGAAAGGCGGGGTGTATAGGGACGTGTAGATAGGCTTCCAAAAAAAACTACGGAAAGCAACCAGTCTCCTAAATTTACACTACAGCTAATACGATTGATTGTAGGCTCTCCATTTTGAAGGCTTCGACCTGAATTCCTATGTTGAGCCCTTTTAGATCCATTACAGATCTCCTGTCTTTTTTCTTACTAAGAATAGGGGGGAGTAATATCCTCTCCCTCTTTGGTGGGTTGGAACATCCAGAATTGCCCCCTTCTTTTCTAGCTCCGTCACATACTTGAGAAGTAGCCTCTTCTTGACTGGTAATGGCGGTAGTCTGGTTGACTGAAAATGACTTTTGGGCGCGTTGCCTATAAATCTCCATTTGTGCCCATGTTTTATTGTGGACAATGTCCATGCATCCTCTATGTGCTCCGTCCAGACCTGTTCAAATTTTTTGAGCCTGGCTCCCACTCTCCCAGGCAGGATGGGTGTACCCTCAAAAGGACTTCTGGTTTTCCCCTGTTGGGGTGGTCTTAGATTTCTGAAGCATCAAAAAAGATGATTGTGGATTCTTCCAATTTCTTTTAAATTATCTTCCCGGCCTATATGTTTTCACCTCCCTGTACCTCTCTGGGAGGTTGCGTTTGAACGAAGGACCCTTCTGTGGTTTAGGTCTTCTATCAGAGGGGATCAGTCCCGATTTGCCTCCTGTCACGTTGGAGATTGCTGAGTCCAGTTTTGAACCAAAAAGGTTAACTCCATCATAAGGGATCTTGCACCAATTGGTCTTTGATGCTGTATCCGCCACCCATGATTTGAGCCACAGGGCTCTTCTGGCCATGACTGAAGCCAACATAGCCCCTGCGGAAGAACAAATGACATCCACTGAGGCTTCTGCTACGAAATCGCCTGCCAGCTTCAGTTCCTGAAGGGAACTAATTATTTTCTCCTGGTCAGCCCCCTCGAGTATGGATATTTCTATATTGGCAGACCATCTAGAAATCACTTTGCCAACTGCAGCCACTGCTACTGCTGGCCTACACGCACCTCCTGCTGTGCAGTATGCTTTTTTTCATGTCCAGATCAATCTTCCGGTCCCGCACGTCCCGGAAGGTTACCGCATCCTCTATTGGTAAAGTAACAAGTCTTGCGAGTTGCATTAAAGAGGTGTTGACCACCGGTGGGTGGACCAGTGGATTCACTTTCACTTCCTTCAGAGGATATAGTTTTGTCAATCTATTATTCAGGTTAGATCTTTTATCTGATCTTTCCCACTCATCCTTAATGAGGTCCTCCAGTTCCTCAATGAAGGTAAAGGACTCCGGTTCCCTCTTTAGATTAAGAAAGCACTTCCTGATTTTGTGAGGGGCCTCTTTTGCTTCTTCCCATCCTATGGCCTCCTTTACTGATCTTATGAAGGGTTCAATGAGAGTAAAGTCGAATCCTGTAGGGATCTCTGAGTCTTCATTGTCAGTAGCTGATTCCGGGTCTATAGAAGGATTGGAAGCTACGGGAGTTGTGCTTGGGCCTGCCTTATCTGGTTCAGGGACTGATGTCTCTAGGATAGATTCCCGCACAGACTCTCTGATGAGGTCAGTTACCTCTCTTGCGTGAGACTCCTTCTCCCTGGTTGCTTCATTGAAGCATGCACGACAGGCTAATTTGTCTGGCAAAGCTGGAGCTCCACACACGGGTGTGATAGCTCTTGTGACGGGGAGAAGGTGACCTTCTGTGTGAGAGGCTATGGCGTGAGTGGTTGTGATGTGAATGGCTGTGGCCAGAGTGGTGATGGCAAGATGAAGATTTTGAGCGACTTCTCCTAGATCTCTTATGGCTTGAGGTATGGCTTCAGCGACCTTGATGTAGATCTTGACCTGGAAGGGCTGTCAGAAAGTTGCAGCATTAAAAGTCATGCACTCTTTTTCCTCTTCCATATTTACCAGACATGCTGGACAGGGCTGTCTTTAATGCAGGGCAAACAGGGCACCTGCCCAGGGCCCAATCTTTTTTGGGGAGCCCAAAGCATTGAGCCCGCGCTATCCGTGAAATGGGGCCCCAATGATGACTTTGCAGAGCACAGAGGACACGGGAGGCTGTATTCCCGAGATAGCCAGCAGAGAGGGGGCGGGGCCAGGAGCTCCACTGATGCTCTCACCCCACCCCATGCAGCCTGTATGCTTGGAACAGAGCGGCTGTAGTGAGAGCAGTGATCGGAGTGGGAGCGTCAGTGGAGCTCTCGGCTCCACCCCTCTATACTGGCTGGGCAATACAGAGGTCCGGGGTGGGGCCAGGAGCTCCACTGAAGCTCTAACCCTGCCCCATGCTTGTATGCTCAGGGGGGAGCAGTTGTATTGAGAGCAGAGAGTGGAAGCCCCACCTCCAGACCTCTGGCTGTATGGCCAGGTATGTCCTTACATAAAATGCCTGACTGCTGAAACTCTGAGCTATTATTTAACTGTAAAGCTGTGCATTGCTGAAAGTTCTCTGTCCATCTCCTATATAATGTCTGCAGTCTCTGATTGTCTCTGATTGTCTCCTGTATAATGTCTGCAGTCTCTGATTGTCTCCTGTAGCATGTCCGCAGTCTCTGATTGTCTCCTGTATAATGTGCGTAGTCTCTGATTTTATCCTGTAGCGTATCCGCAGTCTCTGATTGTCTCCTGTATAATGTCCGCAGTCTCTGATTGTCACCTGTTGTATGTCCGCAGTCTCTGATTGTCTCCTGTATAATGTCCGCAGTCTCTGATTGTCTCCTGTATAATGTCCGCAGTCTCTGATTGTCTCCTGTATAATGTCCGCAGTCTCTGATTGTCTCCTGTATAATGTCCGCAGTCTCTGTCTCCTGTATAATGTCTGCAGTCTCTGATTGTCACCTGTAGCATGTCCGCAGTCTCTGATTGTCACCTGTAGCGTGTCCGCAGTCTCTGATTGTCACCTGTATAATGTCCACAGTCTCTGATTGTCTCCTGTAGCATATCCACAGTCTCAAAAAGTCTCCTGTAGCATGTCCGCAGTCTCTGATGCTCTCCTGCAGTATATTTGCAGTCTCTGACCCTTTCCTGTAGTATGTGTATTAATGTGCCGCTTTACTTGCTCAATTATTTGGAATTGCTCCAGTGCTCAGTGAGTGGTAATGATGGGCATTAACCTGTAGCAACCAATCAGTCAACATAAGTAATCTGCTGAAATCTCTAGCAACCAATCAGTGAGTGGTAAAGATGTGCTGTAACCCCTAGCAACCAATAAGTGAGCGCTAATAATGTGCAGTAACCTCTAGTAACCAATCGGCAAGCAGAAATTATGTGTTGTAACCTTTAGCAACCAGCCGGTGACCGGTAAGGTAAGGCTGTGACCTCTGGCAACCAATTGCAATCGCTGTGTGATCTGCTGCAGTAAACAGATTTTGAGCCCACATTCTATTTTTTGTATGTTTCAGAATGAGGGGGGGCAAGAATATGTTTGCCCAGGGCCCAATCAATATCAAAGACGGTCCTGATTAGAGTAACAGTTTTCTTAGCTTTTTGGGATAAAGGTTTTACATAAATAGATAAAAAAACTGATTATTGTAAATACTCCTGTCAGTGGTTTGTCTCAACCCTCTAACTGCTACATCTGCAGGAGAGTTTGTTCTGTTGAAAAACAACACACTGGCTAGATCACCAGATGAAAATAAAATAAAGAAAACCTAACACATCTAAGAATTGATAAGCTGTAATATAAAAAAATTTTTACTTTTGGATTTAATATAGCTTTAAAGTGGTTGTAAACCACAGACATGAAATATAAATAAAGCATATCCTTCTACAGTGTGTATTTGTCTCAATTAAGAGCACTAAGTGTCATTTCTGTCTGTTGATTTGTTCCTCTTCTATCAGCATGATTCACTTCTGATGAGTTTTCTACCACCAAGAGACACCAAGAGAAAAAAGGTAATATGGGTGGCATCTCCCGTTGATTGACAGCCTCAGCTCTGTTCCTGTGTGCTGTGTGAAGGAGGGTGAGTCCCTTCCCTCCAATCAGCTTTTAATGCTATCCTCATTGAGCTCTGCAGAGTGTAATTTCAGCTCTGCGCACCTCTTTTCTGACAGCTTAGACAAGCTTTATAAATTCTGGACTTTGAATGAATGTAGAGAAGAGAAGACAGCAGATAAACAGGTACAACTTACATAGAAGGATTTGTTTCATCTATGTGTATCACCTGGGGCCAGTCACTTTACTGGGTATATGGAAGGGTTTACAACCACTTTACACTACTCTTCAAGATCACAGGAGTGCAGTCCTCTTTTACTGTGACCCAGAATCAGCCAACAGCTTGCTAAAGCCTGCTGTCAGCTGATGTCACAGAGCAGCTCCAAACTCAACAATGCTGGGAACTATCTAGATGCCTGACAACAGCTGGCTCAGCCTCTCAGCACACCACTGAGAGCCTGAGCCAGCCGCTCTCACCCCCCCCCCCTGCAGCTCGGCGCTCCAATGAACGCTGGAGGGGAAGGGCGGAGAGCTGTGGCTTACAGTCACTGCACTCTGCTCAGAGTGGACCAGGAACCCAGGATCTAAGCGATCAGGGGTCATGTGATCGCTCAGTTCATGAGCTTAGAACCATCAGGAGACAGCTGTAGCCTCGGACTGATGCTGCAGCAGGAGGTGAGTATAGCTGTTTCTTTTTTAATATTCTTACATTTCTCCTTTAACTACTGCTGTTCGAGTGATTTGCCACTTTGAACAGTTAACATATATCTTACTGAATGATATGGATTACTGCACAGTGGCACATACTTTGTTATTAACTGTATTTTGCTCATTAAACAATTGCCAGAATAAAGACAATCCTACTGAACAGAAATTATATTGTCTTGCAGTTCAGCACTGGTCAAGTATATGCTGACCGTTCTAAGATCATTCAAGTCTTCTAGAGATGAGTTGCTATGGCAATCCAGTACAGAAGTACATCACAAACTGACATTTTTTTTTTAAATAGACCTTCTTCATGTCATTGTTACTGCTGTGAAACAAGCAGTATTGTGCATTTCATGATATATAATGTTACGTTGCTGCTGAAACATGTCATATTGGGGCCAGATCATCAAGGAAAACATTTGAGGGACTTGATATAATTGGAGGCCTGTGTTGACAAAACCTTTACTGGCATTTTGCAAGTGAAAAATAAAATGTTTTCACATACTTCTATATATTAAATGATAATAGGGTAATTGGACATGAGGGCATGATCATTCTACCTGAAGGCTGCCTTATTTATCCTTTTTGCAGGCAACTGTAGAGACATACTTGAACTTTTCAAGTGTGCAAGTTACACTGATGACCGTGCAAATTAGAATGTATCCAGACATCTTTGGACAGGCTGATGATGAGGATCAGACAATAAATGGAACATATCCAGTAATCAGCCAGCCAGGGGTTTCTAGTAAGCTCTGGTGAGCCCAAATCAAGAAATGATCATATCGCATCTATGAGCACCTTTGGAGCTTTTAATGGGCATTTCACTCAGATGAACACTCATAAACACTCATGCATGTCCAGCAGAAGACGGCCGAACATACACATGGGCCGAATGCCGGACATTTTTTTTTTTAACCAGCTGTTGTCTCCCAGCATTCGGCCTGTGTGTACAGGGCTTTACTAGAAGAACGAGCAGGGAAGAGGCCTTATTCTTTCCTGGACTAGACTGTCTGCAGATATTCAATCCTTCCCCAGAAAAAAAAACATTCTTATTATGTTCCCTCATATTTCTCCCCACTTTTTACTTAAACACACCTGGCTATCTACATGATGTAAAAGAAAATGTGATTCTTCAGACTAGACAACCTTATTTCATTGCCCCATGGTCCAGTTCTGATGCTCACATGCCCATTGTAGGAGCTTTTGACTGTGGACACCGGTTGCCCTCTTTCAATGCTGCATCCTGGCTTGCCTTCTTCTCATACTGCATCCTGGTATCATCTCTTTTCCAGGTAAGTGATGCACACACGCCGAGACGTCCACATGATGTAAAAGAAAATGTGATTCAGCAGACTCGAGAACCTTCTTTCATTGCTCAATAGTCCAGTTCTAATGCTCACTTGCCCATTGCAGGATCTTTTGGCTGTGGACATTGGTCAGCATGAGCACCCTTATCGGTTTGTGACTACACAGCCCCTTACACAACAAATTGCGATGCCCATTGTTTCTGCTTTCAACACAGTAACTTTAGGGACAAAATGTTTACTTGCTGCCTATTATATATCACCAACCTTCAGATGCCATTGTAAGGAGATAATCAATGCTGTTCACTTAACCTGTCAGTGGTTGTAAAGCTATGGCTGATTGGTGTATAGACACACCTGTGTTGTGCTGGGAGTGCCCTTGATTACATGTCCCCAGCACTGACACTGAGCCTTCCCTGACAGCTCCTGGTTTCATAGTAATGTTCAGGAGCTGGTAGGATGGGCTACTAATCATGTGATGACTGTGATAGCCAATCACAGTGATCACTAATTTGAGAAGCCTGCCCTATATCTCTTTCTTCTCATAATGTCTTTCAGGAGAAAAAAATATAGTGTATCTTTGTGGAGGCTCTCTAAAAAAGTAAATAAAATCTGTAAAAAAAAATAAATCCCTACTGCTTGGAAACCCTTTAACACTTCTTACATGGGCAGAGTATGTTTATTTAAAATGGTAGCCTTTTCTAAGCTTTTTTATACCATTTATGTTCTCCCGCAGCTCCTCTAACACTGTGATCTCACGTGTATCTAAATGTTCTCGAAGTTCACCTGAGGCAGCAGGAGAGCAGCCATAGGCCTACTTATCCTACAACAACTCTATAGTAATGGAGACCTCAAATTTCCTAATCTGGAACTGTACAACCTAGCATCTTTAACTATATGAGGGATTGAATTCACAGCACCTCATTGTATACTGATGCTGAATTTGATCAAAACATGACCCCCCCCCAAAAAAAATTTACTATTACTCATATACATAAAGAACTTCTACCTGCAGAGGTGTCTGCGAACCCTCTCTTATACTCAACATGGAAAGCATGGCATAGAATATGCATACGCTGCATGATAAATAGCCATGTGTCCCTTTTCCTCCCCTTTTGGAACAACCCAGACCTCCCAGAGTCCTCTAGTCATCCCACCTTTAAACAGTGGCACCATGGAGGCCTTTGCTATATCAAATTTTTTGGTAGATGTTGGTAACCAGCAATTATAAACTTCTAATGTAGCATTAGAGAAATTCCCTTTATAACAAAATGATATAGGGCGCATCATATGTGCAATATATTATAATGTGAACTATTAAATTATACAGGAAAAAGTGCTATAGTGCATGAACCATAAATGTGCTGCGTATGCAATAAAGTGATTCCAGTGCAACAAATCAAATGTCCTCAAATACTTTGAAGAAAACACAAAATTTTTCTTAGTAGATCCAATCACCACTTAATAAAGTGCACATGCTTTCTTATTCGTGCTTCACCCGAAGTGGTATATCAAAGCGCTCACCAGATAGTAGTGGCCACAAAGTGACCCTCAGGCATGAAAAACCATGTATCTTCAAAAGGTATCTTTTCCAGATCCTGACAGAAAGACTCCAATCACCAGTCAGCTGTGCGTGCGTCTTCAGGGAATCCTTTAGGAAATAGGGATTTCCTGAAGACGCGTGCACAGCGTAAAATATATTGAAAGGGAGGCTTGACTTACTGTTACGAGTCCTACGTTCCTGGATCAGCTGGGACACATGCCGAGATGCTAACCAATACCTGCAGAACATAAGGTATCGCTCGGTCTCTGCTTTCCTTCTCAGCTGCAGCTTAGTTTGCTGGTTTTTGTTCTGTACCTGCACACTTGTTTGGGAGTTTTAGCTTTTGTTGGAATAAAGACGTTTTTACACTATCCAAGTTTTTGTGGCTTTATGGGGAGCCACTTTTTGCAGATTTGGCTGATGTATTGATACACCGAGGCTCAGATATAGAAGCCATACACAATTTCTGCTGACTGGTGATTGGAGTCTTTCTGCCAGGAGCTGGGAAAGACACCTTTTGAAGATACATGGTTTTTCATGCCTGAGGGTCACTTTGTGGCCACTACTATCTGGTTTGATATACCACTTCGGGTGAAGCATGAATAAGAAAGCATGTGCACTTTATTAAGTGGTGAATTTTGTGTGTTTTCTTCAAAGTATTTGAGGATATTTAATTTGTTGCACTGGAATCACTTTATTGCATACGCAGCACATTTATGGTTCATGCACTATAGCACTTTTTCCTGTATAATTTAATAGCTCACATTATAATATATTGCATACATGGTGCTCCCTATATCGTTTTGTTATATTGTATTAGTATTTCTACTAATTTAGGAGCAGCCTCTGGCTGGTAGAGCACACGTTGCATATATTTTTGGCTCCGTGCCCATTAATTATTTATGCGAGAGAAATTCCCTTACTTATCCAACCATACATTTCTCCTTCTAAAGGCAAAATCCTACATTACCTCCATTAACTAAAACTTCTGTCAAAGAGACTGGGAAAACTCATTGGATACGCTCTTAGGACATCCTAACTCAAGTAAAAGAGCTGTGTCTACCCTATATAATTTTTTCTGGCAATTGCTGGATTACACTGCCACAACAACTGATCTAATCAAATGGACCAAGGATTTCCCCTATCTATCTACTAACACTCGCCTAAAAACATTGCGTTTGTCCTGGGGCATGATTAAAGCTGCAATGTACTGCAAAACGATGCTTAGGCTCTTCCACCATTCTAACATATCTCCACATCACTCTCACCTCATGGGCCTAAGATTCTTATTTTGCTGCCCGAGGTGTGGTAATCCAGATGCAGATTTGCTCCATGCTTTTTGGTTGTCCCCGGGAGTTAAATATTTTTGGCACTCACTGGTACGTTACACCACCACACGTTTAGAATCCCAGGGTGCTAGAATCCCAAGATGCTGCAAGCAACACCTATTATATCCAAAGAGAAGAAAGAAGAATTTTTGGGACTTTAAATAAGGTATAAGGGGCCGTTCGGGTCCCCTCCTCCATCCCGGTTCAATATTTGAAATTTAAAAACAGAACAAGAGGCGGGACTTTACATGAGGCACAGGGAAGCAGGTAAATAAATTGGGTAAAAAACAGCTTTAATACATTCAAATTGTCATATATTTACATATTTAATGTTAATGCATATTGCTATATATCAATATTTTATTTCATTAGAACCTAATATTGCACAGTAGTATACATTCCAACAAGGAAATAACAATTAAAAATGGTAGAAGGGTTTGGCGCTGTTCCTATTTAGTTTCCTACCTCCATATAGATTACTGGATTAAAATAAATTCTTAGGTGCACCGTGCATATATCAAATATTAAATACAATATGGATTCCCAAGTATACCGTGCATGAGTCAATTAAATATTCTGCTGCAATATTATGCCGTCATAGGTGATACATAACTTAAATGCTTACATATGTGATATTGCTAATGGGGGAAGAAAGGGGGGGGGAGGGGGGGGGGGGGAGAGGAGAGTGAGATAGGGAAGTGGGGAGGGGGTGTAGGAAGTCTGTTCCTAAGGAAAAATTACAATAATAGGATAAAGTGCAAATGTGCTGGTGCAATCCAAAAGGCAACAGTGACAAGATAAGGTGCAAACGTGCTTCAAAATTCTTTAGTAAGTCTCTTGTGCCATATTCTTGTGCTGTGGTGATAATCCTTCACTTATAATATCTCTTTGCTCTGAAAGTGCAGCCACTCACCAGATCACTTCACCCCTGCGGGGGTAGTGGGCGGTTACAGTTTTATCGCCACTGTACAGCGATCGCTGGCGGGCTCAGGATCGTGGTATGTCATATATAAAGAGAGAGGGAGTGCCCATAGCGTAAAATTGCTTTAAAAAGGTTTTATTACACAAAATGAAAGGGTACTCACACTTTTACAGTAAAAATCAAGCGAAATGGTAAAAACGTCAGAACCGTCATAAATATCCTTCAGCGCTGGTCCAGGAGGTGATGTTTGGGAAGCACAAATTAGGCCACGCCCTACGCGTTTCGTCGTTAGGACGTCTACGGGAGCATCCTAACGACGAAACGCGTAGGGCGTGGCCTAATTTGTGCTTCCCAAACATCACCTCCTGGACCAGCGCTGAAGGATATTTATGACGGTTCTGACGTTTTTACCATTTCGCTTGATTTTTACTGTAAAAGTGTGAGTACCCTTTCATTTTGTGTAATAAAACCTTTTTAAAGCAATTTTACGCTATGGGCACTCCCTCTCTCTTTATATATGACATACCACGATCCTGAGCCCGCCAGCGATCGCTGTACAGTGGCGATAAAACTGTAACCGCCCACTACCCCCGCAGGGGTGAAGTGATCTGGTGAGTGGCTGCACTTTCAGAGCAAAGAGATATTATAAGTGAAGGATTATCACCACAGCACAAGAATATGGCACAAGAGACTTACTAAAGAATTTTGAAGCACGTTTGCACCTTATCTTGTCACTGTTGCCTTTTGGATTGCACCAGCACATTTGCACTTTATCCTATTATTGTAATTTTTCCTTAGGAACAGACTTCCTACACCCCCTCCCCACTTCCCTATCTCACTCTCCTCTCCCCCCCCCCCCCTCCCCCCCCCTTTCTTCCCCCATTAGCAATATCACATATGTAAGCATTTAAGTTATGTATCACCTATGACGGCATAATATTGCAGCAGAATATTTAATTGACTCATGCACGGTATACTTGGGAATCCATATTGTATTTAATATTTGATATATGCACGGTGCACCTAAGAATTTATTTTAATCCAGTAATCTATATGGAGGTAGGAAACTAAATAGGAACAGCGCCAAACCCTTCTACCATTTTTAATATATCTCAGCTGTCCCCATTTTAGGGTGACTGCTTGTTGGGAGGCAGCAGTTCCAAACCATACCAATTAAGTCTTTATGTTCATTGCGCGGGTTCACCATCCCTTTACTAAGGAAATAACAATATTTACAAATACATGGAGTACTTGATGCATATGTTGCACACATAGCAGTTGATACCTATACAGATTAGTGACCCACTGAAATGTCACTTAATGGGGATAAAAACAAATGAAAATAGGTCTAGAAGGAACGTCCATACAGAGTTGATAAGTGGGTACACATATCGGTAGTTGTAAGCTCTATGCGTTTCAGGGCCTTATAGCCACTCTTTAGGAGCAAAACCGTAGTGATCACCTATGAATAGGGAAGACAACCATATTTAAATAATCTAAGGGGATTATGGAAACAAGTGGGCAAATGTAGAATATGAAAAACCCACTCATATATACATTTAGCCCACAAATCTATACATCTGCGCAATGGTGGTGCAGCCATGAGAATCACAGACGAGCCAAAGATGCCACATCCGGGAGCTGAGGGGACATACCAGGGCGACAGCAGCCAACACAAACAACGCCCCAAGTGGGTCAAAGTGTATCAAGTGACACAGGTGTTAGCTAAATGGGTTAGCCCCAATTGGGAGACCTCTGTAAAAAAAAAAGAGGTCGCCCTGGTACATGATGGTACATTAAAGAGCTAATGGTCTAGGAATAGGCTGGGTGCGCGAGAACAATTGTTTTTCTGAATTTTTTCTAAGTGTCAGAGAAATTGCTGACAGGGAAACTATATATACAGTATCTCACAAAAGTGAGTACACCCCTCACATTTTTGTAAATATTTAATTATATCTTTTCACGTGACAACACTGAAGAAATGACATTTTGCTACAATGTAAAGTAGTGGGTGTACTGCTTGTATAACAGTGTAAATTTTCTGTCCCCTCAAAATAACTCAACACACAGCCATTAATGTCTAAACCGCTGGCAACAAAAGTGAGTACACCCCTAAGTGAAAATGTCCAAATTGGGCCCAATTAGCCATTTTCTCTCCCTGGTGTCATGTGACTCATTAGTGTTGCAAGGTCTCAGGTGTGAATGGGCAGCAGGTGTGTTAAATTTTGGTGTTATCGCTTTCACTCTCTCATACTGGTTACTGGAAGTTCAACATGGCACCTCATGGCAAAGAACTCTCTGAGGATCTGAAAAAAAGAATTGTTGCTCTACATAAAGATGGCCTAGGCTATAAGAAGATTGCCAAGACCCTGAAACTGAGCTGCAGCATGGTGGCCAAGACCATACAGCGGTTGAACAGGACAGGTTCCACTCAGAACAGACCTCACCTTGGTCGCCCAAAGAAACTGAGTGAACGTGCTCAGCGTCATATCCATAGGTTGTCTTTGGGAAATAGACGTATGAGCGTTGACAGCATTGCTGCAGAGGTTGAAGGGGTGGGGGGTCAGCCCCTGTCAGTGCTCAGACCATACGCCACACACTGCATCAATTTGGTCTGCATGGCTGTCGTCCCAGAAGGAAGCCTCTTCTAAAGATGATGCACTAGAAAGCCTGCAAACAGTTTGCTGAAGACAAACAGACCAAGGACATGGATTACTGGAACCATGTCCTGTGCTCTGATGAGACCAAGATAAACTTATTTGGTTCATATGGTGTCAAGCATGTGTGGCAGCAACCAGGTGAGGAGTACAAAGACAAGTGTGTCTTGCATACAGTCAAGCGTGGTGGTGGGATTGTGGGATTGTCATGGTCTGGGGCTGCATGAGTGCTGACAGCACTGGGGAGCTACAGTTCATTGAGGGAACCATGAATGCCAACATGTACTGTGACATACTGAAGCAGAGCATGATCCCCCTCCCTTCAGAGACTGGGCCGCAAGACAGTATTCCAGCATGATAATGACCCCAAACACCTCCAAGACGACTACTGCCTTGCTAAAAGAACTGAGAGGTAAAGGTGATGGACTGGCCAAGCATGTCTTCAGACCTAAACCCTATGGAGCATCTGTGGGGCATCCTCCACCGGAAGGTGGAGGAGCCCAAGGTTGCCAGTGGTTTAGACCAGTGTTTCTCAACTCCAGTCCTCAAGGCGCACCAACAGGTCATGTTTTCAGGATTTCCACTATTTTGCACAGGTGATTTGATCAGTATCACTGCCTTAGTAATTACCACAGCCTTTTCATCTGAGGGAAATCCTGAAAACATGACCTGTTGGTGCGCCTTGAGGACTGGAGTTGAGAAACACTGGTTTAGACATTAATGGCTGTTTGTTGAGCTATTTTGAGGGAAAAGCAAATTTACACTGTTATACAAGCTGTACACTCACTACTTTATATTGTAGTAAAGTGTAATTTCTTCAGAGTTGTCACATGAAAAGATATAATAAAATATTTACGAAAATGTGAGGGGTGAGATACTATATATATATATATATATATATACAGTATATATATATATATATATATATATATATATATATATATATATATATATATATATATATATATATATTCCATATATATGTGTTTAGCTGCTTGCCAAGGTCATTAGCTTCAGCTTTCAATGTGTTAAGGCAGGCCATACATTTTGAATAAGCTGTCAGCTATCAACACACGAGAATGCACAAAAAACATACCTGCACCTTTTTTCTGATCTTTTTTGGGCCTAAAAGTATATTTGAACTAATGTTATTTGGTTGTTCTGAATTTATATCAGTGCCTCCCCTTACAATAGTGCCTTCCTTACATCAGAGCTTCCCCCTTACATCAGTGCCCTCTTACATAAGAGTCCTCTCTTCTTACATCAATGTGCTTCCCTTACATCAGAGTACATCCCTTACATTAATCCCCTCCCCCTTACATAAGTGTGTCCGCCCCTTACCTCAGTGTGCCCCCCCCTTATATCAATGTGCTCCCACCCCCCTTTACATCAATGTGCCCCCCTACCTTACCCAGCATGGTTGTAGCAGCTCAGCGGAGGAGAAAGTGTGATTGGTGAAGTTCTGTCCTCCTTTTTGAACTGGGCAGAGGAGGGGAGAGGCGTGCAGAGTTTTACAGTCCTCTCTTAGGCAGTACAGTAGTAGTAACTACTTTGAAAGTGATCTTTCAGCTGCAGCTGCTCTTGTCATTGTCAGATGCAGCTCAAAGATCAGTTCTGTGCAGTGAGAGATCAGTGATTGCTGGGACTATCCTACATTCAGTGTAACGAGCAGGTAGTGATCCTCCAGCATGCACACAAAGTGCCCTACAATCAGTGACAACCCTTCCTTCCTAGTCTGGCTGTGATCTATTTGATGTGGAGGAGGAAGGATCAGCCGGGCTCTGCTCAACTCCTAGTCCTAGAAAAAGACAAGCAGTGCCTGTCGGGGTAAGGGCTTACCTGACTCGCTCCTTCCTCATACACACACAAACTTTCCTGGAAGGTTTGCTCAGCCAACACAGAGGCGGCAGCCACTCAATGGCAGAACAGTACAGGCAGCAGGAGCGCTGCATTGTCAGGAAAGAGAAGGGGGATAGAGAACACATACCACACTGCCTATGGGCTCTTTCCTCCTAGCTCCTTCACTACTCCTGTCAGTAACAGCACCCCTTTCAATGTGACGCCCAGGGCACATCACCCCCTGCCCCCCTAGTTTCGGCCCTGTTGCCATCTTTGGGTAATGAAATCACCTGAAATCCCAACCCCTTTGTTTACATTTAGCTCTCAGTTGGGGAATCTCCAGGATGATACCTGAATGGGGCTGGGGGCAGATTCCCCATGAGGGAAGCTGTCACATTAATGAAGCTCCCTAGCACAGGCATGCCCCACTCTGAGTAATGGCATACTTCTGAACATCAGAAGTCTTAATTACTGCTCCTAATGTGTCAACTAACGGTAATTTTTTAAGAATCTGTCACTACCAAAGTGAAAGATTCCCAAAGGGGTGGCAGTAAGAACTAACTTAATTTAATATCCATGTTGTTAATGTTACAGGCACTGGCGCAAATGCTTGCCTGCATTAGGCGCTGGCAATTCTGAAGGAGCCTACCACCATAAAATTGTCATAAAACCTTTTTTAAACCCTTTTTAAAATGCCTTTATGGCCTAACAGCATTTTTAAAAAAAAGGTTACTCCTGCTGGATTATTTGGTTGATTACTATTATTTCTGCAATTTAAGCTGGTGCTGGGGGTTTCCTCCTGCTCTCTGCTTTTTACCTGCAGGTGATCTGAGTGCTCACATTTGTGTCCAAGATTACTCCCAATAAAGATTTTACAAAGGTTAGTAGGGATTGGCCGAACACCCCCCCCCCCCCCCCCCCCGGTTCAGTTCGCAGCAGAACATGCAACAAACAGAAAACTTGTGCAAACATGCGAACCCTATTAAAGTCTATGGGACACAAACATGAAAAATCAAAAGTGTATATTTTAAAGGCTTATATGCAAGTTATTGTCATAAAAAGTGTATGGGGACCCGGGTACTGCCCCAGGGGACATGCAAACAAAAGTTTTTAAAACAACCATTTTTTTCAGGAGCAGTGATTTTAATAATGCTTAAAGTGAAACAATAAAAATGAAATATTCCTTTAAATATCATGTCTGGGGGGGTCCACTTAATCTGCCTGTAAAGTGGCGCATCTGTGTGATGAGTAAAACAGCGCCCCAGCAAAATGACATCTCTAAAGTAAAAAATGTCATTTAAACGGCTCCCAGCAATATAGATAAAAAATCCAGGAAAAAATTGGAGTGGGTTCCCCTCCCAGCCCATACCAGGCTCTTAAGGGGAACTCCATGCCAAAATTAAAAAAAACAAAACAGCGTGGGGCCCCCCCAAATCCATACCAGGCCCTTTGGGACCGGCATAGATTTTAAGGGGAACTCCACACTAACATTTTTTAAAAATTGGCATGGGGTCCCCCCCAAAATCCATACCAGACCCTTTCCGAGCAGCAGCATGGCAGGCAAGGACAGTGGGGATGAGCCTGAACCATACCAGGCCTCTTGGCCTCAACATGGGGAGGGTGCTTTGGGGGGACCCAAAACTGATGAAGAAATTTGTTTTTTTTTTACATTTTTTTGGGGGGATATTTATTATAGCAAAAATAAAAAATAAGCCGCAGAGGTGATCAAATACCACTAAAAAAAAGCTCTATTTGTGGGAAAAAAGGACGTCAATTTTGTTTGGTTGTTTTGTTTGTACCGCGCAATTGTCAGTTAAAGCAACGCAGTGCCGTATCGTAAAAAAATGGCCTGGTCATTAAGGGAGCAAATCCTTCCGGTCCTTAAGTGGTTAAGTTATAGGCATTTAGTTTTGTCAACAATTACCAGAGAGAAAAAATTACTGTTCTCCGTATTTAAACTTCACAGCTTCTCATTTAGTCAAACCATTTCAGAGATCGGAGAAGTGTTATTAAAACTGAAATCAGTTATTTGAAGGCTGTGAATGTCATACTGTGATTATTATGTACCTGGGGCCGAGGGTAGGGTCCTTAAACAGTTCCTTCTCTTACTGATTAACTTTTGCAGCAACACAGTTATTCTTTGTTCAATGTTTGGGACACAAACTCTTGTGTATACTAACCCTGACTCCTAATTCTTTTTTATCTATTTGTCCTAGCACTTTGTACATTAGACTCTGGACTACAATAATGCCCATTCACAAATAAAAAGTAGTCATACAACAAAGGATATGCTCTTTAAAGCTTGTTAAAGTTTAGACAGGAAGATGTTTAATTAAAAAGGTGAGCAGTAAGTGGGGCCACAAGGGCAAAAAAAGGCATATGCCATGGACCCACCAGTCTAGTGAACCCACCAGAAGATAGGAGGATGCTATGTAGGGCTCCCTTTTATCTAAGCACTGCAGCTTGCGTTTCAAGTCAGTAGAGCTGCAGGTGAAGTTTGTTAATAAGAAGAAAAGAGGGAACCTCTCCTCAGATTGAGTACCTGCTATTTATGTAATTACATAATACTGACTTAGAGACAGGAAAAAAAAGGTATGATGCTTCACTACCAAAGTGGGGCTTCCAGGTGCATCTTTAGTTGTACTGGTCTATAGCACTGCAAACCTTAAAATGCAGAACACACAACAGTTTATTATATTTTATATAGACGATATACGTCATATTGCCAAAAGTATTGGGACACTTGCCTTTACACGCACATGAACTTTAGTGGCATACCAGTCTTATGCCCTGTACACACGGTCGGATTTTCCGACGGAAAATGTGTGATAGGACCTTGTTGTCGGAAATTCCGACCGTGTGTGGGCTCCATCACACATTTTCCATCGGATTTTCCGACACACAAAGTTTGAGAGCAGGCTATAAAATTTTCCGACAACAAAATCCGTTGTCGGAAATTCCGATCGTGTGTACACAAATCCGACGCACAACGTGCCACGCATGCTCAGAATAAATAAAAAGATGAAAGCTATTGGCTACTTCCCCGTTTATAGTCCCGACGTACGTGTTTTATGTCACCGTGTTCAGAATGATCGGATTTTCCGACCACTTTGTGTATGCAAGACAAGTTTGAGCCAACATCCGTCGGAAAAAATCCTAGGATTTTGTTGTCGGAATGTCGGATCAATGTCCGACCGTGTGTACGGGGCATTAGTCTGTAGGGTTCAATATTGAGTTGGCCCACCTTTTGCAGCCTTAACAGCTTCAACTCTTGTGGGAAGGCTGTCCACAAGGTTTAGGAGTGGGTCTATGGGAATGTTTGAGCATTCCTTCAGAAGTGCATTTGTGAGGTCAGGCACTGATGTAGGATGAGAAGGCCTGGCTTGCAGTCTCCGATTTAACACATCCCAAAGGTGTTCTATTGGGTTGAGGTCAGGACTCCACGCAGGCCAGTCAAGTTCCTCCACCCCATATGTAGTGGTGATATACTTGTAGGCACAGATTTTATTTAATATATAATAATATAATCATCATTGGTGGAATGTATCCCTCTATAATGTATTTATAATAATATAATCTTAATTGATGGTTTATAACAATATCTAACTTTAAGGAAGACAAGCATATCATAAACTATAACAGAGTGCCTCTCTCCCTACAGGCCTCTACAGGGATGGGCATTCCATTATGCGCTACAATGGTTAGTTAGTGCAGTATTGCAAATCGCATCCCAGGATAAAGAAGCAATGCCCAGCCATGGGCAGTGTTCAGAAAGGTGGTAAGTCTGGTCAGAGCTCTAAAGTTTTTATCACCACTTTGCAGAGAAGGTTTGGGGAGATGGGAGGAATATGGTAAAGGTTATGGCACCAATCCCATGAACAAATAAAAAAGTAACACTATACCATGAAATTAGAGATATTTTATTTATAACTAGTTGCCTGGCTGTTTTTGGCATACTTGTTCTAGAATTTGGATCAGTTACTCAGAAGTTAAAGAAGACATTGGATCAGCATGACAGCCAGGGAACCAAGGTTTTTAAACAAGGAGGACGTCAATGACAGCCTGCATATTTTCCCAGTACAGATTACCTTTTAGGTATTCCCAAATCTTACTATGTTGGAGTATTGAAAATCAATATGTTACGAGATGTGAGTAGCTCCTCTTTCTTCTCTATAACATGTTATAGATGGTGGGGAGTGGGAACTGATGCAATCAGGCATTTGTTGTGGTAATCATTTATGCTGGCACATGCCTACTTTATGTTTGCAACTGTGCAAGAACTGTAGCTGAATGGGTCTAGAGAACAAATTATTCTGGTTGTCTAGTTTAGGAGATCAACTTATGTCTTTGACATATTTGATTCTACAAGTACCTGTAACAATGAAATCAGGCATGAACTAGTGATAAAGTAATAGCAGGTACCGCAACATTCTTTTATGTACTAATCTTGTACTAATACAATATTTTTTACTTTCTGCTATAAAACATATCCAATAAAAATATGTAAAAAATCAAATTTCTTCATCAATTTAGGCCAATTTGTATTCTGCTACATATTTTTAGTAAAAAAATTCCCAATTAGTTTATATTGATTGGTTTGCGCAAAAGTTTTCGCGTCTACAAACTATGGGATAGATTTAGGGACTTTTTATTTATTTATTTTTACTAGTAATGGCGGTGATCAGCGATTTTTAGCTGGACTGCAACACTAAGTGACACTTTTTGGGCACCAGTGACACCAATACAGTGATCAGTGCTAAAAAAAATGAACTGACACTGTATAAATGACACCGGCAGGGAAGGGGTCAACATCAGGGGCGATCAAAGGGTTAAATGTGTTCCCTATGTGTGCTTTCTAACTATGTGGGGGATGCTGACACTAGACAAAGAGAGAGATCTGTGTTCCTGATTAGTAGGAATCACAGATCTCTCTCTCTTCCTCTGTGACAGAACGACAGGGTCTGCCTTGTTTACATAGGCAGACCGCCGTTCTGTCATTCCCCTGAATGATCGTGACTGGCCGGTGGCCATCGCGGCCGCGGGACCCGCTGATTGGCTCCCGCTGTGTCCAATCATACGTTGCGGGTCACCTTAACGTACAGGTAGAGAGAGAGAGAGAGATGAAGCCTTACTAAGCTCTGGAGCAACTGCACTTGCAAAGTGCACAGTCTATTTGCCCTTAGTAAATCAATTCCAAAGCCTTAATATGCTATTTTTCATATTTCCCCAGAAATGTAGTTTTAATCATGACCATAATAACTAAAAAGAAATCATTTGTACAATGCTATTCTCTGTATCTAATAATGGATAGCACTACACAATAATATGGTAGGCGCACCTAACGCTGAAGAGGATTTTGGCCAAAAGATGAAAACAAACCAGGGGCAGGCCGCAGCTGTCTTCCTAAGGTATGTAAGCAGCTGGGGTGAAAAATTCTGGTATATATTAGGGTGGGTTAGTGTATTCTTATTACCCTCCCTGGTGGTATGAGTATGTCAGATTTTTGATGCTCAAAGCGTTACATTGTTTCGCATGGAAATTTGGTGTTTTATATTGCAGGCCTGTAATTCTTTGGAATAACTCGCTTAAATCTGTCCAAACAAGAGTCTAGTAGACATCCCGGGTATGATAAAGTTTGAAACACGAAATCATAAATTATAATATAATAAATAATTATAACAAATAATAATATAATAATAATAAAATGTATTCAATAATGTAATCAAATCAAAAACACTGAAATTTGCTCAGCAGAATTGTCGCTGTCGCCACTTTTAGTGTCTGATGACGAGTTTCACCATGATTCACTATCGCTCAATTCCGCAAGTGTTCTATATAACAAAAAAGTGTATCCAGGGCATTGGACAAAGCACTAGGAACACAAGGGAGGTGGAATGATTTGATACAGTAATGTAATCTGTAAGATTACAATGTATTGTATGTGTTATGTTTTTTTCACTTTTTGAAATTCCCGCCGACTCCGTCCCCATGCGTCACGACGCTCGCAGGGAACGGAGCCCAGAACACAGAGCATCGGGCGAAGGACGCGGCCACTGGACACAGCGGGGAGACATCGCAGGATCCTGGGGACAAGGTAAGTAACTTTCCCTGGATCCTGAGATGCAATCCTGAGTGTGGCTCGGGGTTACCATATTTGGCACTGAAGATTAAGCCCAAGCCACACTCGGGAATACCGCCAGGGAGGTTAAGGTTGGCCATACATTATACAATTCTCTTGTACAATTTTATTTACATTTACCAAAACCATATAATATGAGGTTAAACCTAAACACTTTCAATTAGTATACAATCAGGCAGGCCCTTGCACTACATAGTTGAAGATAAAGCTAAAGGATAAGGATTGAATAAGAATATTTTTTATAATGTATCCTTTAGTACATAATTTGTAATACAATTAGTCTGTGTTGTTATACTACCAGAGGGTTAGCACATACATCTGTTTTTAGAAGTTTTCCAAATCACTCTCTACTACATACTGATAAACAGGCAAGGCACTAGAAACAGGCAACTTTTTACCTTTCATACATGCCTTTCAAATGAGTATCTAAAGAAAAACTCAGGGTCTACCCTATTCAGGGTATGTATCATCTGGGTTAGCAAAGGACTAGAGCTGCTGTGCTGCTGCTGAACACTAAGGCCCGAGTTCACATCTCGCTATTTGGGATCGCAGGCAGAATAGCTGCGATTCTGCCTGTGATCCCAAATCACTTGGCAATCACAGCACAATATACTGCACGCGTTTGGGTGCCATTAACCTTCAATGGCACCTCAAATGCAATGCGATTCTGGCACGATTGTCTAGTAACAGGAAAAAAATTATAAATGTACATCTTTTTGAACTAAACAAATGTGCATTTATTATTGTAAAACATTGCACCTGCGATCAACAGATCACGGGTGCCATGCAGTACTCCAGACCTGTCTGTTATCTGTCTGCTCATACGGGCAGGCAGATACACACTGACAGGAAGAGAGAATGAACTACCAAAGCATTCAACAGCTCCATGGTAGTTCATTGAGAACTACAAGCTGACAGCTGCAAAGACTGTCAGTACTTGTAGTTTCCCATTCACTCCCATTCCCACTATGAATAAATGTTGTGGTTGGGTGGCCAGGCCCCCACACGGCCACATTATTTTCAAACAGTGACAGCGGATGCCCAGAGAAGGTGCCCACTCGCGGTCATTGGGGAGGGGGGGTGGGAAAGGCTGTAGCTGCTGGAAACATGTTCCACCCTAGATATGTGGGGAACATGTAACATGTTCCAAAAGGTGAACTAATCCTTTAAGCAAAAGGACTGCCCTATGGGACGTGCAGAATTGTGTGAAAATTACAATGTCAAAATCTCGTAGTGGGAGCACTTGTTCCTGCTACGTGATGATGTGAACAGGGCCTTAAAGCTGCATGGACCAATTGCCAAATCATTGAATCCTAAGGCCCAGAAGGCATCTCATGTTAACATATGCAGTTAATATCTGCTTGATTATTACTGAGAAGAATTGACTGCCTGCAAATGATTCTTCTACTAGCAAACATCAAACAAGATGTTGCAACATTCTAAAGGCCCGGACACACGATCTGACTTTTTGACAACAAACATGCAAATTAGGTGTTTTGGAGCAACATCCGACCATGTGTACTCTCCATCGGACAAACTTTTTCTGTTTCCATTGGACTTTTGTTGGCTGTGCGAACGCACAAACTTTCAGCAACAAAAGTCCGATGGAGCAAAGTCCAATCGTGTGTACAGAAAACCATCGGACTTTTGTACAAACTACAGTACGCAGCCACGAGAATGTTTCCAGTGCGCTCTTGCCGACAGGGTAATGTACATCTTGCGCTGGCTGCAACAGGAAAAACACATTTTCCTGCTGCGGCGGGCGCGAGAGGGAATTCCCCTCTGGGGGAATACCAGGCCTAATTCTGGCATGAATTTTAAGGGAAACCCCCTACGCCGAAAAAACGGCGTGGGGGCCCCCCCAAAATCCATACCAGACCATTATCCGAGCACGCAGCCCAGCCGGTCAGAAAAGGAGGTGGTCATCGGATGACATGACCACGCCCTTTATGACATCACAGTTCCAGCATACCCCGGGACTGTGACATCATAGGGAGGCGGGGTCACCGCCTATATAAGTCATTGGGAGCACTCACACAGCATTACAGCGGGAGAGAGTCCTGTCAACATCAGAAAAAGAGAAGAGGGAAGAAGACGACGCAGAAGTCCGGGCCACCGCTAGCAAAAGAGTGGAAAAAGATAGCAGAGGAGCCAGCAGAAGAACCGGACACCGGGAGAAGAGACTGGAGAGAGCGGCGAAGTCGGAAGAAGACCCCCGAAGTCAGAAGAAGACCCCCAGAGCTGTCTAATAAATTACTATAAAAATTCAAGTTAGACTTACCGGTAACCTGTTTTCCTTGAGTCTTTCAGGACAGCACTTGAGAGAGTGACTCCTCCCCTTGCCAACAGGAAACACCTCTTCCACCAAACTTTAAAAGGAGGCTCCTTTCCACATCTTGTCAGTAGTAGTAGAGAACCTCCGGCCCCAAACTGGAACACATAATCGAGATATGATTAGTCACAGTATATATATGTAAAAACAATAGGGCGGGATGCTGCTGTCCTGAAAGACTCAAGGAAAACAAGTTACCGGTAAGTCTAACTTGAATTTTCCCTTATCGTCTTTCAGGACAGCACTTGAGAGGATAAGAGAGACTTACCCCCCTAGGGAGGGACCACAGCCTGCAGAACCTTTCTGCCAAAAGCCTGATCACCTGCTGATAGGAGATCCAGTCTGTAATGACGGACAAACGTTAAGTAGCTTGACCACGTAGCCGCCTTACAAATCTGATCTGGGGTGGCACCAGCTCTTTCTGCCCATGTAGTGGCCTGGGCTCTTGTTGAATGAGCCCTAATTCCCAGCGGGGAAGATAAACCCATTTGAGAATAGGCTACAGAAATAGCTGTCTTAAGCCATCTAGCCAATGATGCTTTTGATGCTTGTTGGCCTTTCTTGTTTCCAGAAAAAAGAACAAATAATGAATCTGAAACTCTAAACCCTCCTGTTACTTCCAAATACTGTAATAGGATACGTCTTACGTCCAAATTGTGAAAACTGCTCTTCCTTTGCACCCGAAGGGTTAGCAGAAAAGGTTGGTAGAGTAATCTCCTGAGACCTGTTACTAAAGCTTGCCACTTTTGGCAAAAACCCCGGATCTACTTTAAGGACAACTCTATCAGGAAAAACTGACAAAAAAGGCTCTTTTACTGATAGAGCGTGCAGTTCACTAATCCTTCTTGCTGAAGTAATTGCGACCAGAAAAATAGTCTTCAAAGTTAAATTCTTTAGGGATATGGCCTGTAAAGGCTCAAATGGTTCTTTTGCCAGAGCCTGCAGAACCACCGAAAGATCCCAATTTGGGAAATGCTTCACCGGGACCGGTCTAGACCTGGAAAGTGCTTTGAAAAATCTCATGATCAGAGTTTCTGAAGATAAGGATCTCTCCAGATAAACTCCTAAGGCGGCCACCTGCACCTTAAGGGTGCTGACCGCCAAATTCTTGTCTGCACCGTTTTGCAAGAACTCCAGCACTGAAACTAGATCTTTAACCTCCCTATGTTCAGAATGACAGAAAGAAACATAGACTTTCCATACTTTGGCGTAAATATCCCTGGTTACCTTTTTCCGACTGGAAAGCAACATCGTAGTTAAATGTTCAGAAAAGCCTTTGCTTCTCATTAACTGCTCCTCAGATACCAGGCAGTGAGTTTTATCCTGCCTACATCTGGATGATGCACTGGCCCCTGAGTCAACAGATCCTGACTGAGCGGAAGATGCCAACATGGTTTTATTGCCAACTGAAGAATCGTGGAAAACCAAGCCCTCTTTGGCCAATATGGAGTAATCAAAATTATTGATACTCTCTCTTCTAGTATTTTCCTCAACACTAGAGGGATTAACCTGAATGGAGGAAAAGCATACCCTAGGTGAAAATCCCATGGATGTGCCAGAGCATCTATCCCCTGAGAGCAAATGTCTCTCTGAAGGGAGAAAAAATTCGGGAGCTGCGTGTTGTGTTTTGAAGCAAACAGATCTACCTGCGGAAGGCCCCAAACACTGGTGATTAATGCAAACACCTTCCTGTTCAGACTCCACTCTGATTCCTGAACTTTCTGTCGGCTCAGATAATCCGCTACTTCGTTCAATGTGCCTTTTAGATGGACTGCGGATAGAGATAGTAAGTGGTTCTCTGCCCACTCCAGAATCTCTACTGACAGTAAGTGAAGAGCCCTGCTTCTTGTGCCTCCCTGTTTGTTCAGGTAGGCTATGGCCGTGGCATTGTCTGAAAAAATCTGGACATGGCAACCTATGAGGTTTTGAGAGAAGAAAGCTAATGCTAGAGCAACCACCTTCAGCTCTCTCCAATTTGAGGATTTTTGGGCCTCGAACTGGGACCATGTTCCCTGCGCTAAGGCCTGACCCATGTGGGCCCCCCATCCCTGCAAACTGGCGTCTGTTGTGACCACTTTCCCGGTCGGAAAAGACCAAAGAAGACCTTTTTGCAGTACCACCTGACTTTTCCACCACCAAAGTGAACGTTTGACTCTGGTGGGAATCTTTACTTTTGTATCTAAACTTTCCATCCTGTGGTTCCAGGTCCTTAGAAGGAACCTCTGTAGAGTCCTGAAATGCAGCCTTGCCCATTGGATGGCTGGCATTGAAGAGGTTAATGTCCCCAGAGCCGACATAACCTTTCGGACTGAAATCAGTTGATTTGTTTGTAGTGCCGTTATTACCTTTTGGACCTTGATCTTTTTCTCTTCTGGAAGAAAAAACTTTTGCTCCACTGAATCTATCAAATAACCCAGAAACAGTACTTGCTGAGCTGGGATGAAATTTGATTTTTGAACATTCACTATCCACCCTATTGACTCCAAATGACTGCGGGATATGCTCAAATCCTCCTGCAACTTTTCCCTGGATGGGGCAAAAAAGAGGAGGTCGTCCAGATATGGAATTACCGCAATCCCCTGGAGTCGAAGAGGGGCGAGGGCTTCCGCCATTATCTTCGTAAAAATACGATGAGCTGACGACAGGCCGAAGGGAAGGGCCCTGAACTGAAGATGTATAATCTCCTTGCCCATATTCACCGCAAACCTCAGGAACTTCTGAGACTGAGGTGCTACAGGAATATGAAGATAAGTATCCCTCAGATCGATTGATGCCATAAAACAATCTTTTGTCAGAATGCTTCTGACCGTGAAGATTGAGTCCATACAAAACTTTTTGTACAGGACTGACCTGTTCAGGGGTTTTAGGTTGAGGATAAGACGGAAGTTTCCGGATGGTTTTCTTATCAGAAAGATGTGAGAATAGAAACCCTGACCCTGTTCTTCTGGGGATACTGGTATCACTACCCTCTGGTGCCTCAGATCTCTTAAAAGGTTCTTCATGGCCAGAGCCCTTGTTTGATCCCTTGGTAGGTTTGTTACAAAGAATCTTTCTGGCGGGCGATCCGAAAACTCTATCCTGTAACCTTGGGACAGCATGTCCAAAATATATAGACTTTCTGTCATGCTGGCCCAAATGGGAAGGAAACCTTGCAGCCTTCCCCCCACCGGTACGCACAAGTCATTGTGTTTTACCGGAGGCTGCAGGAGGATGGAAAAGGACATTTCCTTTTCCCTTTCCCTTCTGCGAAGCCCAATTTTTTCTTTTCTCCTGGGGTTTGTTTTGTTCTTGAGCCCTTTGGGAACGAAAAAAACGTTTAACTGGCTGTTTTTTCTTTTTGATGGGAAAAGACTTCTTTTTATCCGCAGTTCTATCTAGAACCGCATCTAAGTCAGGCCCAAAAAGCAAGTCACCCAGGAACGGTATCCCACACAGCTTGTTTTTGGATGCCGCGTCCCCCGGCCAAGTTTTCAACCACAAAGCCCTTCTGGCTGAGTTGGCCAGGGCAGCAGATCTAGCTGTCATTTTAATTGATTCCGCTGATGCATCAGATATAAATGCGACAGCGGCTGACAGAGTTGAGAATGAATCCAAAATCTCTTGTTTTGGTGAGTCTGCTGAGATATGGGCCTTAAGTTGCTCTAACCAGAACTCCATATTTCTGGATACCACTGTAGTTGCCATAGCCGGTTTAAGATTTCCCATGATAGATTGCCAAGCCCTTTTTAGAACCTGGTCCATCCTTTTATCCATGGGATCTCTCAACACCCCCATGTCCTCGAATGCCAAATCTGTAGACCTCGAGACCTGGGAAAACGCGGCATCTAGTTTGGGGTTTTTGTTCCAAACCGCCGCTGGATCTTCGTCAAAAGGAAAACGCCTTTTTAAGGCTTTGGGAAAGAAAGGCTTTCTCTCTGGCTCTGCCCACTCTTTCTTAATAGCTTCAGAAATAACAGAGTGCACTGGGAAATTGCGATTTTTGTGCTCGCTAAGCCCTGCATACATTTTATCATGCAGAGATAACTCCTTTCTTTCCTCCTCCAGACCCAGTGTGGTATAGATTGCTTTTAACAGGCCATCTACCTGTTCTAAAGACAATTTAAATTTTGAAGGTAAATTTTCTCCTTCCTCACCCTCATCAGAATCCTCAGATTGAGAGGGGAAATGTCCCTCTGGGGTAGGAGATGCCTCAGTCTCCACCGCCGGGACTATAAGTGAGCCTTGGGAGGACTGTGAGGTAGTAGGCTGACTCAGGGATGGGTTTGCTAGGGAAGAGCGAAATGATTGAATAGTCGCATCAAGTTCTTTTTTAACAGATGCAATCAAGTCGCTGCAAGCGGAAGAAGCTTCTTCTTTCACTAGCAAATCAATACAAGCTTGACATAACGTCTTCTTCCATCCTTCAGGTAGCTTGGATTTACATGAAGGACATTTTCTTTTTGCCACTGGATCAGAGCTCTTGGCCTGCCATGAGACAAAAGAAGAAACCATCCTAATGTCCTATACCCAAAGATGCTCACCACAGGTGCACAGTAAGAACTAAACTGCCTTATGTGCCCAGACAGGCCCCTGCCACCGGGGGGGAGAGAGAGAGAGAGAGACCCCACAGTACAAGGAGGACAGTATACAACTGCCCCTTACCTGGGCCTTGCTGGTGCCTGTGCCTGTCCCACTTGCTGCCGCCATCGATTCCATCGAGGAGCGCTTGCTGTGTTTGTGTGGCTAAACGCCGGTTCCGGACTCCAATAGCGCCTGTGCGCCGGACCGGAACCGCCAAATAAGCACCAGCCCCGTTCCTCCCCTTTCCCTCTGCGATTTCCGGCGGAAATGACGCCGCACGCCTGTTCCGTGGGCTCCGCCCCCTCCGGATGCCTCACTTCCGGCGGATGGAGCCCCGCTGCCATCCCCAAGATGGCGGCGGTGCAAAAAGCAACAGGCGGTGGACCTGAGAAAAAAAACACAGTAAACGGCCACCGCCTGTCTTGCCGCCGCCTAGGAGCGATGCCCACGACAGTCGGACTCACCCTGAGCCCATATGAAGAGGGAGAGGGAGCCCAGCCAGCAGCACTTCACCTCAGCTGTGGAATGGGAGGAACAGCTCTCATGAGGTAACAAAGTGTTTGATGAAAAAAACCAGGAAACCTGAGCTCCCAGGACAGCACCTGAGAGCCCTGACTTCCCCACGAAGTGTTCCCTCCGGAGGAAACACAAAAACTGACAAGATGTGGAAAGGAGCCTCCTTTTAAAGTTTGGTGGAAGAGGTGTTTCCTGTTGGCAAGGGGAGGAGTCACTCTCTCAAGTGCTGTCCTGAAAGACGATAAGGGAAAACCTGTGTAGTATGTTTTTTTTATTGACACTTTTTTCCCTAGGTGAATGGGTAGGGGTATGATGTACCCCATGCTCATTGACATAGGGTGGGGGGCAGGGATTTGGGGGCCCCCTTATTAAAGGGGGCTCCCGGATTCCGATAAGCCCGCGCCCGCAGACCCCGACAACCAACGGCCAGGGTTGTCGGGAAGAGGCCCTTGTGCTCATCAACATGGGGACAAGGTGCTTTGTGGTGGGGGGCCACAGGGCGCCCCCCACCCCCAAAGCACCCACCCCCCATATTGAGGGCATGTGGCCTGGTATGGTTCAGGAGGGAGGGGGCCGCTCGCTTGTCCCCACCACCTTTCCTGACCGACTGGGCTGCGTGCTCGAATAAGGGTCTGGTATGGATTTTGGGGGGACCCCCGCGCCATTTTTTCAGCGTAGGGGTTCCCCTTAAAATCCATACCAGACCTAAGGGCCTGGTAAGCCCCTGGAGGGGAACCCATGCCGTTTTTTTATTTAAAATTTGGCGTGGAGTCCCCCCTCAAGATTCATACCAAACACAGTGCCTGTCATTGGCGGGGATCCAAGTCGGATCCCCGCACCAGTGTAAACCTGGCTCGCAAGGTGTCAATCTCGCCGATAAAGACGGCGAGATTGACACAATATCAGACAACAATACAGAAGTTGACCAAAGGGTGGTGGTAAAGAGCTGAAAAATCACATGATTTGGTGAAAGTTGGCTGAAAAAGTTCTGCCGTGTGTATGCAATACAAACTTATGGCCAACGCCCTTTGTACAAAAATCCAAGGGAAAGTTTGTACAAAGTCCTATCGTGTGTATGAGACTTAACATATTTTTACAACGCTACAATTAAAATGTTTGTAGTTTTCACAAGGGCATAACTATAGATCATGGGGACTCATAGTAACATTTTGATGAGGTCCTTGTTTTCCCTCTCTTAATGGCACCTGGATGTGTCATCTGTGACAATATTGACAATGCTGTCATTGATCTGAAGCGCTTACCCCCACAGGAGCTGCTTGAGATGATGGGTTCTCTGTTCTGCCACAAGTCTTTAAACTACACAGAAAATAAGCCACAAACAACTGGATTTTAGATTTAAAAAAAGATGTATTATGGCAAGAGTCTTCACACAATGCATAAATCAGTAAACAGACAACCGTACATGTTTAAAGACGCTGAACTAAATTGGGTGCCTACTGGCCAATAATATGGCAATTAGCTATACTGCTACATGGTTAAGCAAGTTTAACTTGTATTTACAAATTGCATTAACTAATCGAAAAATTATGTCCTCGTGCACACAGTGCATACAGCCCTTTAGTGGGTGGGTGTATGCATTTTTGACAAGGGGTACCCCTGGTTACAAAGTACCTGGTGCCTAATCGTCATTATTAGCTGGTCATCATTGGGGCCCATCTATAAGGTGGTGCACTTGAAGCTGTTCCTTTAACAATGTACAATGGATGGCTGAGGGGCTGCTAGGTAAGGAGCAATCTCTTTAGGCTTTAACTGTGGGTAGTAGGGATTAAGCTTGGTAGTATCGCTCACCACTCCTGGTAGGTAATGGATCCGGTCTACTAAGCTTGGCAGTCAGTTGTCCCAGAAGGCTTGGTCACTACAATCAGATCCTCATAACCAAGCTCTCACTGGTTCTGGTTCCGTGGAACAAACGTGGCAAAAGGCCCTTCCAGGGCTAGTTTTAGCTCAGCAAGTGACCTTACAGTGGTTCCTCTTGTTCTCTGGGAACACAGAATACCAAAAACGGGCAGCCTGGTCTCCACACAGGTTCTGTTCTGTGTGTTGTACAGACCCCAGCAGCAGGTCTGCACTGGCTAGAGTTGGGCTAGAAGCTACTAAACACAAATCTTACTCTATATCCAATATTTCAGCTGCCTTGTCACTTTTTATATGAGGACACACTCTGAAGCGTTAAAATCTTGTGGAAGATTGCGTTAGGCATATAGGGTTCATTTTCAGTTCCAGTCGAGGTGACCCAAGGATCTGAGGGAAATAAATCTGCACTACTAAAGCTAAAAAAATCTCCATACTGCACAGTCTGTAAATGGGGATCTGTGACTAGCTACAGATAATGATCCTAAAGATTCCTTCTGTGAGTCTGATATCAGCTGTTTTTGACTGATGTCACAGGAGTACAGGGTCATTGTGAACATCAACCTTTTCAACCCTTAATAATATAGTACTGGATTTGTGTTCTTCTCCTCATGCACACACATTTTCTATGTTGCCTCAACAGACTTTCTTGTGGGGCCTTTTCCACCTCCAGGCAGAGTTGATATTGCTATAGTTATGTCACTTTTTTATATAATTTCATTGAGGTCTACTTGGCAGCCTTTTTAAGTAACCAAATCAGGTGATCAACTTAATGTCCATTTCAATAAAAATTGCTATTGTTCAAACATGGTTGTGACTTTTGGTGAAAAAAAAATTCAGCCTAACAATGACTTTCCTATTAATAACACTACCAACAAGTCCTGTTTTACTCGCACTGGCCAGGCGGCAACCCTAACCAGAAAGGCCAGGCTATGCAAATATGCAATTCTCTCTTATGTTTAAAAAGATGGTTGTAAAAGTTTACTTTTCAACATTTTTATTGAAGTAACAATGTCATGTAAGGCACAATCAATGAACAATAATGTAAACAGAGGTGAAATTGAGCATCAACACAGAGTGTCTTTCCTTCATAAACACAAGACCCTTGAATTAAACAGAGAAATCTCAACATAAGATGTGCTTGGTGAGAATACCAATAAAAATTACCATACAACATGAAAAATGCAAGTCATTAACTGTAGTGTCAAGAAATATATCTCCGATCAACTAGGGACCGGTTGCGTATTGTCCCATTAAGCTGCTTTGACATGTAATATTAGGCATGACTATGTCACAGGGAAAAACAAATATGGCGTAAGGAACAAAGGAAGGGGGGGGGGGGGTACAGGGAAATTGGAAAGGGCGGGAAGGAGGAGGGGGAAGAAGCCAGTAAAGAGGGAACCCCAGTGCATATTTCTAGTAATATCATCAGCATAGAACTACATGATCTGTCAAAGCATCTTGCAGTTATCAACAAAAGCCAAACCAGCAAAAATATAACAGAGAGAGAGAAAAAAAGGGAGTAGATCGAGGAAAGGGAAGTGAGAGAGAGAGAGAGAGAGAGAGAGAGAGAGAGAGAGAGAGAGAGAGAGAGAGAGAGAGAGAGAAGAAGAAGAAAGATAGTCAGCCAGAGGTGTTTTAAGGTGTAGATAAATATTGTATCCATGGATCCCATGTCAAATCTAATTTCTTAGTAGAATTGTGAAGGATACAGGTAAGTCTATCATTAACCATGATCCAGTTACGTTTAGTCTTCACGTAGTCAAGGGGAACTTTGGACTGCTTCCAATATTTAGCAATAGTTATTCTAGCTGCCAAGAACATATATGATATATGAACATATATAATTAGTTTTGTCAATTTTTTGGGGACCTCATCAGGAAACTTTTGAAAAAGCTCTGGTTCCGGGGATCTACGTATATTAACTCCCGTCACAGAATATACCAGGTTAAATATTCAAATCCAAAATCTAGTGACTACAGGGCACTGCCACCAAACATAAAACATTGTACCCATCTGGCCACAATGTCAAAAGCAGGTGGGTGATGTAGACGGATGCATCCTTGCGACACTGTTCGGGACCTAAATACCATCGTAGAAGTGTTTTATAGTTTGCTTTAATTAGTGTTGTATGGTTGTAAATATTTAAACTATAACTACACTTGTACTAACAAAAATATATCTCCCATGCCCCATTACATGTCCCAACAATCTTTGAAAAAAATGCCTATGATAGCTTACTTTTTGTAAAGAGAAATCATTTTTCCAACTGCCTGCCTGCCTGCAGCCTCTGGCTTATGAGAATATCCTGTAGCTCTCGGATCAATATACTTCTTAGGAACAGATTGCTCATTCAGCTTAAAGCAGAAATGTCTGCCCTTTCCGAAAAGCTCTCCCCAGTGGTAGTAAAAAATTATTTACAAGGCAAGGCCATCTTCAGTAAAGCTAACCCATCTGAATTTTTCATAGGCTGTGAGAACATGTAATAATGCCCTATAGTGTATGGTATGGAAAATAACAAAATCCTTTTTTGTATACCTCCTGTAATTTCTTTATTTTGCAGACATGTTGTTGTAAGTTTGTATTTTCTCTCCTGTTAATGAGACCAAGCAAAATTACTTGTACAAGTAGCAGAAGGATGAGTCTTTGCAGTGAAATGAATGGATTTACTTTCAATTCTGCTTGGTTAATCACCTAAAAGATAATCTCTACAGATCCCCCTGCCTGAAAAAAAACCACAAATAGTAATTCACTGGCAGCAGATTGTCATACAAATAGGGGAGCCTTTGAGAATTGGTTTGCTTTTTCCTTATTAACAAATGCAAAATATTCCCTAAATGACATCCTAAAAGCAAAGTTTATTTAAATAAACTAAAAAAAAAATAGGCCAGAGGTACATACAACATGTTTGGTTTCAAATTCTGCTTTATGCATTGACATACTTCCTTAGACCTAGTCTGCCCAGACAATATGGTCACCTTCTGACTTGGCACTATCCAGAGCTTAAATACTCAATAAGACACCGAAGTTGAATCCAACAAAATGGAACATGGACATAGTGTCTAGCTAGGACTAAACTAACTAGCACTAAACAAAAGTGGAGAACAGAGGAAGATACCAAAATCACATTGGTAAATAAGTTTTAGTCACCCCAAACAACCACTAGATGTCAGCATATAATGAACAATAATAATCTAATTCCATTCAATACAACACAGAAAAATTACAAGACAGCAGAGCAGACCACTCCCTCCCAGATTACATAACTGAAATCTGGGAGGCTGGTTGGCACCCCCCCCCCCAACACCTCCCTCTAGATCCAGCCATGTCTATACCATGTATGTATTTTCCACTATGCACAGGAATAGTAGCAATCTCAGTAAGTGTGGCCACATCTCCCAGTAGAGAAGGGACAGGAAAACGGGTGGATTGCTGAAGTTGTAACCTCCCAAAATAAACTTTCAAACAGCAAATGGACTGTTACAGGTACCTACATGATAGATGACATGCCCCTGCTGGAAAAACTAAAAGAGGGAAGAAAAAAAGTACAGCTGATTCATGATTATGGTAATATTTGTTAATTATTTAGCTTATTCTATACTTCTCCTTTAACTCCCCTGGCGGTATTCCCGAGTCTGGCTCGGGGTGAGATTTTAGTACCAAAAGCGGTAACCCCGAGCCAGACTTGGGATCGCATCGCTGGATCCTGGAAGACGCGACTCACCTTGTCTCCGGGATCCCGCGATGTTCTCACGCTGTGTTCGGCGGCCGGATCTTCCGCCCGATGCACTGTGTGCTCTGTGTGCCCTGGCTTCCATTCCCTGCGAGCGTAGCAACGCAGAGTGTGGAACCGGCGGCAAATTCAAATAGTATATAACACAAACACACTGATACATTGTAATCCTATTGGATTACATTACTAAATAAAATAAAATTGACCTCAGATTGCCCCCCAGTGCTTTGTCCAGTGCCCCTGCCTGTAGTTTTACTGTACTTTCTGTCTGGAAATTGCAGAGCGACCATGGCATCCAAAAAGCGCGCTTCAACCTCAAAAGCGACATATGACCTGCTGGAAAACAGCGACAGCAAGACAGAATCGCTTGCAGAAGTGAGTGACAGCGAATCATGGGGAAGTTCGTCATCAGGCACGGAAAGCGATTTCAGCGATGATCCTGCGACTGTGCCCAGCGATGTGCGGACTTGGTGCTCGATTGATTGTGGTACGGAGCACACAGCACCCCCAAGATTCCCGTTTACCGGAGCGCCTGGTATCAAAGTGGAGGTTGAAGATGACAGCCCCTCCAACTCTTTTTGACTGATGAGGTCATAGAAAGAATTGTTACGGAGACAAACCGATACCAGGAGCAAGAAGCTGCTATACCTCAGAGGTTTTCAAGGAGCAGAAAATGTGAACCAGTGACCAAGGAGGACATCTGGAAGTTTCTGGGCCTAATTATTCTCCAGGGAGTGGTGGGGAAACCCCTGCAGAAATGGTACTGGACAACCAACAAAATATTAGCCACTCCTTTTTTTGGCACCATCATGTCGGAATACAAATTTTCTCTCATAATGAAATATCTGCATTTTCAAAATAATGAAGAATTTGACTTCTCATCCAGCTCCAGAACTGAAAAAAAATTTGGGACCTATATCAAATTATTCAGAAAAATTTCCAACAGACCTATGTACCAGACAGAGACGTCAGTATCGACGAAAGTCTTATGGCCTACAAAGGAAGACTTAGCTGGATACAGTACATGGCATCTAAGAGAGCGCGATTCGGCATAAAATCATTCATGCTCTGTGAAGCCAGCACTGGTTATATATGGAATTCGGTCCTTTACACCGGGAAAGGGACCAAATTTAACGACAGATTCAGTCAATATGGAATGGCAACCGCTTCTGTTCTCACTTTGATTGAGCCATTGCTGAATCAGGGGTACTGTGTAACCACAGATAATTTTTATACTTCTCCAGAACTCTATGAGTTCCTTCTACAACACAAGATGGATGCATACGGGACTGTTAGAGCTAACCGGCGTGACATGCCGCCAACCTTTGCCAATAAAAAGCTCAAGGCAGGAGAAATAGTTGCCTGGCAAAAAGGCAAAATGATGGCACTAAGATGGCGAGATAAAAAAGATGTGTGCCTAATGAGTACCATTCACAACACTTCTACTCTCATGGTACATACAAAAGGTGGAAAAGACGTTATGAAACCTCAACTCGTAATGGACTACAACAACACCATGGGTGGTGTTGACAGAGCAGACCAGGCCATGACTTTTTATCCTGCTATGAGAAAGCAACAAAAAAAATATTACAAAAAAATCTTCAGGCATCTTCTTGAACAGTGCCTATGGAACGCTTTCATTCTTCTAAAAAAAAGAGTGACAGGCCTGGGATTCATGCAGACTTAGTTTGGAAAGTTGCCAAACTCATATTTCTGAAGCACCAAACACCAACCACTGTAAATAGATCTGGACGTCGTGCTGCTGGCGTTGTGAACCTGGAACGTCTGACAGGTAGACACTTTATGGACCACATTCCACCAACGGAAAAGAAGGCAGCATCCACAAGGATGTGTGTGGTTTTCTGCTCTAAACGTGACGACACAGGAAGGAAAGTCAGAAAAGAAACCCGGTTCTACTGTCCTGACTGTAACGTCGGACTTTGTGCTGTACCCTGTTTTAAAATTTACCATACCCGAGACGTTTACTAAAGCAATATGACTACTAATATTGCACTCTTGTTTGGCCAAAAAAAATTTTTGTGTTTTTGATTTACCGTATATACTCGAGTATAAGTCGTTCCGAGTATAAGTCGAGGCCCTAATTTACTACAAAAAAAATGGGAAAAACTTATTGACCCGAGTATAAGACGAGGGTGAGAAATGCACAGCTACTGTAAGTGGAAAAGAGGGTCAACAATGCCCATTTGCAGCATCACTGTGCCCATTTGCATGCCTCACTGTGCCCATTTGCAGCCATAGGTCCCCTGAACTTCAAACTCGGTAGTTAAGGGTCCCTAGATGCCCCCTAGCTGCAGCCAAAATTTGGGGTCTCTGAACCCAAAGGGTCCTGAAATGACATTGCTGCAGATGGACACAGTTGACCGAATTTGGGGCCCCGTATCTCGGGGCCACTTAGTGCTAGGAACCCCAAATTTGGTGTGCAAACCCAGTGAAACTAGCACCATAAAATTTCCAAAGCTGGGGTTTCTAGCACCAAGTGGCCCCGAGATACAGGGCCCCAAAAATCAGTTCAGAAAATGTCAAGCACTTTTCTGCAGCAGAGAATGACATTTTCCGAACCGGTTTTGGGGCCCAGTATCTCAGGGCTACTTAGTGCTAGGAACACCAGCTTTGGATATGTTATGGTACCAGTTCCACTGGGTTTGCACACCAAATTTGGGGTTTCTAGCAACAAGTGGCTCTGAGATATGGGGCCCCAAAGTCGGTTCATAAAATGTCAAGCAATTTTCTTCAGCAGAGAATGACATTTTCCGAACCGATTTTGGGGCCCCGTATCTCAGGGTCCCTTAGTGCTAGGAACTTCATCTTTGGATATGTTGTGAAACCAGTTCCACTGAGTTTGCACACCAAATTTGGGGTTCCTAGCACCAAGTGGCCCTGAGATACGGGGCCCCAAAGTCGGGTCGGAAAATGAAATTTTTTGCTGCAGAAAAGTGCTTGACTCGAGTATAAGTCGAGGGGGGCACTTTCAGCACAAAAAAATGTGCTGAAAAATTCGACTTATACTCGAGTATATACGGTATATTATTTACTAAAATTTATTGAATAAAAATTATTATTACTATTATATTATTATTTGTTATTATTTATAGTTATTTATTATATTATAATTTATGATTTTGTGTTTCAAACTTTATCATACCCAGGATGTCTACTAGACTCTTGTTTGGACAGATTTCAGTCAGTTATTCCTAAGAATTACAGGCCTACAATATAAAACGCCACATTTCCATGCAAAAATAATGGTACCGCTTTCAGCACCTAAAATCCGAAATAATCATACCGCCAGGGAGGTTAAGGCATTTTGTTGTATTTCAGAACAGTGCAGCTTTATCTGTGTGCTATCACAGGTAATGCAGAAAGTGGGTGTTTGTGAAGAGCAGGAATCAGTCTATCACAACACAGCAATTCCAACAGCAGAGATAATATTAAAAACAACAGTCCCTGTAATTCCTCATGCAAGCTCAGTACACAATACTCATGCACACACAGCTTTTCAAATTGAAAAAAGATTTGCTTCTAATTAGTGCAAATACATTAAAATGTTGTAGAAGACTAAGTGGCAAGATATCGCTTATAAGCTATCCAAAATTTCCATCAATACCACCCTTATAGAGGCCAACTACAAAACGCTCCTGCGTTGGTACCTGGTACCAACCAGGGTAGCTAAAATGCACCCTTCTACCTCACCAAATTGTTTCCGACGATGCGGACAGCTGGGGACGATGCTCCATATTTGGTGGAAGTGTCTCCTCCTAGCTAGGTTCTGGATTAGGATTTTCAAGCTAATAAATTCAGTAGTGGGGGTAAACATTTGTAGATCTCCAGAAGTCACTCTTTTCCACAAACTACCTGATGAAACACCCAAAAAATCAGTAAAGTTGATTACTTATATATTGCTGGCAGCGAGGATTACGATTGCTAGGCATTGGAAATAGTTGGTAATCCCTTGACCAGGTTAAAAGTAAACTCAACTGGATCATGATTTTAAATAAACTCACCTATATACTTTGTAATAACACCAAGAAATTTAATATGGTGTGGGACCCGTGGATCGATTATATCTCGACTCTGTAGGGAACTCCAGTTTGCCCCTCCCCTTCTTTATCCCCCCCCCTTTTTTTTCTTTCTTTCCTCTCTTCCCTTTTCTTTCTTACTTCCTTCTTCTTCTGGTACTTATATATGTACAATACAGATGATCGCCTATGGGGCCTCACACAGTAGAGAGCCCCGAGATAAACTTGGGGTTCCCTACCAGACTTCCCTGTGATTCCGGGTCTCTGCCATTCACCGTAGGTGGTGGAGTTACGGATCATGGGGGGAAAATATTATTCAGTCCCATTGGTACTTGGATACATATTGCACATTTCACGTTCTACTGTAATGGTAGGGGACAGAAATGTATAATGACCATACCTTCTGTACTTCTGTATTGCTATGTTGACAATCTGAGAAATCGACTTTGTTTTACAGATGTGTCTCTTCATTTTGAAAATGTATTATTTTTCAATAAAAAATATTGAAATATAAAATGTTGTAGAATGTAATCTGATTCCCAGCTGCTTCTAAACATATCTCAAAGTCTGTAATGAAGTTTCATACAAATAGGGCATCCAAAATAGCCCCTCTGAATGCCAAAACTGCTGGCAGGAATAAGTGGCATAAAAAGCATGCTAAAAGCATCATATTGCACATGTGTTTATGCTCGTCAGAATATTAATTCTGTATTTAAATGCATACGATTTACATGCATGGCATTTAAGAGCATTTAGATGCACTTAGACACATTTAGGTGCATTTGCGCTTTTCTTTTGCTGGACCACTCCTCTCAAGAACACGCCTTTGGTGTTTTTTTTTCTGCCTGTAAACGTTTCTCTTGTAATACATCTGTGCACTCCTATGTGTGCATGGACGCATAGGGTTACATAAAGGTGCTTTTATAGGCTGAAAAAAATGCTCTACCTTTGTATAAGGGTAAAAAAAGGGGGTTGTGGGGTGTCTTTCTTGTTTGTTTGTTTTTTTGTGTGTTTCAATTGCAATGTTCTATTTTATCTGCTTCCATACTAAAATAAATACTGTATGCCATCTTTTTTTACCATTTCTCTAGTCACATGTCACATGCCTCACATGAAGTTCCAAACCTCTCTTTCTGTAATGTTTGTATAAGGGGTCTATGTATAAAAAGTTCACCATGTGGATTTCTTCACCATTTGCACAAGCACTAAGAACTATCACTGCCTTTTTTGTATTATGATGCGGTATTTTTCTGAAACACCTCATTCCAAAAAATACCATATTATGGCCCGTAGATGAAGCTGACGATCATAGGAGATAATCATAATACAAACAATGCAGTGATCATTCATTGTGTCTTTGTGAATGCTAAAGACATCTACATAGCAATTGTTTTTATACATAGACCCCTAAGTGTTCATCCCCTTTGCAGGAAAACCCCTTAATGACCTTTGCAAAATAGTTGTATTCAGAACTAATATAGCAGGAAGAATGGAATCCTGTCCTATGGTTTTAGAATAAATGTTTCTTGGTCCTGAAAGGACCCAGATTTAATTAGAGAGCAAACAGTATGTAAATAAAGAGCATCATAAAGACCCTCAACTAAAAAAAAAAGACTGAGATAAAGTTCTGATATAGCAACAACCAGGGCTAGATTAAGAAGAATATGGCACAGCTGTGTCTTTGATAAAAATATCTGCCAAAACGCAATAACTAGTTAAGAGGGGCATTAGTTAGAGGTTCAACCAGTAGGCCAGTGGTAACTTTAAAGGAGCTGCACAGATTTATTGACATGTCACAAGATAACTGACTGAGCCAAAGTTTTTTCCAAAATGTTGGAAGATCTCTACTACTGGTAGCTATTGTTTTCATTTTCTGCATTGAAAAGTAGCAGTTCTTTTACTGTGCATGTACTGCACAGTAGCACCATTCAAAGGGTGCTGTAGACACTGAGAACTCTTGATTCAATTAAATTTGAACCCCATGAATTCAGGCACTTTCTAAAATGTACTGGCATACTATGACTGAGGTCCAACAAGGTGCATGCCACCCTGTGGACTTATCTATTTTACTTACACCTGACAGATTTACAGGGAGTATAGCAATCACTACACTCCCGGGGCTCTGACAGGCTGTTCATTCACAGAAGTCTTTGTATTTTGTGAATGAGTTCACATAATACAAAGCGCTCTGTAATTGGGCAAGAGAAGGGGAGGGGCAGGCACAGTGGCTGCATGTGACTCTAAAGCTGCAGTAGCTGAAAGATGAAGGTCCAGCACTGGAGGACCGGAAGTATAGCGATAGCTACTGTATGTTTCCATAGCTCAGTAAAAATATAAGTTGTAAATAAAAGTGATACATCCATGAGGGGGCGTGTACATTGTTGGACTTAAACCCTAGTCCCTAGTAATCTAGCACATTGTACAAAGTAGCTGAATTCCTGAAGTTGAATACCGTCTTCCATTGTATTTGACAGTTTTCATGATTTTGATTTGTAGCTGTTAAGTGAATGTGTAATTCCGCTTTCTAAATAGCTTTACAACCATTCTTACCTCTGTGACTTCCCCACCCTCTCTAAATAAACGGTCCACATTTGTACTTTTTTTTTTTAATAAATTATAATTTTTATTGAAGTTTTGCATTAATGTTACCGCATACACAATCTTTCACATAGTCTTCATTTACATGTCTCTCTATTCCAGAATAAATCTACCACAATCTACACTATCATAGAGAGGCCGCATGTACATTTATAGTCTTGAAACATCTCCTCCACCATAAACCCAACCCCCAGCCACTTAGGGAATAAGAAAAAGAAAAACAGATAATTCTCTCTCCTCTCTCTCCCATTATCTCCACCCAGGCCCCCATGCCACAATAAAATTATTTACAATGTTACCCACTTCCAAAAACTCCCTCATCATTTGAGGATGCACAGAAAGATTTCCATGAGGATTATACTGCAAGAAAGTACTTTTGTACTTCTTATCTGGTTAATTGTATAAATGTTTTCTTTATCATTCCAGAAATTGTTGGCTTTGCAAATTATTTATCCTAACATCTTGCTAAAATGTATGGCTAAAGCTGAGTCGGGAGACAACGACCAGTAAAAAATGTCCAACATTTGGCCCGTGTGTCTATCTGACACCGGGATATCCCGGTCTATCTGACATAGTGGAAAACCAGCAGCCAACCGACTCCCGATCAGCGCTCTAAGCCAATGGCAGAGAGCGCTAATTGTAGTGTTTTGGTGGGCGGGGGCGTCCCCCTGTCAGAACACGACAGCTCAGCGGTGGAGATCGCTGAACTAACCTCGCATGTTTAGTACAGCGGCTCCGACCGGAGCTGGCAGTTTTTTCCGTTCAACCCGCGGGCTTTAGACTAAAAGGTAGGGGATAGACCCCTGAAAGCTTGTCCTGAAATATTAACTGTTAGTGCAAAGAAAGACAGTATCTCGGACAATATTCAACTTTTATGCCTCGTACACACAATTGGACTTTCCAACAACAAAAACGTGGAATTTTGTTCAGAGGGTGTTGGCTCAAACTTGTCTTGCATACACACGGTCACACAAATGTTGGCCAACAATTAGTTACGTAGTGACGTACTAGACGTACTATGTGGTTTTTCAGCTCTTTAGCGCCACCCTTTGGGCTCCTTCTGCTAATTTCGTGTTAGTAGAAGTTTGGTGAGTGTTGATTTGTGCTTTTCAGTTTGTTTCTGAACGGCCGTTCGTCAACCAGACATGTTGTGGAATCGGAGGAAATAACGTGTTATTTATTATTGGCCTTGGAGTTATTGCTTTGACATTATTTTTTTGGTTGAATAATGATTTGATTTGGTATATTTTCTATATTTGTGGATGCATAGAATGCACGTTTTGGTTAAGTTCTATTGGCAGATAGGATGTCTAATTTTATTAGTTTTATTTTTTTAACGCACAATAAAAAAATTGTGGAGAATAATACTTGTATGTGTTTTACTTCAAATGACAGTTTGGGAGTAGGCAGTTACATTTTGAAAAATACAATGTGAAATTGACAAGGGACACCAACATAGTTGTATCTTTGTTCTTTAAAACTAGGGGATAGTGGTGTTGTTGTAACTTGCCCAAATAAAAAAAACAAAAACAAAATAATATTATTCTTGATATCACTAGAAAAAAAAAAGCCTTTGAAAATTTGTTTGCAATAACTCCATCAGTATCACCAGCAAAGCAGCTTCATTATTATCCCATTAAAGAAGAAGAGAATGTGCGCTGCATTTCGAGATTTTATAACTTGCCACATCACGAATGTTAATTCACCATTACAAACACTAGATTACAAGAGCGACCGCTTCTGCTTCCGAAGCATACGTGTTTGGACTTTGGACTTTTATCCGACGAACTTGTGTACACATGATCGGAAAGTCCGACAACACACATTTTTGGACAGAAAATTTGAGAGTATGCTAGCCAACATTTTCTCACATCCAACATTTCCCGTTGGAAAATCCGACTGTGTGTACACGGCATAAAAGTATATCTCTGCCATTCACCGTAGGTGGTGGAGTTACGGATCATGGGGGGAAAATATTATTCAGTCCCATTGGTACTTGGATACATATTGCACATTTCACGTTCTACTGTAATGGTAGGGGACAGAAATGTATAATGACCATACCTTCTGTACTTCTGTATTGCTATGTTGACAATCTGAGAAATCGACTTTGTTTTACAGATGTGTCTCTTCATTTTGAAAATGTATTATTTTTCAATAAAAAATATTGAAATATAAAATGTTGTAGAATGTAATCTGATTCCCAGCTGCTTCTAAACATATCTCAAAGTCTGTAATGAAGTTTCATACAAATAGGGCATCCAAAATAGCCCCTCTGAATGCCAAAACTGCTGGCAGGAATAAGTGGCATAAAAAGCATGCTAAAAGCATCATATTGCACATGTGTTTATGCTCGTCAGAATATTAATTCTGTATTTAAATGCATACGATTTACATGCATGGCATTTAAGAGCATTTAGATGCACTTAGACACATTTAGGTGCATTTGCGCTTTTCTTTTGCTGGACCACTCCTCTCAAGAACACGCCTTTGGTGTTTTTTTTTCTGCCTGTAAACGTTTCTCTTGTAATACATCTGTGCACTCCTATGTGTGCATGGACGCATAGGGTTACATAAAGGTGCTTTTATAGGCTGAAAAAAATGCTCTACCTTTGTATAAGGGTAAAAAAGGGGGTTGTGGGGTGTCTTTCTTGTTTGTTTGTGTTTTTGTGTGTTTCAATTGCAATGTTCTATTTTATCTGCTTCCATACTAAAATAAATACTGTATGCCATCTTTTTTTACCATTTCTCTAGTCACATGTCACATGCCTCACATGAAGTTCCAAACCTCTCTTTCTGTAATGTTTGTATAAGGGGTCTATGTATAAAAAGTTCACCATGTGGATTTCTTCACCATTTGCACAAGCACTAAGAACTATCACTGCCTTTTTTGTATTATGATGCGGTATTTTTCTGAAACACCTCATTCCAAAAAATACCATATTATGGCCCGTAGATGAAGCTGACGATCATAGGAGATAATCATAATACAAACAATGCAGTGATCATTCATTGTGTCTTTGTGAATGCTAAAGACATCTACATAGCAATTGTTTTTATACATAGACCCCTAAGTGTTCATCCCCTTTGCAGGAAAACCCCTTAATGACCTTTGCAAAATAGTTGTATTCAGAACTAATATAGCAGGAAGAATGGAATCCTGTCCTATGGTTTTAGAATAAATGTTTCTTGGTCCTGAAAGGACCCAGATTTAATTAGAGAGCAAACAGTATGTAAATAAAGAGCATCATAAAGACCCTCAACTAAAAAAAAAAGACTGAGATAAAGTTCTGATATAGCAACAACCAGGGCTAGATTAAGAAGAATATGGCACAGCTGTGTCTTTGATAAAAATATCTGCCAAAACGCAATAACTAGTTAAGAGGGGCATTAGTTAGAGGTTCAACCAGTAGGCCAGTGGTAACTTTAAAGGAGCTGCACAGATTTATTGACATGTCACAAGATAACTGACTGAGCCAAAGTTTTTTCCAAAATGTTGGAAGATCTCTACTACTGGTAGCTATTGTTTTCATTTTCTGCATTGAAAAGTAGCAGTTCTTTTACTGTGCATGTACTGCACAGTAGCACCATTCAAAGGGTGCTGTAGACACTGAGAACTCTTGATTCAATTAAATTTGAACCCCATGAATTCAGGCACTTTCTAAAATGTACTGGCATACTATGACTGAGGTCCAACAAGGTGCATGCCACCCTGTGGACTTATCTATTTTACTTACACCTGACAGATTTACAGGGAGTATAGCAATCACTACACTCCCGGGGCTCTGACAGGCTGTTCATTCACAGAAGTCTTTGTATTTTGTGAATGAGTTCACATAATACAAAGCGCTCTGTAATTGGGCAAGAGAAGGGGAGGGGCAGGCACAGTGGCTGCATGTGACTCTAAAGCTGCAGTAGCTGAAAGATGAAGGTCCAGCACTGGAGGACCGGAAGTATAGCGATAGCTACTGTATGTTTCCATAGCTCAGTAAAAATATAAGTTGTAAATAAAAGTGATACATCCATGAGGGGGCGTGTACATTGTTGGACTTAAACCCTAGTCCCTAGTAATCTAGCACATTGTACAAAGTAGCTGAATTCCTGAAGTTGAATACCGTCTTCCATTGTATTTGACAGTTTTCATGATTTTGATTTGTAGCTGTTAAGTGAATGTGTAATTCCGCTTTCTAAATAGCTTTACAACCATTCTTACCTCTGTGACTTCCCCACCCTCTCTAAATAAACGGTCCACATTTGTACTTTTTTTTTTTAATAAATTATAATTTTTATTGAAGTTTTGCATTAATGTTACCGCATACACAATCTTTCACATAGTCTTCATTTACATGTCTCTCTATTCCAGAATAAATCTACCACAATCTACACTATCATAGAGAGGCCGCATGTACATTTATAGTCTTGAAACATCTCCTCCACCATAAACCCAACCCCCAGCCACTTAGGGAATAAGAAAAAGAAAAACAGATAATTCTCTCTCCTCTCTCTCCCATTATCTCCACCCAGGCCCCCATGCCACAATAAAATTATTTACAATGTTACCCACTTCCAAAAACTCCCTCATCATTTGAGGATGCACAGAAAGATTTCCATGAGGATTATACTGCAAGAAAGTACTTTTGTACTTCTTATCTGGTTAATTGTATAAATGTTTTCTTTATCATTCCAGAAATTGTTGGCTTTGCAAATTATTTATCCTAACATCTTGCTAAAATGTATGGCTAAAGCTGAGTCGGGAGACAACGACCAGTAAAAAATGTCCAACATTTGGCCCGTGTGTCTATCTGACACCGGGATATCCCGGTCTATCTGACATAGTGGAAAACCAGCAGCCAACCGACTCCCGATCAGCGCTCTAAGCCAATGGCAGAGAGCGCTAATTGTAGTGTTTTGGTGGGCGGGGGCGTCCCCCTGTCAGAACACGACAGCTCAGCGGTGGAGATCGCTGAACTAACCTCGCATGTTTAGTACAGCGGCTCCGACCGGAGCTGGCAGTTTTTTCCGTTCAACCCGCGGGCTTTAGACTAAAAGGTAGGGGATAGACCCCTGAAAGCTTGTCCTGAAATATTAACTGTTAGTGCAAAGAAAGACAGTATCTCGGACAATATTCAACTTTTATGCCTCGTACACACAATTGGACTTTCCAACAACAAAAACGTGGAATTTTGTTCAGAGGGTGTTGGCTCAAACTTGTCTTGCATACACACGGTCACACAAATGTTGGCCAACAATTAGTTACGTAGTGACGTACTAGACGTACTATGTGGTTTTTCAGCTCTTTAGCGCCACCCTTTGGGCTCCTTCTGCTAATTTCGTGTTAGTAGAAGTTTGGTGAGTGTTGATTTGTGCTTTTCAGTTTGTTTCTGAACGGCCGTTCGTCAACCAGACATGTTGTGGAATCGGAGGAAATAACGTGTTATTTATTATTGGCCTTGGAGTTATTGCTTTGACATTATTTTTTTGGTTGAATAATGATTTGATTTGGTATATTTTCTATATTTGTGGATGCATAGAATGCACGTTTTGGTTAAGTTCTATTGGCAGATAGGATGTCTAATTTTATTAGTTTTATTTTTTTAACGCACAATAAAAAAATTGTGGAGAATAATACTTGTATGTGTTTTACTTCAAATGACAGTTTGGGAGTAGGCAGTTACATTTTGAAAAATACAATGTGAAATTGACAAGGGACACCAACATAGTTGTATCTTTGTTCTTTAAAACTAGGGGATAGTGGTGTTGTTGTAACTTGCCCAAATAAAAAAAACAAAAACAAAATAATATTATTCTTGATATCACTAGAAAAAAAAAAGCCTTTGAAAATTTGTTTGCAATAACTCCATCAGTATCACCAGCAAAGCAGCTTCATTATTATCCCATTAAAGAAGAAGAGAATGTGCGCTGCATTTCGAGATTTTATAACTTGCCACATCACGAATGTTAATTCACCATTACAAACACTAGATTACAAGAGCGACCGCTTCTGCTTCCGAAGCATACGTGTTTGGACTTTGGACTTTTATCCGACGAACTTGTGTACACATGATCGGAAAGTCCGACAACACACATTTTTGGACAGAAAATTTGAGAGTATGCTAGCCAACATTTTCTCACATCCAACATTTCCCGTTGGAAAATCCGACTGTGTGTACACGGCATAAAAGTATATCTAAACCCAAGAACAGAAATGTTCTCAATTGCAGTTAACTAGCACTCATTCATTTTCTCTTTCTGGGATGAGTACATTTTCTGCAAATACAAAGAAATCTACATTGTCCTTACAAGAAATCCTTGTAACTTCCTATGTACTTCCTATGTCCATAAATGTTATTACAGCAGGTTTCACTCCTATGTTATGGATATAAGGACAAGATGAGGTGTATTTAGTAGAATTCAGTACAACAGGCTAAAGTGACAACACTGCTTATCTATAGGTGCATTGTAGTGAATGGGCGTCGTCGCCCTGGTGTAGGAAGTGTGTTATTGGCCGTATCCTCAGTTACAATAAAGGAAAAAAGCCTGGGAAAAAAAATAATACAGCCACCTCATCTAAGGAGTAATAAGCAGTAATATATTAAGGAAACATTTTAAATTTTCAGCATCATTGCTAGTTTTATTGCTGCTTTATTTCTGTTCAGCTATAAGGATACTCTGATTATTTATTAGGTAGTAAATATCATAGATACAATCATTTCTGTTCAAGTATCTCTTAACTTCAAGGACAGTATTTTCCTTGAGGGCATACAATATTCAAATTCAAGGCACTCTATGCCCTCTATGCTTTGCTCACCAGTGGAGTCTATTCTTTATAGTTTAAGAGTGCTAAGAGATTTTTCACATGCCATTAATATTTCAATACCCTGTATTTCAGTGAAGTAAAAAGCACAAGACCCTAAAAAAAAAAAAAAACATAAAATATAAATCAAAGGAAGCCATACTGAAAGAATATTCTTAAGGATTTTTCGTTTCAGAGTATTAGGGGAGCTGACAAGAGCAGAAAAGTAACTGAAGAGAACCGCTATTTATGGGAAAAAAATTTACTTTAGCATGTATGGTATTTTCACACAGTATGTTATTTACAACTTTCCCATGGGGTTTTGGTAAAAAATTAATGATCCTAAAAAAATGTACATGAAGGCATTTTGTTGCATTTTATATGAAAGACTACACTATGCATTAATAATGCATTAGGCTGCTGGCATTACTGTGCCTGTCTTTGTTAAAAGGGTTTAGATCACCTTTGTTTAAAATGCTTAAATTTTTGCACTTTTACCTGTAATCCAGCAATGAAATTGAGAAAATGCTTTACCATTTGCTTTTAAGCAAAGAGAACAGTGCAAGTAAGAGTCAAGTTGTAATGAAACCATATTATGGTTAAAGAGTGTACTCTGACGGAATTGAAAATGAAGCTTTGAAATGCATAGCACAGCCTAACTGTAAAGTAGTTCAAATTTTAATTCAGACATTTCTATAGTACACCCGGCCACCCCAATCCTTTTTTATTTTTATTTTGGCTGCCTCTAATTTTTGTGGAAAAAAATGTCACAGCCACCAATAGGTGCACTGCTACTTTCTGGTCATTTGTGTCAGCAATGCATTACAGATAAATCAGGATTTAAAAAAACCTTGCCAATACAGACAAAAATTTAAAAGCCAACCATACCTGTAAAAGAAGACAGGACATACTTGGCTTTTCTGCTGCCTGTGCTGCCAGACCCCACTCCAATCCTGCAAAATCCTTTGAAGTCAGGACTGAAACCGACTCTTCTGCAAGTGTTCATCTCCTCGGTAGGGATGAACCTAGACATGTTTGAGTCCCAATTTAAATCCACGTAAATGAACCCGCCAGAAAGCTGTTCACTGTACTGGGTCAATCACAAGAGCTTGAGGCATTCCAAGCTCCTCAGCTGCACGTATATAATAGGTGTATATATGTGCGGCTTCAGAGCTGGGAATGTTTTGGCTGCTTATGATAGGCGTGTACAGGGGATACCTCCCTGACAGGCTTGCTCAGGTTGGTTCAAACTTGGACCCAAACACGCCTGAGCTCATCCCTACTCCTAGGTCTCCGTCACCTCTCACTGGTTCCTACTGCTGATCTCCACCAAATACAGAATGCAGTATTGACATGGAGGTTGGCAGGAGGATGCAGTGAGAGCTGCGAGGTACACACTCCTGGAAGTGCAGCCTTTAGCAGAATATTTCTTATAACGGGAGCCGCATTCAGCCACCTTTCGCTGTAGCCTGCTTAAAACAAATTTTTTAACAACATCATCAGTTTAGAAAAAATGAAATTAACTTTAATAAGTCATCTTGGGACTTCAGTTGGTGATTTTTTTTCCTCGGCTAAGATGATGCCATCAGTCTGCAACATTACATGTTTGTAGTAAGTTTAAATGTAAAAGTTTACAGTAGTATTATTTTTGTTTTTTTAAAATGTAATGAAATAATGATCTGATAACATCATCATTACTCAGAAATATTAAAGTGTTACTAAACCTACAACAGTAAAATCAGTCTGTATATGCAGTAAAGCATGCTTGTTATACTCACTGTGGAACCTAAGGGGTTAATGCTCTGCACAGTCATAGGACAGCTCAGTGCAATATGAAAACTCCTCCTACAAGCTTCACCAGGAACTGATAGAAATCACAAGACCGCTATATACTGCTGTTGAGAAAAGGTATTTAGCTGTTTATATTTACTAAAATAATTGCATTTCCATGTTCTATGCACTGTGGGAGACCAGATATAGTGAATGCAGGGTCTTGGGTTTGGTAACACTTTAACTATAAGAATGTGCATTCCTGTAATTGCTTTATTTACACAACCTAAATATGAATTAAACATATTTAATCATTTGGTATAATGAGTACCAATAAACAAATCTGCCCAGGTTTGATTTGAACAGAGTTTAGTAAATCCTGTTTGAGTTAATAAACCCCTTACTTAAAGTGTTACTAAACCCACAACAGTAAAAAATGTCTGTATATGCAGTAAAGCATGCTTGTTATACTCACTGTGGAACCTAAGGGGTTAATCCTCCGTATTGTGTAAAAAGGCTGTTTGATCCTCCTACAAGCTTTAACCAGACACTGATAGAAGTCAAAAGACTGCTGTAACTGCTGATGAAAAAAAGGTATTTAGCAGTTTATATTTACTAAAATAATTACATAATTAAATTGTATTTTATATTGACAATTTAATAATTGTTATTAAAGTGTGGCCATTTTTAGGGATAATAGGCAAGCTAGTAAAAGGGGTATGGGAAGCTGGGTACTTCCATGAGAAACATGTAACAGTATCAAATACCTACTGCGGGAGGTGGTCCTTTTCATGCAGCTTTGAGTGCATTTTGGAAAAAAATAATTTTTTAACCAGTCTTAATGGCCAATAAAAGTCACCAAAGTATGCATGTGCGTACATGGCACACCCTGTCCCTCCCCTTTCTGCAGCTATACACTGTTCAGTAGCACGATTCAGAGATACAGAGTAACATTACTGTTACTTTGAATTTACTCTGCTTCATTCATCTGCAGATCAAAATAAATAAACAACAAAATGTGTTCATTTTTAACCCTAATGAATTCATCCCACTTTTTAGCCACTATTATTTTTTTTTATTTCTTCTTTTTTTAACCAAAAATATTTTCATTTTTACTTTCCCAATCCTTCATTCCCTAAGAAAATTTGGTGGTCGCAGGCATTCTGACGTCATCAAGTAAAGTGCAGCCCTGAGGGTGCCAAGGGGGAGCACACAAGCCAGAGTGTCAGGAAGAAGAGTTGAGCACTGGTTGCTGGGGGAATAAGGGATAAGGTAAGTAAAAGTCATTTTATTGTACCCTAGGTATTAACAAGCACTTAATGCTTGCAGTGCAAGGGCAGCCCCACTGCAAGGCTATTTTTCCCCCCTTTGAATAATGACAATGTTATCGACAAATAAACAGGCCTTTAGCAGAAATGTAAGCATTAATCTGGTCTATTAGGGTTATACAGATTCAAGAGCTGAAGTGGTTGAATTACAGGTTTGGAGGATGCTGTAAAGTTATACGTGGTATTATGAACAGTATGCTTTTCAACCTCCATGATACTTTTGCAACACTTATCTGGCTGTGAAAATCATATTTTTCTTTTACAATCAACTTGCCTTTCATACAGCAGCAGCAACTCAGTCTGATTTATTTCAGTTTTTAGATCATTTTAACTGTGACACATGCTTTTTATTCGAGCAGTAAAAAGTCTCCTTTGACTGGCGCATACAAATTGACCAGTTTGCCTAAGCTATCCCTCTTTTTGCTGATGCTCAACTACCCTGTCATTGGCAAACTTCTATCAAACTCTAATTAAGAATTGAGAGACTGCAAGTTCAGTGTGAAATGTGGTCAGTGACAGGAGTGTTTTAATGAGTAAGAAAGCCCATATATTTTTATGCAGCAATAAAGAAGCAACAAGGATATTTGGAGTTGCCGGCTCTATTCTTTGTATTAAAGCCCATAATATACATGAGACACAAGGCCCAGACAGGTTAAAAAAATTTGCTAGAACAGCAAAGTTTGAGCCAACGGGATTTGCTGCTAAGCTATTCATTCCCTGGCAGGATCAAATAGCTTAGTCTAGTAAAACATTGCTGAGTGTTAAGCATACAGCTAAAGATTTGTAAATCAAAGCGAGAAAGAAGGGAAGAGGTTCCATACGACACAGAAATGCCAGATTTAAAAACAGGGAGTTATTTTATAAAGCCTTATAAAAGATAGTGATGAAGTTTGTTGATGTGTAACACTTACCAGCCAATAATATTAAAGACACATGAGAACCACTTGGTTGCTACCAGTTGGGATTCACAAATTAGTTGCTTAGTCTGTTTAGTGGACTATAATAAGACAAAGCAAAAGCAAACATTATGAGTAACTATTAACTTCACTGCCAATGATGTTTAGAAATGGCCGGTAGTTCATCCAGCCCGGCACTTACCCAATCTAGTTTGTGGGTGGGCAGCGGCTCCTGTGTCGGCAGGAAGCAGGCGGCAGTGAGCAGCTCCTTTGTCCTCTCCTCCTCTTCTTCATCACGGTGGCTTCCGCCGTGCGTCTCCTCCCTCCTCCTCCCAGGCGTCCAATAGGGTCACCTGTCCTTTCAACCAATCGGGTGATGGGTCTCAAGACCCGCTTCCTGATTGGCCGGGAAGAGGATCAGTGTGGCAATAGCAAATATTAATTTGCTATTGTCACACAACTGGGTGGGCTCGGAGAGCAGTGCTCTGCGCCCGGATTCCACCCTTTTCTGAAGCTTATTAGAGCCTCTGGCTCTAATCACGTGCTTAAAAAAAACCACCCCCATTGGAATCCATATTCTGACGCCCTGTATGTAGATCAGGGGGTGGACATATAGATGGGGGGGCGGTGGCCATGTACCCCTAATGGACAGGCCACCACTAAATCCCACACTGAGAGGATATCCACTGGGTAAAAGTTATTCTGAATGTAAAGTATATTAAAGTTGTAGTTTTACACAATACATGAAACGGTCTGTAATGTGATGAAGCCTTTTATTTATTTATTTTGCATTTATATTAGCATATAATATAAGCGATCAACGTGTATTTCTAGTTATAGATAAATTGTACTTCCCATGGATGGCAGCTAATTTTAATTTCACTTTAGCTTAATCTGAAGCTGTTATATTGCAAAGCTTTTCTCCTGGGCAGGCATTCATTTCAAGCCTCTTCCATTCTGCCAGTCTGATTTAGTCCAGTAATTTGCCGAACAGCATTAGTCATTATATTTCACAGGATAAAGTTAGATTTGCATGGTGAACAGAAAGTGATTTAACTCCACCACGTCCTTATAAAAATGTATAGAAAATATACGGTTTTTGGATGATGGACTTTTTAGGTATAACACATTCTTATAAAAAAATTAATATTTATTACAAATTTTAAAATCAAAACAATTACACAGATTTCTCATATAATTAATTCACAGAAAATAGCCTATGACCATGAATGGCACACCACCTATATACAATATAGTCAAACCCCGGAGGACCAGACTGATCACTCTTGAAATTTATAGAGCATGACAAGGTAGTGTGTAATAAAGTGCTCAACTCTGCTCTACATGTTGCTCATAACGAAACGCTTCTTTAGGAGCTATGGCGAATTATTCAATCATAGGTAAAACATTTAGAAAGTGGTCTTGAAGGTAAAAGATGGTGCCCAGGATTCCCTACACTGAACAAGCCAGTATTTTAATAGCAGTCCTGGACACCATCTTTTATCTTAAAGACCACTTTCTAAATGTTTAACAGTGGCATAAAATTACCCTCTAGATTAAACCTATATGGTTCCTGAAGTGTTACCCTCCTAATCATTGTGAATCTCTACCATCACTGAGGATACTACTCTCTGCCTCATCCTTTTTCTTTATTTTTTACCTATAATTGAATAATTCGCCATAGCTCCTGAAGAAACGTTTTGTTACATGCAACATGTAGAGCAGAGTTGAGCACTTTATGACAAGGTACCTTGTCAAGCTCTATAAATTTTAAGAGTGATCAGTCTGATCCTCCAGGATTTGACTATATTGCATATAGGTGGTGTGCTATTCATGATCATGGGCTATTTTCTGTGAAGGAATTATATGAGAAATCTGTGTAATTGTTTTGGTTTTAAAATTTGTAATAAATATTCATTTTTTATAAGAATGTGTTATGCCTAAAAAGTCTAGCATCCAAAAACCTTATATTTTCTGTACCCAAAAAAATAACTTAGTTTTGTATCCACAGCACCACTCTGTGGACATACAAAATTTCTAATTTCTAATTATACTTATAAAAATGTAAGCAGGATCTGCATCTTGCTTTTACGTTTACCTCTGATTTGTATTTTTAGTAATCAAGGATCCATGAGTGATCCTGACTTGCTGCAAGCTTTAACATTTTACCCCAATCTTGCAAAAATAGAAACTGGGAAGGTTCACACTGGAGGTTTGATTTATTTATATAAAACAGTTATAACAAAACTCCAAATCTGGGGAGACTAGCAGTCATTGGTAGCAGTGCATTAGATGATCTTACACTGCAGATATACAGCTAAAGGTCTTTAAGCAGAGGGGGCAGAGGGATGCCTTAGGGAAAGGTGTACCAATTTTTTTTATTGGAGCAGCTTAGGGCAAATTGAACATTTTAAAGTTACTGCACAGACACATTTAGCATCTCTAGATGTTTCCTATAAAATAGCAAATCATCCTTCCTAAATCCCCCCTTCTAACATACACATAGGTTGGACTTGATGGATTTGTGTCTTTTTTCAACCTTGCCTACTATGCAACACCCCCCCCCCTCTCAATTCTGTGTACAGAGAGCACATCCCGTTCCTCCTGTATTTTTCCGGCAAAAGTGAAAGCTGTGCGGGTCGCCCAACCTTCCCTTAGCAACCAATGACATCATCGGTTGGTAGGACGTGGGCGGGCTGCTTACAAAGCTTTTACTTTTGCTGGCAAAATACAGATAGTAGCATAGAGGGTGAGAGACCCCGCTAGAGGAACAGGATGTGCTCTCCCTCCTCTCTCTACAACAGTAACCCTTTCAGGGTTGGATTGTAAAGGTTTTTGTTTAATTTTAACGTGTCACCCCGGGGACTCTTTGCGGCACCCCAGGGTGCCATGGAACCCCAGTTAAATAACCCTGAACCAAAGTATTGGACTGGTGTAGGAACTCCAGGGAGAAACAATGTGTCCCCATGTAACAAGCAGTTCTGCTTTTGGCAGTTCTTTCTCGCAGTCCCGCACTTTCTTTGCCCACAATGCTTCAACACCCCACCATAGTGCTCACCTGGCAGATTTGCTGTAGGGCCTTTCACATTTACGGTATCTCCCTGGCTCCGGCCCCTTACTATTCAATTTTGGGCAACCCTAACTTTGCCCCGGGAATGTCTGGACTGACTTTTCTGCCTTAAAGCCCCTGGGAAATGTATTCTGCCACACATTTTATCAAAGATTCCAAATGGCTTACTGCAACTCAGATGTGACTGGACCCAAACTTCTCTGACTTGGGTTATTTTCTAGTGCTTCACCTCTCTCACTTCCTGCACTCCCTGCCAGCAGCCTCTTCCTTTATGAGATCATTGACTACCTTTGAAAAGGAGTGCTGGATTGAAGAAACATCCAGACATGCCCTTTCGCTCTCCTACAAATTGTTGGGCTGGGTTCACACTATTGCAAATTGGATGCGGGTTTCCTTGAATCCAATTCGCATGTCAGGAGACTGTGACCGGCTCTCAATGGAGCCGGTTCACACAGCTCCGGGAAAGCTGTGGAGCCAATTGCACAGGGGTCCTGCGCATCTTCTGATCCATTTCAGGTTCAAATTCAGCCAAAAATTCAGACCAAAATCGTACTTGAAGAGGTGAACAGGGGCGCACCGGACCCCATGCCGTGAGCCACTCCACACAGCAGTGTGAACCCAGCCTCACTTGTAGAATCTTCACAGACCCCCCTTAGGTATACCCCTTAGGTATCTAGACAAATGGGAAAATGACCTCCAACTATGCTGGACCCCGGCAGAATGCACAAAGATTTTGAAGTTCTCCTTTAAATCATCTATATCCAATAAAATTCAAGATTTGGGGTATATAATCTTAACCACACCCCAACACTACTGCACCATATTTATCCCTCTGTGCTTGAAATGTGTTGGAGGTGTGGTGCTGAGAGAGGTGACATGTTATATCTATTTTGGCCCTGCCCGGTTCTCAGTACTTTTTGGAACGGTGTACACGCGACCACGCAAAAAATTACTGACAGAACATTACCTTTCACACCTTCCTTTTACCTATTGCCTCACAATGAAGTACCGCTGTCCACATATTAAAAAAATCGGTGGTGAGGCACCTAGTTAATGCTGCCGGGCATGTATTCCGCCTTTATGGAAGTTAGTGGATCCGCCTACTCTATGACAATGGATCCTTAAAGTGGAGAAAATTGGGGAAATGTTATGTCTGACTAGCGCACTCAAAGATATAACCGAAAGGTTTACTAAAACGTGGTACTATTTGCTTGAATTCTCCTGTGTGGATGCATTCAAAAAGATTCTGGCGGGATAATCTCCTGCATTGCTACACTCTCCTTAAATTGTCGACCCTCAATGTTCTTGAACCCCATTTGTCTGCTGGGCATAATTTCTTTAGCTCATAGGTGTACTGTTGTTACTTCTCTCACTGGCGGTGCTGCCTCACCTGCCCCCTTCCTTCCCCCATCCTCTCCCTTCACCCCCCCTACCATTTTTTTCCCTTCTTCTCTCTCCCTTTCCTTCTTTTCTATGTTTACATTTCTCTTATCGCCCATTCTGTATACCCTTACACATTGCATTATGTTTCATGATGGGCTATTGATTAACAAACTATCTAGTTTCTTGACGTCTGTTGAACTATGCTTTTGGCCCAAGATGGGTTTATGTTGTACCTATGTTGAATATTCTAGATTTAGACTTATGGTGGTATCCTAATGGTATCCTTTCTGAATTTGTACATGGAGGGTTATGTCTATGCATTTAGTGTATTTCTATGTTTTTCTGCTTATTGTAATTGTGAAAACTTTCTATTAATAAAGAATGTAACAAAAATTTATAAAAAATAAACAGCAACTTGGAAAATGCTCAGGCAAGTGGGATGTGTGAGCATTACAGAGCTGTGAACACGAATGGAGGGCTGTATCATGAGCAGTCCTTTGTATGTTCACAATGCTTTCAGCAGTTTCCAGAGGAACTCTTTTATGAGTATAAGGGGAGAAAGTACTGTGAATACGATTTCCAAATGCTCTTAGCCCTTGCTGCCATCAGTGTGGTGAATTTATCATTGACTGTGTAATTAAGCAATGAATAACAGCTGGAACCCTGAATGCTTCTGTTGTGACATCTGTCAGCAAGTCCTGGCAGACATTGGATTTGTGAAAAATGCAGGTAGACACCTGTAATGTCCATGTCATAATTGAGAGAAGGCCAGGGGACTGAGAAAGTACATTTGGCAAAAGTGTCATGCAATTATTGATGAGCAGCTTCTAATGAATGATTCATGTCACACAGACTAGTTTACATGTACCAACTGTGGTAAGAAGCTCACAGCTGAAAGAAGAGCTCTACTGCCTACCTTGCCATGACAAAATGAGTGTGCCCATCTGTGGAGCATGCAGTAGACCAATTAAGGGTAGGTGGTTATTTGCCATTTTAAAGCAATGGCATGTGGAGCATTTTGTTTGTGCAAAGTGTGAAAAGCCATCGCCATTATGAGAGAAAGGGGCTGGCTTACTGGGAAACTCACTAAAATCAGCTTTTTGGAAATGTTTGCTTCCATTGCAAGTGCGTGATTGAAGGAGATGTTGTTTCTGCGTTGAATAAGGCATGTGAAATTTGACATGAAGCCTTTCTGAAAGAAACGTTATGAGAAGTCTCCTCTGGAGTTAGAGAAAAGGCTTAAGAAGTTCTTGGAATCCTTGGAAAGAAAATAAGTACATCGTTACCATGTGCATCCGAACACAGGAGCAGCATATGATGTGCTGGTTAGAGGAGAATTGGTCACACATCTTAGTTAAATTTGGCCTTCTCTTCCTTTATATGGAGAGATAAAAGGCCTAGGATTTAGGATTGCCTTGAAGAGATCACAAATGCCTAAACATTGATTAGGTATTATTCTTCTTCGGAATCTTTGAGATTTTGATTCTCATATAGTACAACTATGCTCTAGTTTGGGTCTTTTGCATACTTTGTTTAGGGTCTCTCCTTATATATATTAAAAATAGTTTGATTCATGCGGGATACTTTGATAGTGTAAAGAAATGTGGGAAAGTTACTAAAGATACCAGGCTTTTTGATGCCACTTTTGTCATTGACTTCTTCACCAGTCTGTTCTTTGGGGAGTCAAACTCAAGTTTTTCATCATTGGAAATAAGTGGGAATACTGAATCTATGGGATGTTTTACATCCTGCAGTTTTTCTGTTACCATTCCCCACATTGCATCAGAAGTATGATAGTTCGGAGTTACAGTTTTTACAATATCTTAAGAGTTTTCCTAATTCTGTTTTGGGAAACCCATTTTCATTAAAGAGCATTAAGAGCAAACTTTAGATATTGATTATCACCACTGCATAGCTTTTTGTCAAATACAGTACAACCGTATGTAAACAGGATTGGTAGTTCCAATTATTGTTTAAAATTAATCTCTACATCACAAAGCTATGTATGGAGTGTATAACTTGTTAATGTGTGATTATGAGCTGAATTTTGTATCTGTCCTTTTTTACCTTTACATTTTAAATAATCTCTAATAAATTACATTTTTAACTATACCAATATAGTAATTATTGTGCCTAAAAAGTCCAATAGCCCAATCCATTTTCTTCTTCTTTGTATACAATTATGACAGGACGTGGCACTCATAATATATATGTATCCGCATGACCACTATGCGTTGATACTTTAAGAAATTCAATTCCATTTTCATTAAAGTTCCTCTTGAACTTAGTGCTTATTGGGTAAGCCATCTGCAAAGCATGGATCATCTTGGTTTTATTACTTTTCAAAAAATGGGAAGGGCTTGCATCGTCAAATAAATTCAAATTTATAGGTAAATGGGTAGGGTTCTTGAGTATACTCTCCAAGGAAGCTTGGTCTCAGAGGCAATGTGGTAAAATAAGAGAAAGCTGGAGAGAGATCTAATTTAAAATCTTTCATAGAGCACACTATTACCCATAAGTCACCCTTCTCAGAGTGTTTATCTTCTTGTCCACAATGTCATGTGGACAGACCCAACTTGATACATCTATGGTGGCAGTGCCCAATAAAAGAGAAACTCTGGCAAAACATTATACAGTTTATGAATACTATATCATGAACCACCAGGTTGTAAATAGGGAAACATGTTTTAAGAATTTTGTTGATACTTGGTCTTGTTATTTGGTGATGGAGTTGCCCACTAATCATCCTAGGGAGATAATGACCACTTTTCAATACGCTACATGGTAGACTATGGAAAAGTTAAATAGTACTTTGGGAAAATTGAAGTAATTTATTTTTTACAGTATTGCTAAATTAGCTTGGTGAGCTTTTTATTTATTTATTTTTTATTATTTTTTTTTCTTTACCCTAAGTGTGAAATAAGTGTGAAATAAGCTTATTGGGAACAAATAACAAAATTATATTGTAATATTTTCTCTGTGTTTGTTATGAAGCTATAACTGAAAATAAAATAAATATGCATATGCTAAAAAAAAATAATATAGCAAACCTTCCGTTTTTCAAGTTCAAGTACACTTTAGTTCAGGTGTCTGTACCTACAGCGGTGTATTTAAAATATTGGATTAGAAGGCCTGGCACTTCAATAAATACGGCTAAATGTAATTTTCATGGAGGTTGTGAAACATTGGAACAACTTTTGTCCTAGCACAACTATAGGTGTAGAGGGAATGGGAAAATAAAATGTAGTCTACATTCAATTTGTGGACTTGTAGAGACATATGGTAAGTCGTGCAAGTACTGGCATCTATTAATTTATAACTACAAGATCCAGCCACTGACCCATTGTACCAGGCCTCTGCCATTGATGCACACACCATCTCAAACCAGTGCTACTGAGAGTGAATCCTGATTCTCCAGCCTCCCAGCTTGGCACCAGATCATAGCAATGAAATATTCACTTTTGTTTTACAAATAACTATATAAGCCAAAGTTGCTTAATTAAACTTAGGCTATGCTCTGAATAGGAACATCTAATGATGCCGACAAAAGAATCTTAGTACTGAATTGAAAACAAATGAGTGAAAATTATTAACAGCATAAACTACTTATTAAATGTATGCTTTGAGCTTCAGTGGTCACTAATTGCTCATTAAAACTAAGAATAACAACAGGGATGTAAAATTTATGTTTTGTTTATTGTGTCTCAGATTTCATGATCTTTTCTTCATTCCCTCTGGCTCAAACTGTAAACAAACCCATTTAACTGTGGTAAAATAACTAATCCAAATATTTTAATGTGAGTATTTATAATATTGCAGTTAATTTGAATATTAAAAATATTTTTTGGTATATTATTTCACTCAGAAATTCTGTAAGTAAACAGTTATGAGGTATTCCCACACTCCCTATTGACTGTCCAATATTTGATATAATTGATAATACAACAGATGGTATAGACACTGTGAGGATAATGCGGTCGGAAGAACCCCAAACTGAGTGAAGAGTGGGAAGTTGTTCTGAACACGGTGCCACTTTCACTTCTCCAAAATTCTCAAGTTGGCGACAGAAAGATCAGATTTAGATCTTGTGTCTGTATTGGCTAGGCTGGGAACTGACACATTTCATATAACCACCATAAAAACTACACAGTCAGCTCGAGGCAAAAAGGAGGCCATTATAAATCCCATAAAGGTCCATTGCTAGAATGTCATAAACCCCATTAGCAGGATTTTTCTTAAGCCAGAAAAATATAAACTAAAATAAAAACCAGACTGAGCTCAACCTTAATATGCTAAAGTATGATGTATCCCTAAATAGATGTGTATATGGGCGTCCACAATTTTCCAACATTTGTGCTACCCTGTGTATGCAAGACAAGTTTGAGCCAACATCAAAAAAATGCACGGTTTGGTTGTTAGAAATTCCGATCGTCTGTACGCGGCATAACAGGTTTTCTTCTAAGACTGCCCTGTATTTGACTTAATCCATCTTCCCATCAACTCTGACCAGCTTCCCTGTCCCTGCTGAGAAAAAACATCCCCAAAAACTGATGCTGCCACCACCATATTTCATGGTGAGGATGGTGTGTTCAGGGTGATGTGTAGTGTTAGTTTTCTGCCACACATAGCGTTTTGCTTTGAGGCTAAAAAGTTTAATTTTGTTCTCATCTGACCAGAGCAACTTCTTCCACAAGTTCGCTGTGTCCCCCACATGGCTTCTTGCAAACTGCAAATGGGACTTCTTAGGGCTTTCTTTCAACAATGGCTTTCTTCTTACCAGATTTGTGGAGTGCACGACTAATAGTCCTGTGGACAGATTCTCCCCCCTGAGCTGCGGATCTCTGCAGCTCCTCCTGAGTTACCATGGGCCTCTTGGCTGCTTCTCTGATTAATGCTCTCCTTGCCCAGCCTGTCAGTTTAGGTGGACGGCCATGTCTTGGTAGGTTTGCAGTTGTACCATACTCCATTTTCAGATGATGGATTGAACAGTGTTCCCTGAGATGTTTAAAGCTTGGGATTTTTTTTATAACCTAACCCTGCTTTAAAATTCTCCACAACTTTATCCTGGACCTGCCTAGTGTGTTCTTTGGCCTTCATAATGCTATTTGTTAACTAAGGTTCTCTAATAAACCTCTGAGGGCTTCACAGAACAGCTGCATTTATACTGAGATCAAATTACACACAGGTGGATTCTATTTACTAAGTAGGTGACTTCTGAAGGCAATTGGTTCCACTAGATTTTAGTTAGGGGTATCAGAGTAAAGGGGGCTGAATACAAATGCATGCCATACTTTTTACATACTTATTTTTAAAACATTTTGAAAACCATTTATCATTTTCCTTCCACTTCACAATTATGTGCCATTTTGTGTTGGTCTATCACATAAAATCCAAATAAAATACATTTACATTTTTGGTTGTAACATGACAAAATGTGGACAATTTCAATGGGGTATGAATACTTTTTCAAGGCACTGCACCACACAGTTGGAGGAGCCCTTCTGTGTTGAAAGGGTGCCATGCTACAAGCTATATTAATGTTATACTGTATGTGATGACAGGGGCACCTCTCCTTGGAAGTTTTCCAGTTATGCTTGATGCTTGATACATGAGCCATAACTCACTCTGGTGCCACACTGCTCATATGGGGGTTAGTCTCATAACATTCATTAAAGAACACCCTCACGGACTTTAAATGCTATTTAGCCGCTTGCAGTTGCCCATCAACACAGATTATATGTGGGCTGATGAGGTCTTACTCTACAGTCTATCAGAGTATCTCTTAATAATGAACTTTGAATGACATTCAGCAATATGTTAGTCCCAGGATATATCCCACCAAAAGATCCTTTCAGGAATTCTGAAGAAAATCCAGTTACGGTACATACAGTTATAAAGAAGTTTTCATTACATGATCTAGTGATGTAGATTGTGCCCTATACTGGGGTACATGCTTACACTGGGGTACATGTCTTTTTATATGCTTACACAATTTTCCTGCAGCTGCCATGGTTGGGCATTTAATAATTGGGCAATTGTGATTTTATTTTATTAGTTAGATGTGTCAGGCTACTTTGCTGAGTCTCCTATATATACACATCCATTTAGGAATAGATTATACTTTTGCATATTTAGGTTGAGCTCAGTCTGGTTTTTACTTTATTTTATTTTTTTTCTTCTTTCATGTATGCATTCACTGACAGTTCTTTCATAATACAATTCAATTTAAGTATTTTTTTCTCTGCTTTTTCTGTATTGAGAACACATTTTATCAGGTTTTTTTTTGTTACATTAAAGCACATGGCTGCGCACGGGCGTCACCCCCCCCCCCCCTGTCGTCTCCCCATCCATGCGTACGGTTCCTTTGAGGACACCGCACCGGTACATGGATTCCAATGCGGGGGGCTGTTTTTTTGAAGCACCGATTAGAGCCAGAGGCTCTAAAAGGCTTCAATATAGGGTGAGCTCAGGTCGCAGAGAGTGCGCTCCAAGCCCACCCAGGTGTGTTACAACAGTGAATCAATATTCCCTATTGTAACACTGATCCTCCTTCTGGCCAATCAGGAAGCGGGTTTTGACACCGGTCACCTGATTGGCTGAAAGGACAGGTGATCCTATTGGATGCCTAGGAGGAGGAGCCGCATAGGATGCAGAGAGGACACAGGAGCTGCTGCCCATAGGAGCCTGCAACCCATCCATAAAAGCCCCCAACTCGCCACCCATAGGAAGCTGAAACCCGCCCATAGGAGCCTGCAACCCGGCTGCTGCCCACCGCCCGTAGGAGTGCTGGGGTGGGGTGTCGCCGATCGACCAGGGGGTGGTTGTTTGCCCCCCCCCAATAAAAAAATAAAAAAAACACCAACCACCACTGTGGCTGCAGCTACCGCCTTGTAAGGGTTAAGTACAGAGTTAACTTTGTTAAATTCCTCTCTGGGGGTGGCAGCAAGTGTCACAGGCATTTCTTAAAGATCAGAAATGCAAACAGTAGATGTGAACTGTGCATGTTTCCTTTGAAGACTCTTCAGATATGTTGCTTCAGATATGTTGCTTCATTATTAATTGATATTATCACGTGGTGGACTTTTTGTCATTTTACAGACATTTGTTGTTTATTCATTCCCAGGGTTATTCATTCCCAGGGTCATTCCACAAGTAAGTATTCATTCAGTTTTTCATTTTTTCACTTTGTCATATTGGTGATATACAGTATCATACATTTTCTACACAATATATTTAAGCGCTGCACTTTTTCCTTATTTTTGATATTCCTACTGTATAGTCTCTCTCTTCCTAATACACAGTGGTTTACTCCTACTGGATAGTCTTTCTCTTTCTATTACACACAGGGGTACTTCCACTGGATAGTCTCTCTCTTTCTATTACACACTGGTATACTCCTATTGGGTAGCCTCTCTCTTCCTTTACACACAAGGGTTTTCCCATTGGATAGCCTCTCTCTTCCTATTACACACAGGGGTACTCCCACTGGATAGTTTCACTCTTCCTAATACACACTGGGGTAATCCAACTAGATAATCTTTGTCTTCCTATTACACACAGGGCGTACTCCCACTGGATAGTCTCTCTCTTCCTATTACACAGAGGGGTACTCCCACTGGATAGTTTCTCTCTTCCTAATACACACTGGGGTAATCCAACTAGATAATCTTTGTCTTCCTATTACACACAGGGCGTACTCCCACTGGATAGTCTCTCTCTTCCTATTACACAGAGGGGTACTCCCACTGGATAGTTTCTCTCTTCCTAATACACACTGGGGTAATCCAACTAGATAATCTTTGTCTTCCTATTACGCACAGGGCGTACTCCCACTGGATAGTCTCTCTCTTCCTATTACACACAGGGGATTCCCACTGGATAATCTCTCTCTTCATAGTATACACAGGGGATTCCCACTGGATAATCTCTCTCTTCCTATTACACACAGGGAATTCTCACTGGATAGTCTCTATTCCTATTACACACAGGGGATTCCCACTGGATGGTCTCTCTCTTTTTATTACACACTGGTGTACTCCCACTAGATAGTCTTTCTCTTCCTTTTACACACAGGGGATTCCCACTGGATAATCTCTCTCTTCATATTACACACAGGGGATTCCCACTGGATAATCTCTCTCTTCATATTACACACAGGGCATTCCCACTGGATAATCTCTCTTCCTATTACACACAAGGGTACTCCGACTGGATAATCTCTCTCTTCCTATTACACACAAGGGTACTCCCACTGGATAATCTCTCTCTTCCTATTACACACAAGGCTACTCCCACTGGATAATCTCTCTCTTCCTATTACACACAAGGGTACTCCCACTGGATAATCTCTCTCTTCCTATTACACACAAGGGTACTCCCACTGGATAACCTCTCTCTTCTTATTACACACAAGGGTACTCCCACTGGATAATCTCTCTTCCTATTACACACAAGGGTACTCTGACTGGATAATCTCTCTTCCTATTACACACAAGGGTACTCCGACTGGATAATCTCTCTTCCTATTACACACAAGGGTACTCCCACTGGATAATCTCTCTTCCTATTACACACAAGGGTACTCCCACTGGATAATCTCTCTTCCTATTACACACAAGGGTACTCCGACTGGATAATCTCTCTCTTCCTATTACACACAAGGGTACTCCCACTGGATAATCTCTCTCTTCCTATTACACACAAGGGTACTCCCACTGGATAATCTCTCTCTTCCTATTACACACAAGGGTACTCCCACTGGATAGTGTCTCTTTCTCAGGGCAGTTGTGTACTCTAACTGGAAAATCTTGTTTTCTTTCGCATAAAGGCTCTTTTGGGATGAGGGACTGATACAAATCATAAATTATTGTCTTATATTAAGAGCTAAAGGCAAATGTAATTAATTATCAAGCTACTATGCTATATTGTGCTGACACTTTAAACATTTTGTAGCACTAAACCACAAAAGTGTTATAGGTTTTTATATGCTATGTATACAGTTTGTCCTCTGTTCTGTAAACCAATTATTTTCTTACTACAGGTTCACAATCTGCACTTTCTGGCTAATTAACCAGAATCCACATACTCCAGAAAGTTAAATATGAAAGGTAATTTATATACTAAAAATGTGTAGAGCTCCAATTCTTATAGTGATAAAATCAAGATTTTAATACGTATGCACAAAAAAAAATACTAAAAAATCTCACTACTAAAAACATTTACATTAAATAAATTGCTATAACCTTTGTGATCCAAAATTTGTGAAAAAAACTTCAAATGGCACTCAACCCAACAGTGTCACAAACTTTTGTGTTGCAATAACATTTGATTGTCTTCAATCTCTTTTTATTATTTGATTGTAAGCTCCTAAAGGTTCTTTAACGTGTCAACAGAAATCAAAGCGTTCATAAATATTCATGCAAAGTGCTCTTCATTCATTGTCACCCTGTAATCACCACACATGTTTAAAAATGCTCTCACCGACAGGATTTTACCCTTATGCCCTGTACACACGGTCGGATTTTCCGACGGAAAATGTGTGATAGGACCTTGTTGTCGGAAATTCCGACCGTGTGTAGGCTCCATCACACATTTTCCATCGGATTTTCCGACACACAAAGTTTGAGAGCAGGATATAAAATTTTTCGACAACAAAATCTGTTGTCGGAAATTCCGATCGTGTGTACACAAATCTGACGCACAAAGTGCCACGCATGCTCAGAATAAATAAAGAGATGAAAGCTATTGGCCACTGCCCCGTTTATAGTCCCGACGTACGTGTTTTACGTCACCGCGTTCAGAACGATCGGATTTTCCGACAACTTTATGTGACCGTGTGTATGCAAGACAAGTTTGAGCCAACATCCGTCGGAAAAAAATCCATGGATTTTGTTGTCGGAATGTCCGAACAAAGTCCGACCGTGTGTACAGGGCATTATACTGTATATATATATATATATATATATATATATATATATATATATCAGGCCAATAAACGCTTGCCATAGCCAGGCCCTCTGTCCAACTTTCCTTTTGGAACGCCAACCGGTGTACAAAATCCTCCTTTTAAGGAGATATCGCCCTGCTTGATATTGCATCCTTCACCACATACAGCAATTCCTTAAAAAGACATAAGAGGTTCATCTTATGCCCTCTATATAAAATAAAGTTTTCTCACCCCAAAAAAATTCTCACACAAACAGAACTTGTAATACTGCATGTACTGACACTTGTGAATTCATTCCACCTATACAAAAAAGTGACAATCACCTCAACTTATAACTAACCTTTGCAGTAAGCAGCACATGGAAGGGTAATGCACATCACAAACAAAAGATTCCCCAGCTCATTTACTAGCTAGCCTTTAAAACAGCCAAATGGAACCTGTCTAACAATTCATGGTAAAAACAAAGGGTTTTGTTTGCACACATTTGCAAATATATGCATGCGTAAGCTGTAGTGCCCCCAAAATGGCTCCTCTGTGTACTGCAGTCCCAACTTTATAATTTTCAGTCTTCCAAGTTTGGAGCGCATCTAGCAGTGGATAGCATATGGTCACCAACACCAAAATTACATGGTGTCATAGAAAGGGTTGAACTTGCACCTAGACTTTTCCAAAAGGACATCTAAATGTTGAGTAAACCAAGTCAAATAACCTCTTTAATTGAAAGAACATTTACCCTGTAAATGGGGACAGACATTGAGCAGTTTAAATCTATAAATTATTGCAATCTTATCATAGTGGAAACCAGTGCTGGGACAAGGCTATTTGGTGCCCAGGGCGAAGATGGCAAACTGCGCCCCCCCCCCGTTTTTAAGAAAGAATTAATGTCGTTTCAAAACAAGAATATACTTAAAACAATACAAATTCAATTAAGTTTAATGCAATAGAAACAGAGTTCACTCACACATTTTAATTATATGTATTTTTATTGGAGGCACTTTGAAATAATAATGCAAAAAATGTGCTTGTAGAAAGGCCTGTTAACTATTTTTTCTGTCAAGGCCCATGTGAACATACTAAAGTTTTCAGTTTTGCATTATTTTGTGTGAGGTAGTGCCCCAATACCAAATATTCACATAAATAGGAAAAATGCAAAATCAAAAAACTTCACTATCACAAACTTCTCAACCAACATACATGGCCTTCAGCAAAAAAGAACCCTCAATACAAAATATTAACATATAAAAGTGCAAAATCAAGGGATTACACTATTTTTCACTGAAACATATAACATTCAACTGTATTCTTTCCTAAAGGTACTGGCTGGAAAGGGGGAATCAAGGGCTTAATTGTATCTAACAATGTGTAATGTAAGCTGCTTTTTACTACTGACTGATTTGTTTATTTTCCCTGCTTTGCACAGAAAAGAAAAAAAAGTGATTGTTCCCTCTGTACAGAGCGCTGTGTTGATTGTTAACACAGAGCTCTGGGCTGTGATTAGACACAGCCGATCAGCAGATCCCAGCCACAAATACCAGACTCTCGCTGTGTACAATTACAGGGGAGTAGGTGGGAGAAACCCGAAACAGTCAGCGACATGTGGGTATGTCCTGGCGCCTGTAGCTGCCACCTGCGGTGGGTTAGCAAGTGGTTAATTAGCAATGGTATTGGTAATATGCCCCAGGAATGGGGTTAATGCACTGTTAATGATGTATTAGTGGCCAGTGGCAGTTAATTAACCCCCTTGTGCTACATTAGTGGTACCAGTGTCCGTGTTAATTAACCCACTGGTGCCACTAATGCAGCACAAAGGGGTTAATTAACTGGTACTGGCCACTAATACATCAGTGACAGTGCATTAACCCCCTTCCTGGGGCATATTACCAATACCATTGCTAATTAATTAATAAGTCTGCTTACTTGAGTGATGATATCCTCCTTGATCACACTCCCATTTTAATAGCTCTGGCAGGTGGCAGCACTCCATGCTCGTTTTCCATCCCGCCTCCCGGCCAGCCTCTCTGTGAAGTCCAGCCGGCCAGGACTAGGAATCGCCTGTTGGGCGCAGCGGCGACTAGGAACAATATATAGGGGGGGTACATAAGATGCCACAGTCAAAACTTGGGGGGCACTAAGAATTCTAATAATTTTTACCAGTAAATCATACCACCAAAAATAAACTAAATAAGTGTGTGTGTGTATATATATATATATATATATATATATATATATATATACACACACACACACACATACATATATACATACACATATATATACACATATACACAAAAGTTGAGAGTAATGTGGTATTTTTATTGTCTTATTGTGGAACCACACCAGCAATGTTAGAACTCATTAACACAAGTGGTGAGGGGGGCTGTTAAACCCTGCAGTTGAGCCAAGTTTTTACCCTCACCCCCAACTGCTACTCCCGTTAGCTGCATAAAGGCAGTGGCTGTGGGTGTCTAATGCCTTCTAAAGAGTGATCTGCATGTGGAGTGCTCGAGTGCTCTTTAGAAAGCAAAATGAGTATGAATGAGCCCTAAGGCTTTAAGATGAAGCAGAGGTACAGAACACACAGACCTTGCATTCTTTTCTCCCAGGTAGAGATCTAATGTAAGAAACAGGATTTCTGCTAGTTTAAAGGAATGCAAGTCTGTGTTCTGCCCCTCTGATGAAGATCTTTCACAGCCCGGTGTCAGGATGAACATGAACAGACTGTAAGAGCATGTCTTCCTCGGATCCTGTTCCCCTCTCTCTCTGCTGCCTGCACTAAACAACCAACCTACCATGCTGCTGCCCCTCTCCCTATCACTATCCATGCTGCTGCTTTCTATTCCTGAAGCAAAGGAAAACAAAACTCACTGTGACTCAGAGGAGCAGAGGGGTTATTTAGCCACTTCCTCCTCCTCTGGAACTGCTGCTTAAAGTTGTCCAAATCTGATGGCAGGGGAAAGGGGAGGGGCTGGAGTAGTATGATTGGATAAGAATTGCCATGTGACTGCACAGATCATCCTGCATCTCCTTGCTGTGAGTTTTAGCTTTCTGAGAATACAAACAGGGGCGGGCTGGGGGTCAGGAACACTGCTCGCTGGCTTCAGGAGCCGGTGTCTTGTCGAATACAGTCCCCTATCCAAAAGTGTCCGCCCTGTACTGCGCAGGCGCAGTACGGAGGACAAACGAGACGCCGAAAGTCTCCGAAGTTCAACAGCTGATCGTCAGCTGTACACGGCGCCTGCGCATTTATTCTTACCCTATGTCCAGGATCATTCCCTACTATCCAAGTGGACATAGAGTTAGAATAAATAGTTGGCGAGCGCAGCGAGGCCGTGCCCGAAGCGTGGCGAGCGAAGCGAGCCCGCGAGGGGCCCTCTTACACTGCCATCGCTAACAAGTGCCCGAGCGCCGTGTACAGCTGATCAACTTCAGACATTTTCGGAATCTCCTTCTCCTCCGTACTGCGCAGGCGCTGCGCCTGCGCTGTACGGCCCGGACACTATATGATAGGAGGACAGTTTTTTGTCAGAACACCGGGTCTGCTGCAGTCATTATGACAAGCAGGAGACCCGGTCTGCACTTCAGTTGGGGGAGCAGATGGGCGGCCTGGCTGTGCGAGCGATACTCGCATTAACAGTGGAGTCACTGAGGAGAGGGGGGGGGGGAATCACTGCAGGAGATGACAGGCGTTCTCTCACTTGTAAGAAGTGAGAGGCGAGACTGGTCTCAGGCTTGTGCCAAGTGCAGGAGCGCACTCGGCACATGCTGTTGTTATTTATGTAGCGCGGCCAGTATACCAGCACTTCTACTGCGCCCCATTGCTCCAGTAAATGGTCCCGCCCAGGGCATCCGCCCCTTCCACCCACCCCTTGTACCGGCCCTGGTGGAAACAGGGACCGACTTAAATCTGAGTGCATCCGGTAATTGTGAATATCAACATCATCAGAGGATATCTATTCTATTGAAAACTATATGGTTGTGCTTAGTAATGTACAGTATATATCACTGATTCTCAAACTGTGTTCCGTGGCACATTAGTGTGTCATATGAGATTTGCAGGTGTGCCGTGGGAGTTTTGAAAAATATTTAAAATTAATAGCGTTTTGAAACCTTGAACATTTTGAAAAATTAAATGGTAAATCAATGTCGCAAAAGTTAAAAAAGTAACATATATAAAAACACAATCTCTGTCAGTCTGCCATTCATTAGTTCCTATCATAACACGAGACTTGTGCGAGATCTCGGGAGAACTCGATCGCTCTATCTATAATATAATAATAGAGATGGTTTTATTTGTTTGTTATGTTTGTCGACTTTGGAGCCTCGCTTCAATCTGATTTGCTCTCGAAAGCAAGCAAATCCTTGTAAAATGTAAAAATAAATAAGTTCTTCACCACATAAATTGTTAAATCTTTTCAGGTGTGCCGTGAAAATGTTTAGATCTTTTTGATGCGCCGCAAGTCAAAAAAGTGTTCACTTCAATCTAACCTATCATGTGCATGAAACAACCATTTTTTCCCCTTTGCACAACCAGTGCACAACAGTGCTGCCTACCAGTGCCCAACAGTGCCACCTACCAGTGCCCACAGTACCACCCATCAGTGCCCACAGTGTCACCTATCAGTGCCCACAGTGCCATCTATAAATGTCACCAATCCGTGCCTCATCACCAGTGCTGCCTATCATTACCACCTACCAGTGCCCATCAGTGCCACTTATCAGTGTCCATCAGTGACATCTATCAGTACTCATGAGTGCCACCCATCAGTGCCACCCATCAGTACCACCCATCAGTGCCCATCAGGGCCGTCTTATCAGTGCCCATCAGTGTCGTCTTATCAGTGCCTATCAGTGTCACCTTATCTGTGCCTATTAGTGTTGCCTTATCTTTGCCTAACAGTGCAGCCCATTAGTGCCCATCAGTGCAGCCTCATCAGCGAATATCAATGAAGGAGAAAAATTACCCGTTTGCATACTTCATAACAAACTATGAAATGTTTTTTTTTCCATTTCTGTCTTTTTTTTGTTTGTTTAGCAAAAAATAAAAACCTCAAGTGGTGATTAATTACCACCAAAAGAAAGCTCCATTTGTGTTAAAAAAATGATAAAAATTGAGTTTGAATACAGTGTAGCATGACCGCGCAATTGTCATTCAAAGTGTGACAGCGCCGAAAGCTAAAAATTGGTCTGGGCAGGAGGGGGGTTTAAGTGCCCAGTAAGCAAGTGGTTAACCATTGGTTTTTAGGGTCAACATTCTCTACTCCTTTAGTAAATCAACCCCACTGACTTTTCTGGATTGTTTATAGATTAGCTATAACTCCAGATAAGCTGACAGCTTTTAAGACTAATGGGCTTTATATTTTACTAAATGGATGGAAACACATCTGGAACTTTTCTTTTTGTTGAAAATGACCTTAAAGTGATTGTAAGGGTTTGTTTTTTTTTTTTAAATAACAAACATGTCATACCTCCACTGTGCAGCTTGTTTTGCACAGAGTGGCCCTGAACCTCCTCTTCTGGGGTCCCCCGGCTCTTTCCTAAGTGGGTTACCTTGCGGGCGCGCTTCCGAGTCCAGCATTCGGCGTCCATAGCTGCCAAATGTATGACTCAGCCCTGCCCCCCTAGCGCACGCGTCATTGGATTGGATTGACAGCAGCGGGAGCCGATGGCTGCGCTGCTATCATTCTATCCAATCAAGAGCCAAGTACCCTGGGCAGAGAGCGCCCCCGCCGGTCATGTTCCAGGGCTCAGGGGGCCGGTCACTGCCAGGATGCATTAAGGTGAAAAATGAAAGTAGTGACTGGGGGCAACAAGTGTCGTTTCTTCATAATGGAACTCTATTATAATGTTTAAAACCAAGTTTGTACTTTACTATGGGCTTGCAGAAACTCATAAATTACTTGTTGAACTTTGGTGTGACAGAGCCAGCAAGTTAATTCACACAAGGGAATCCATACTACAGTTTGCACTAGGGATGCACCTAAATTTCGGCCGCCGAAACATATCGGTCGAAAATGGCCTTTTCGGCATTTTGCCGAAAGAGAAAAACGGCCGAAAATGGAGCCGAAAATGAGGCGGGCCTGGGCGGGGTCAGGGCTCCACCCACCCGCTCCTGGTGCCGCCTATCACGAGGGCTTCCTATAGCGTAGAAGAGAGGAGAGCCGCCGCCACCTGGTTGATTAGAGCGCCGGGAACATCACAGCTTTCATTTCAATAGCTGTGTGTTCCCCCCCGCGCGCTGTCACATACAGCCCCTCCCCCTTGTCCGAGGAACTTTGATAGACAGATGATCCGTCCCAGGATTGGGCGGGTGATCTGTCTATCAAAGTTCCCCGGACAAGGGGGAGGGGCTGTATGTGACAGCGCGCAGCGGGGAACACACAGCTATTGAAATGAAAGCTGTGATGTTCCTGAAGGTCTCTAATCAACCAGGCAGCGGTGACTCTCCTCTCTCTTCCCCTGCACAGGCTGGCTGTAATGGGGACACTGGCTGCAATGGGGGACACTGGCTGCAATGGGGAACCCTGGCTGGCTGCAATGGGGACACTGGCTGCAATGGGGAACCCTGGCTGGCTTCAATGGGGACACTGGCTGCAATGGGGGACACTCCCTGGCTGCAATGGGGAACACTGGCTGGCTGCAATGGGGGACACTGCCTGCAATGGGGAACACTGGCTGCAATGGGGGACACTGGCTGCAATGGGGGACACTGGCTGGCTGCAATGGGGGACACTGGCTGGCTGCAATGGGGGACACTGGCTGCAATGGGGGACACTGGCTGCAATGGGGGACACTGGCTGCAATGGGGAACCCTGGCTGGCTGCAATGGGGACACTGGCTGCAATGGGGGACACTGGCTGGCTGCATTGGGGGACACTGGCTGCAATGGGGGACACTGGCTGCAATGGGGAACCCTGGCTGGCTGCAACGGGGACACTGGCTGCAATGGGGGACACTGGCTGGCTGCAATGGGGGACACTGGCTGCAATGGGGACACTGGCTGCAATGGGGACACTGGCTGCAATGGGGAACCATGGCAGGCTGCAATGGGGACACTGGCTGCAATGGGGGACACTGGCTGGCTGCAATGGGGAACACTGGCTGGCTGCAATGGGGGACACTGGCTGGCTTCAATGGGGGACACTGGCTGCGAAGGGGGACACTGAATGCAATGGGGGACCCTGGCTGGCTGCAATGGGGACACTGGCTGCAATGGGGGACACTGGCTGCAATGGGGTTCACTGGCTGCAATGGGGGACACTGGCTGCATGGCGGACCCTGGCTGGCTGCAATGGGGACAGTGGCTGCAATGGGGGACACTGGCCGCAATGGGGAACCCTGGCTGGCTGCAATGGGGACACTGGCTGCAATGGGGAACCCTGGCTGGCTTCAATGGGGACACTGGCTGCAATGGGGGACACTCCCTGGCTGCAATGGGGAACACTGGCTGGCTGCAATGGGGGACACTGCCTGCAGTGGGGAACACTGGCTGCAATGGGGGACACTGGCTGCAATGGGGGACACTGGCTGGCTGCAATGGGGGACACTGGCTGGCTGCAATGGGGGACACTGGCTGCAATGGGGGACACTGGCTGCAATGGGGGACACTGGCTGCAATGGGGAACCCTGGCTGGCTGCGATGGGGGACACTGGCTGCAATGGGGGACACTGGCTGCAATGGGGGATACTGGCTGACTGCACTGGGGACACTGGCTGGCTGCACTGGGGACACTGGCTGGCTGCACCTGATGGGCACTGGTGAGGCTGCATTGATCTCTTGTATCATGTCCCCAGTCTCTGACCATCTCCTGTACCATGTCCTCAGTCTCTGACCATCTCCTGTACCATGTCCCCAGTCTCTGACCATCTCCTGTACCATGTCCCTAGTCTCTGAACATCTCCTGTACAATGTCCCTAGTCTCTGACCATCTCCTGTACCATATCCATAGTCTCTGACCATCTCCTGTATCATATCCACAGTCTCTGACCATCTCCTGTACCATGTCCCCAGTCTCTGACCATCTCCTGTACCATGTCCCCAGTCTCTGACCATCTCCTGTACCATGTCCCTAGTCTCTGACCATCTCCTGTACAATGTCCCTAGTCTCTGACCATCTCCTGTACCATATCCATAGTCTCTGACCATCTCCTGTATCATATCCACAGTCTCTGACCATCTCCTGTACCATGTCCCCAGTCTCTGACCATCTCCTGTACCATGTCCCCAGTCTCTGACCATCTCCTGTACCATGTCCCCAGTCTCTGACCATCTCCTATATAAAAATATTTTTAAAAACAGTCACTTTCGGTATCGGTGCTGTTTCGGTATCGGTTTCAGTTTTCGGCCTAGTATATTTTTCATTTTCACCAAAAAACCCATTCGGTGCATCCCTAGTTTGAACATACTGGACTTTGGAGATACAGAGACAGTATGATTCTTCAAAATGGTTTTATGCCCATTGAACTCTGGGGTTACAGAAACAATGTGATATTCTAGTTAGGTAGTCAGGTAGGCTGTGCTTTAGGGGTGAGGCCAGTAAACATTTGGAACCTATACTATATACACTACAAAGTATTCAAGTAAATTTTTGTTTCCTTCCTTAATGATTTACTACTACCAGGTGAGCCAATCTGAGTGGACGGTTAATTCATTATTTTCATAGGAAAATGTTTAGGAATATACAGTAGATACTTTAAGTGTATAGATAGGATGTGTACATACTTCTAGGAAGAAGGTGTTATTCTCTCGGAAGTAAGGCCTGCTTCATACATGTTGATATGTCAGTGTACAGTTAATTGCTAGAACTGTAGAGTATGTAGAGATATACTACTGTGAGTTTACCTTATACATTCTTGTCTTCCTCGGCTGAGAGCAGACAATGTTCTGAGTAGATATATATAGATATGTGTTTCTTCAAGTGTAATGTATACTGATAATACTTGTCTTCTTTGGCTGAGGACAGACAACACTTCAGATGTGTATATACAGTGAATATAAAAAGTCTACACACCCCCGTTAATATGTCAGGTTTCTGTGATGTAAAAAAAATGAGATGAAGATAAATCATTTAAGAACTTTTTCCACCTTTTAATGTGACCTATAAACTGTACAACTCAATTGAAAAAACTAACTTAAATCTTTTAGGGGGGGAATTAAAATTGAAAAACTAAAATAATGTGGTTGCATAAGTGTGCACACCCTCTTATAACTGGGAATGTAGCTGTGTTCAGAATTAAGCAATCACATTCAAATTCATGTTAAATAGGAGTCAGTACACACTTGCCATCATTTAAAGTGCCTCTGATTAACCCCAAATAAAGTTCAGCTGTGCTAGTAGGTCTTGCCTGACATTTTCTTAGTCTAATCCTACAGCAAAAGCCATTGTCTGCAGAGAGCTTCCAAAGCATCAGAGAAATCTCAATGTTAAAAGGTATTAGTCAGGAGAATGGTACAAAATAATTTCCAAGGCATGAGATATACTATAGAACACAGTGAAAACAGTCATCATCAAGTGGAGAAAATATGGCACAGCAGTAACCTTACAAAGAACTGGACGTCCGTACAAAATTGATGAAAAGAGGGAAAAAAACTGGTCAGGGAGGCTGCCAAGAGCCCTACAGCAACATTAAAAGATCTGCAGAAATATCTGGCAAATACTGGCTGTATGGTACATGTGACAACAATCTCCCGTATCCTTCATATATCTGGGCTATGGGGTAGAGTGGCAAGACAGAAACCTTTTCTTATGAAGAAAAACATCCCAGCCCTGCTAAATTTTGCATCTGAAGTCTCCCATAAGCTTGTCAGAAAATGTGTTATGGTCTGATGAAACCAAGGTTGAACTTTTTGGCCATAATTTCAAAAGATATGTTTGGCGCAAAAACAACACTGCACATCACCAAGAGAACACCATACCCACAGTGAAGCATGGTGATGGCAGCATCATGCTTTGAGGCTGTTTTTCTTCAGCTGGAGCAGGGGCCTTAGTCAAGGTAGAGGACATTATGAACAGTTCCAAATACCAGTCAATATTGGCACAAAACCTTCAGGCTTCTGCTAGAAAGCTGAACATGAAGAGGAACTTCATCTTTCAGCATAACAACGACACAAAGCATACATCCAAATCAAAAAGGGAATGGCTTCACCAAAAGAAAATTCAAGTTTTGGAATGGCCCAGCCAGAGCCCAGACCTGAATCAGATTTGAAAATCTGTGGGGTAATCTGAAGAGGGCTGTGCACAGGAGATGCTCTTGCAATCTGACAGATTTGGAGTGTTTTTGCAAAGAAGAGTGGGCAAATATTGCCAAGTCAAGAAGTGCCATGCTGATAGAGTCATACCCAAAAAGATTGAATGCTGTAATAATATCAAAAGGTTCTTCAACAAAGTATTAGTTTAAGGGTGTGCACACTTATGCAACCGTATTATTTTCATTTTTTATTTTTACCTTCCTCCACCTAAAAATTTTCAGTTTGTTGTTCAACTGAGTTGTATAGTTTATAGGTCACATTAACCGCTTCAGCCCTGGAAGATTTTACCCCCTTCCTGACCAGAGCACTTTTTGCGATTCGGCACTGCGTCGCTTTGACTGACAATTGCGCGGTCGTGCGACATTGCACCCAAACAAAATTGAAGTCCTTTTTTTCTCACAAATAGAGCTTTCTTTTGGTGGTATTTAATCACTTCTGCGATTTCTATTTTTTGCGCTATAAACAAAAAAAGACAAACAATTATGAAAAAAATTCAATATTTTTTACTTATTGCTATAATAAAAATCCCCCAAAAATATATAAAAAAACATTTTTTTCCCTCAGTTTAGGCCGATACGTACTCTTTTACATATTTTTGGTAAAAATCGCAATAAGCATATATTGATTGGTTTGCGCAAAAGTTATAGCGTCTACAAAATAGGGGATAGTTTTATGGCATTTTTCTTATTCATTTTTTCTTTACTAGACAATGGAAAACAACTGCGGTGGATGACCGAAGAATTCTTTCCCTGGTGAAGAAAACACCCTTCACAACAGTTGGCCAGATCAAGAACACTCTCCAGGAGATAGGTGTATGTGTGTCAAAGTCAACAATCAAGAGAAGACTTCACCAGAGTGAATACAGAGGCTTCATCACAAGATGTAGATAGAAAAAAGAAAATGAGACCACAGCGGTCCCAAGAATGCAATCAAAGGGAGAAGCTGCAACGTAATTTGATCAATTATGCGATTAGCTTTATTGAAAAAGTGCAGGGACAGGCTGTGGTCGGGATGAGTCTCTTGCATCCGGCAAAGGAATCACCTGTCCGCTTGGAGAGCATGGGTTCTGATTGCATCCGGTTCACTGTGCAGATCACTCTGCTGGTATTCAGCCAGGACCATGATGTTTTCATTGTCCTAGTACAGCAGCAGCATTGAATAATTGTATCCTATCCATTCACACTGAAGTGCTTACATGAGACTTTCCAAGCCCTAGTTAGGGCATATACATCCTTATAAGTGATTTGGAACATTCTGTAGCTGTTTCGATACTAACGGAGGACACCGCTCTATGTTATCAAGCACCAAGTTTGCAACGATACAAGGCAGTTCCAAGCTCGGGGACTCAGGGGAGGGTTTGTTTAACCAGCGTCTATTTTTAATGATACAACGTTGTTTTTTTGACAGTCTGTTATCATTTCTTTTTATTGTCAGTAGATATCGCGGAGGAACGGATGTGCACTTTTTCAATAAAGCTAATCGCATAATTGATCAAATTACATTGCAGCTTCTCCCTTTGATTGCATTCTTGGGACCGCTGTGGTCTCATTTTCTTTTTTTCTATCTATACAGCCTTTCTGCTACTTGGGAGGCAGCCCGTCTTATTCACGAATCATTTTGATCCTTTGTTCTGGATACTGTACACGAGTGGATTCAAATAAGTGGTGTTTTTTATTTTTATTTTTCATGTATTCACCACAATATGTAAACCATTGGTGAGCCCCCAAAACAGCAAGGCCAGATTATAGTTTGCCAAACAACATCTAAAAAAAGCCTTCACAGTTCTGGAACAACATCCTATGGACAGATGAGACCAAGATCGACTTGTACCAGAGTGATGGGAAGAGAAGAGTATGGAGAAGGAAAGGAACTGCTCATGATCCAAAGCATACCACCTGATCTTTGAAGCATGGTGGTGGTAGTGTCATGGCGTGGGCATGTATGGCTGCCAATGGAACTGGTTCTCTTGTATTTATTGATGACGTGACTGCTGACAAAAGAAGCAGGATGAATTCTGAAGTGTTTCAGGCAATATTATCTGCTCATATTCAGCAAAATGCTTCAGAATTCATTGGACAGTACTTCACAGTGCAGATGGACAATGACCCCGAAGCATACTGCGAAAGCAACCAAAGAGTTTTTTAAGGGAAAGAAGTGGAATGTTATGCAATGGCCAAGTCAATCACCTGACTTGAATCCGATTGAGCATGCATTTCACTTGCTGAAGACAAAACTGAAGGGAAAATGCCCCAAGAACAAGCAGGAACTGAAGACAGTTGCCGTAGAGGCCTAGCAGAGCATCACCAGGGATGAAACCCAGCGTCTGGTGAGGTCTATGCGTTCCAGACTTCAGGCTGTAATTGACTGCAAAGAATTTGCAACCAAGTATTAAAAATTGAAAGTTTGATGGATGATTGTTAATCTGTCCCATTACTTTTGGTCCCTTAAAAAGTAGGAGGCACATATCCAAACTGTTGTAATTCCTACACCGTTCACCTGATTTGGATGTAAATACCCTCAAATTAAAGCTGAAAGTCTGCAGTTAAAGCACATCTTTTTTGTTTCATTTCAAATCTATTGTGGTGGTGTATAGAGCCAAAAAGATTTGAATTGTGTCGATGTTCCAATATTTATGGACCTGACTGTAGTATACTGTTAGGAAATTGTATTTCCATATTGCGTGCCTTTCTATTTTCCTATTTTTCAGATGTTTCTGTATCACTTGTGTCTTCCTTGGCTAAAGAGAGACAGTGCCTTAAATTGTCTCAACACTAATATTTTCTATCACTCATCGTAAAGTATATTAAATAGATAGACAGTTAGGATGTGATGTCATTATGTAATGTCATTGCCTTATTGTATTTCCATCTGTTTTCACGTGAAATGCCACACATATTTGTACTCAAAGTTTAACCCTTTCCTTTACCCTTCCCCATCCACTTTTGCCAAGCTTGAGAGCAAATGTTTTTCTTGCAGACTCCAAGGACGTAGTCTCCTTGGTGGGGGGAGAGTGTAGCACCCTTGTCCCTAGAACAGGGCTGTAGGTAAATTTAGTTGTGCTGGATGGCAACCGGTCTGGCTAATTTGTAGTGTTTAGTGATTACATGACTTCTGTTAATTCCATTCTAAGTGTGGCTTCTCCCTTCGGTCAGTAGGTGGTGCTGTTGCCTTTGACATTAGAGTGATGAGCTACAGTGAAGTTCAGGTTATAATAAACATACATTTCTCAGCCAATTATATTTGTGGCTAAGCATGCTGGGAAAAGGTATTTAATGGAATGAAGTCAGGTGATCGGGCAGAGTGTTCCCGCCCAGGGCTTCAGCCTGGAGGATGTGTGTATAGCTGTCGGCTGCTAGGCCTAACCGAGGCTTATCCACTTAAGCCCCGAACCATTTGGCTACCCAAAGACCAGAGCACTTTTTGCGATTCGGCACTGCGTTGCTTTAACTGACAATTGCGCGGTCATGCGACGTGGCTCTCAAACAAAATTGACGTCCTTTTTTTCCCACAAATAGAGCTTTCTTTTGGTGGTATTTGATCACCTCTGCGATTTTTATTTTTTGCGCTATAAACAAAATAAGAGCGACAATTTTGAAAAAAAGCATTATTTTTTAACTTTTTGCTATAATAAATATCCCCCAAAAATATATAAAAAAAACATTTTTTTTCCTCAGTTTAGGCCGATACGTATTCTTCTACATATTTTTGGTAAAAAAAAATCGCAATAAGCGCTTATTGATTGGTTTGCGCAAAAGTTATAGCGTTTTATGGCATTTTTATTAATTTTTTTTTTTTTACTAGTTTTGGTGGTGATTTTTATTGTGACTGCGACATTATGGCGGACACATCGGACATTTTTGACACATTTTTGGGACCATTGTCATTTATACAGCAATCAGTGCTATAAAAATGCATTGATTCCTGTGTAAATGACACTGGCAGTGAAGGGGTTGACCACTAGGGGGCGGGGAGGGGTTAAGTCAGTACTAGGGAGGTGTTTCTAACTGTAGGGGGGTTGGGCTGTGTGTGTCAGTACACTGATCTCTACTCCCCTTGACAGGGAGCAGAGATCGAGTGACGCTGTCACTAGGCAGAACGGGGAGATGCTGTTTACATCAGCATCTCCCCGTTCCTGCTCTCCGTGCGATGATCGTGGGTATCCTCGCGGCGATCGAGTCCGCGGGACCCGCGATCCGACTCACGGAGCTCCCGGCCGGCGCGCACGCGCCGCCGGCGGCGCGCACGCAATGGCATGGCGGGGAATTTAAAAGGACATACAGGTACGCTCTTTTGCCCAGCCATGCCATTCTGCTGACGTAAATAGTCGTGCGCTGGTCGGGAAGCGGTTATACGGGTGTTCGAGTTTATGCGGAGAAAAGCCTGCTAAAGATCTGGCAACGATTTCAGAGAGATAGAGTTCTAAGAAAGCACCAGAGAGAGGACCCTTCATGAACAGGAGGCTATGAAGTGGCTGGGACAACTTCAGAGAGAACTCATCCAAGGGAATCAGTGTGTGCAAGTAATGTTTAGTTGTAGAGCAGTTGTAGTTCCTAATACAGAAGACTATAAAGTCAGATGCACTTAGACAATTAAATGACAATAGCACCTACAGTATAGGCCACTGGATTCATATCCTACTGATAGTATTCAACGGGGCTTGTTGCAACTTTTGGATGAAGGTGGAGAAATGAGAGTTTTAGAACAGAGGATTATTGATTTTCTATTTACAAATAAACTGGTGACCCCAATATTCCACCACCTTCCAAAGGTACACAAGCAGCAATCCCCTGTTCAGGGACGCCTAATAGTAGTAGGCATTGGATCCCCATTAGAAATACTCATTGAATGGGTTGATGAGCATTTACAACCCTTGGTCAAACGCTTACCCGGTTATCTTAGTGAATTCAGGACATTTACTGGCACATACACGAGATAAAATGGTCAGCCAATAGTTGTTGGATCACAGTGGATGGTAAAACACTATACTCCTGCATACCACACCACTTGGCACTCCAAGCTGTTAAATATCATCTTACACGTTACGGTAGTTATAAGTGGGAGTTATGTGAATTTCTATGCATGGCCATAGAATTCCTGCTAAAATACAACTAGTTTGACTCCAAATATTATTTACAGTGCCGTGGCGCATTGATGGGTTCAAAATTTCCCCCTTCTCTTGCAAATTTGTACATGGGCTGGTGGAAGGAGATTTTCCTCTTCTCCCAACGTAACCCATATGGAGAATTCATTGATTGGTATTGTTGCTTTCTAGATGATTTGATATTCGTATGGAAGTGGCCAGCCCATGTATTGGACTCATTTTAGCTTATCTCAATACCAATCATCTGAATTTGTAGTTCACCCACACTTCAGATCCAGTCAGTATTGATTATCTGGATTTGACTTTGGTGGGATGTGTGGATAGTGGAATGGTCTCTACTAGGGCTGTTACTGATTAAAATTTTCGTGTTCGATTAATAAATTTTTTTTAACCGATTAATCGACTAATTTTGATTAATTATAACGCACATACAGATCCAACTACTTTTAGCTGATTTAGCACCGTTGTTATGGCAACGGCTGAAGTCGGACATAGCAGGGCATGGCTAGGACGTCAACATCATAAACTCAGCGTCACCGTGCCCATAATCTCAGCCTTACGATGCCTATAATCGCAGCCTCACCGTTCCCATAATCGCAGCCTTACCATGCCCATAATCTCAGACTTACCATGCCCATAAACGCAAGCCTCACCGTTCCCATAATGCAGGCTCTCCGTGTCCATAATCGCAGCCTCACCGTGCCCATAATGCTGTCTCACTGTGCCCATAATCGCAGGCTCCCCGTGCCTATAATCGCAGCCTCACCATACCCATAATGCTGTCTCACCGTGCCCATAATCGCAGCCTCACGGTGCCTATAATGGCAGCCTCACCATGCCCATAATGCAGTCTCACCATGCCCATAATGCAGCCTCACTGTAGTCAGTGCCTGTACCTGGATTACACAGTCTGCGGGCATCTCCCGCTGTGTGTCTCGGAGCTGAGTGTGAAAACTTTGGCCGCGCTGTGAGAAAAGTCCCGCCCTCCTCCTAGATCAGCTTGTGTGATAGACAGAACACTGCATCTATCACACGAGCTGATTTAGGAGGAGGGCGGGACTTTTCTCACAGCGCGGCCAAAGTTTTCACACTCAGCTTGGAGATACGCAGCGGGAGACTGTGTATGACATATGGTGGAGGAGGAGGAGGTGGGAGTGGAGCGCTGCCCTGCAGCCACAGCTTGGCCAAAGCGGCCCCAGGGCAGGCATCCTACCGATCAAAAAAATTTTGATCGATCAAAAAAATTAACGATTAATCGAGGAATTCATCTATAATTTCCACAGCCCTAGTCTCTACCAAAACCTACAGGAAACAATGTGCAGGTAACTCACTCCTGCTGGCATCGAGTTGTCACCCAGTTCATACGGTGCGGGCATTGCCAACAGGTGAGTTCATTAGAGCAAGGAGAAATTGTTCCTCTCATAAGGATTTTGCTAAAGAATGTAACATTGTTTCCAGTAGGTTGAGAGAACGGGGATATAGCCGACATTTTGATAGATAGAGGTAGAAGGTTGGCAGAAAATAGAGATCGTGGTGATCTGATTGGGGATTCCTCTTCCATCGGTGAGAGGACACGGTCCCGTGGGAGGGGAGGTGTTCACTTTGTGACCACTTACTCACAACAACACAACTAGATTATCTCTATCATTAAACACTGCCTCCCCGTCTTATATGCGGACAAAACTTTCCATGATATTTTAAGACAGGGATGCAGTTTTTCTAGTAAGAAAACTCCTACTTTAGGTACTATGATTTCCCGCTCTTTATTTTATTCCACTCCCCCTTCCATTTCATGGTTGGGGACAGTGGGTTCCAATTCCTGTGGTTATAACACCTGCAAACAGTATAAAAGACACAGAAAAAGCAAGTCTGTTTTTTCTATTTTCTTTTTCAACAGGTAGAACATATCCAGTTAAAAGTTTTATAAATTGTAATTTAAAGATGATTGTCTACCTAATTGATTGCAGTACTTGTAGAGTACAGTATGTGGGATGCACTATTAGCAATCTACGTATAAGAATATCAGAACACTACAATGACACTTAAAAACAGCGCCAAAAATATTTCAAATGTGTCTAAACGCTTTAGAACAGTTCATGGTGGTAATCTGGAGTCTTTTTCTTTTTGCGGTCTGGAACAGATGAGAAGATCTGTTGGGGGGGGGGGATACACACCATACCCTACTTCAAAGGGAGGTGTGGTAGATACACAGATTGAATACTCGATTTCCTAGTGGAATGAACAGTAGATCGGATGTGAATTTGTTTTTAAAATAATACAATTTGATTCCACAATGGGTTAATTTTTTCCCCTAGAGTTTTCAGTCCGTGTTTCCATTTTTCCCTCCTCTTTTTCTCTGGTTCTGCCAACCTCACATGATTTTAATTGTTAATCCTCCTCCCATGTTCGTCTCCAGGATTTCTCCAGAGCCTCTCCCATCCTCTGGAACTCGCTACCTCCACTGGTCCGGGTATCCCCTACTCTTGCTACCTAGAGGCGATCCCTGAAAACTCATCTCTTCAGGGAAGCCTATCATGTCTCCAACTAATCTCCTAGCACTTCCATCAGCTCATTGCCCACAGTTACAACCTTTTGTACCGAACATTGACAATTTGACAAGACCACCTACAGCCTTTGAGTCATTGTTATCCCAGTCGGACAGGCCAGAGCATGCACTATCCCTGATATATCAGATACTGATTCAGGTCTCTTATTCAAACCCACCAACATTCCTCTCAAAATGGGAAAGGGAGATGAACTTGTTACCCCCTCCTATGCTCGCCTTCAGGACTTCTCCAGAGCCTCTCCCATCCTCTGGAATTCCCTGCCCCAGTATGTCTGATCAGCCCCTACCCTGTCCACCTTTAGGAGATCCCTGAAAACTCATTTATTCAGGTAAGCCTATCCCACACCCACATAACTGTCCCTGAGCCACCCCCATCAAATCATTGCTTGCAGCTATTACCTTTTGAACCACCACCCCCTCCCTTTAGAGTGTGAGCTCTACGAGCAGGGCCCTCCTGTACCTTTCGTGTTGAACTGTACTGTAATTGTGTTGTCCCCCTTATACATTGTAAAGCGCTGCTTTAAAGTCTCGTATAATAATAATAATAACTTGTCCCCGGATGATATGGAATGGGGCAAAACAATGGCGCTTTCTTTTAAATTATCTATCTCATCTCATGCCCAAGAACGGAATTATTGTATATTCTCTAGGTGGTATAGATGCCCCACTATTCTACACAAGCTTGATCCTAATGTTTCGGTCATATGTTGGAGATGCTTGCAGGCCCCGGGTAACATGACACACATTTGGGGTACGTGCCCACGTGTTACCCCTTTTGGGACAAGATTCTCCAGCTATTTGACAAACTTGTTGGGGACAAATATCCTAATGAACCCTGCTTAACGAACTTATCTATATTACTGGGGTCATACAAATAAATCAAGAAGAGCTTAATTCTCCATTTGCTGACTGCTGCACGCTCAGTTATTGCTAGATCTTGGCGTCAACCCTCTCTAGCAGATTAGGCCTGCGAAGTGGACAGGATAAAAGCGAGACCCACACTATTATGTGGACCGTTTGTTTACACTTCCGGTTCTCTTCAGATTTTGACCCTTTTATTGCAGGTACAGCTCCTACCTCCTACTGTTCCCCCTGGGCCCTCTCATGAGTAGCTTGATATACCTTTTCCCCCACTACCCTTTCTTTCTTTTACCCTTCTCTCCTCCCTCTTTTTTGTTTCTTTCTCTCTTTGCATACCTCTCTGCCTTTTCTACTCCTCCTCCCTTACTTTTTTAGGTTTATAGTAATCTTACCAGTAGATTCACCACAATCTCATATGTGTTGAGCCTTGGTTTTTGCTGTGTTCTACACCATTGTTTAAAGTTGTCTACTGGTTACTTGAGTCACCATTACTTGGTTTATTTCTATACTCTTTGATGATATCAACATGACTATGCTTATGTGTTATATGTTCTTTTAATGTTCTTCCGATCCTAATGTACACATGTTCATTCAATGATAATATATTTTATTTTGCCTATGGTTATTCAATGTTTTTTAACAAATGCTTGAAACTTAATAAAATAGATTCGACATAAATTGGATTGTACCGCCCCCTTTTCTGGAGGAATGGATATCTTTTCTATATAAACTTGATTTTATTGTAAATCTATATGCTATGAGGAAGGCTCCGGCTGAAACATGTTAGCATTTTAGATGTTGCACTGCTGTTAGTGCTCAATAAAGTTTTAAGAAGAAGCAATCGAGTTGACGGCATTTTTTGCTATTTTGATGTTTATGGGACATAACAAGCCTGAGCACCGTTATTCAGCTCATCATTCTACAATCATGCGGTAGAGCTTGGGTGAGTTTTTGTCTACAGGTAAATTTAGTTTTGCTGGATGGTAACCGATCTGATTAATTTGTAGTGTTTACATGACTTCTGTTAATTCCATTCTAAGTGTGGCTTCTCCCCTCTGTCAGTAGGTGGTGCTATTGCCTTTGACATTAGTGTAATGAGCTACAGTGAAGTTTGGGTTATTATAACCATACCTTTCTCAGCCAATCATATTTGTGGCTAAGCATGCTAGGAAAAGCTTTTTAGAGTGCGCATGCGCGGGAGTTCCAATATGGCTGCCTGAGCCAGGAGCTCCGCTCCACCCCGGACCGCAGAGCCGCACTACGGCGAATACAGCCCTCCCCGCCGCTTCCAGCTAACTCTCCCGTGTCAGGGACCCTCCGAGGAGCCAGCGGAGATGTCCGGACCCCCGGTGAGGAGGGATCTAGGCCCGCTTTTCGATACGGCGGGAGCGGACGGGATTCCCAAGATGGCCGCCAGCACGGAATCCACACAGCCACACGCTGCTCAGCAACACAGGCCAGTACTTACCCCACCGACTCTCACCTATGCCCAGGCCACACAGGGCCCCTCACATGCCCTTCAGACTCCCCACCAAAGCGCCCAGAAGCCTCAGGCCGCTGCTAAGGCCTCCACAGGCTCCACAAACATGGCGCTACAGGAGATGTCTCCCCAGGCCCTCCCCACACAGGCCCAGCTCTCAGGGATAGCTCATCAGCCCTCAGGCTTTTCATTAAATGACTTTACCCAAATGCAAGAAGAAATGTTTCTTAAATTCTCCGCATTGCTGGAGAAAGGTCTGGCCACCACAGCACACCAGATAACTAACACTATCAAAGCTGACCTTTCAAATATAGGCTCGAGAATAGAAGCAATAGAGGAAAAAGTGGAGGCCACAGTCTCCAAAACGAACCAAAATGCAGCCCACCTTCAGTCTGTTCAGGAACAACTAGATGTGGCCCTTTCCAGGATAGATGAACTCGAGAACAGGTCCAGGAGATATAATTTCAGAATTAGAGGCCTCCCTGAAACCTTCACGGATATTCCCTCCACGGTTCAGGACATTATCTCTGAAATCATTCCTAATATACCTTCCCAGCGTCTCGAATTAGACAGGGCTCACAGATCCCTCGGTCCCCCCAGACAAGACGGTTCACCCAGAGACATAATTGTGAAACCACACTTTTTTGCGACCAAGGAGGAAGTCATGCGACAATCCCGTCAGAACCCCAAACTGCAACACCGGGGCCATCAGATCCAGATTTTCGCGGATTTAACACCCTCCACTATCCAGAGACGCAGAACCCTGAAACCTCTTCTCTTGAACCTATCACAAAGGGACGTTAAATATCGCTGGACCTTCCCCTTCGCAGTCAAATTCACGCTGCAGGGCAAAACCTACTCCTTTTCCAGCTTTCCAGAAGGGGAAAAACTGCTTCTTTCCCTTAAACTCATCTCACAGGAAGCCCCAATGGACTTTTCTGCGTCCTCATCAGGCTCGACAAAACGCCCCCCACCAGGCAGTCCTGTCTCCCCCTTATGGAACAAGAATACGACCAAGAGGAGCAAGGAGGGGAAACCATCATAAGGCCAGGCTGGCCTCTTCTTCTCCTTTCTATGTCCCAGCAGGGACTTTTGTTCGGGGTGCTGGTCCACACAGTTGCCGGAGCTGGAGCTCCTCACCCCACCACGGCTCAAAGGCTTAATAAGCCCATCAACAGAACTACACCCCTCTATGCACTTCATAGCACTGTTTTTCCACAACGAATACCCCCCCCACAGAGAATAGAAAGTTCCCGGCCATCACCAGATTTTCCACATTTTTCCCTTCAGCGGAACTGTCCAGCGGACTCAGACGGTCCCCGGAAGAAGTCCGGATCCCCGGGACTTTAGTCATAAGCGGACTGTAGATTGGTGTTAGTAATAATGGGATTTTGATTCCTAGACCCGTTCTAGTTTAGGGCATGATTCATATTAGGGGTCGGGAGGGGGGTGGAAGTGCTGAGGTGGGTGGGGTGTTCTCCTTTTTCATTTAAAGATTAAGGTATAGTACCACTTAACCTGGCAAGTAGTGCCATGAGTTTAGGGCTGTTTTAATTTTATTTCAGTTGCACTTTAACGTTAGTGTGTATGTTTCCATGTTTTAAAGTGATAAAGATAGGGTCCGGGGTGGACACCATGTGCCTCCTCTCATTTCCAAAGAACCTCAGCGTCCTTTGGTCTTGGGACTTCAGTCGGCCTCCCAGCTGGACTGAAGATTTTTTTTTGGGTTTGTTGTGGGAATTTTTCCACAAGATCCCAAGGGTCATATTTTGAGACCCAAGTTGTTTCTATTTTTGTTCTTATGTGTCTGTTTGTCCTTTTCTCTTCTTTATTTCCTCTCACCCCCCTTCTTTTTTCCAGCCGTCCTGCGGGTAGGAGACTCGCGCCCCCCAGAGATAAACACAGAAGACGCCCAACACGTATCTTGCCCCGAAAAGCTTGAAAGACTTCAATTGGTGAGTGACTGCTTGATCTTGAGTCCCCCTCCCCTCTGCTCAGATGTCTGACACACTTACTCTAGGATCTGATCTCAAGGTGGCCTCCCACAATGTCCAGGGACTAAATTCACCTAGAAAGAGGAGACTGGCCTTGGACCACTATAAATCCTTGAGACTCGATGTAGTTCTTCTCCAAGAGACTCACTTTCCCATCCGGTACACCCCAAAGTTCCTCCACCCGCACTATCCATCCTTCTTCCTAGCGAATGCCCCTAACAAGACTAAAGGGGTGGCAATCCTATTTTCTAAGAATAGCAAATTCACATATATTTCAGATTATAAGGATCCGGAGGGAAGATTTCTAGTGGTAAAGGGGACACTGGAAGGAGTTCTATACACAATCATCTCATACTATGCCCCGAATAAGGGTCAAGCATCCTTCTTCCAGGGACTCCTCGGTACAATAGAACCCCTTCTGGAAGGGAAGGTCATTATGGGAGGAGACTCTAATGTAGCCTTTGACCAGAGCTTGGACAAAACTAGACCCCCCAAGGACCAGCTCACGCGCCCCGCGAAAGTAAGCACTAAAATAGCTAAATTACTACATTCCCATGGTCTTATAGACATCTGGAGGGAACTAAACCCCAGAAGTAGGGACTACACTCACTTCTCCGCCCCCCACCAATCTTACGCCAGGATAGACCACATACTGATTCATTCCTCATTAATTCCCCTATCCACAAAAGCCACAATATTGGACACAGCCTGGTCGGACCATTCTTTGGTCCTCCTTACCCTGAGAAATGTCATCTCGGGACGAGGAGGCTCCTACTGGCGACTAAACGAATCCCTGCTCTCTGACCCCCGATACTGTAAGGAGATAGCAGACTCCATTAAAGAATACTTTACCCTGAATGACATAGACAATATCTCCCCAGAGACCCTGTGGGCTGCCCACAAGGCAACCATCAGAGGCACCCTCATCAGGATCGCGACTCAACAAAAAAAGGAGCGCTTAATAGATATTCAACGTCTTGAAAAAACATTCCTCACATTAAAAGCTGAACACAAAAAACACCCGAATAGGGACCTTTTAGACAGATTAGACGCGACTAGGCTTGAGCTGAACCTCACCTTAACGGCCAAAGCAGAGAAACACATCAGGTGGAGTGGAGCCAAATTTTATTGCCAAAGGGACAGATTCGGCTCAATGCTAGCCTCCAAACTCACCCCGAGATTCCGTTCCTCTTCTTTCCCTAAACTTAGAATCGCAGGTCATCCCCCAACGGCGAACCCCAGTAAAATAATGTCAGCCTTCCATGACTTCTATGAAAATCTCTACAAATCCCCACAATCAGGGAAGGGCCCTTTAACCACGGCCTTTCTAGACAATCTGCAGATCCCTTCGATCTCCACAGATTGCAGAGATCTAATGGAAGGAGCCTTCTCAGTAGAGGAGGTAAGGACGGTTATAAAAGGCTTAAAGCCCGGATCGGCCCCAGGGCCAGATGGCCTCTCGGTCCCTTACTACAAACAATATGGAGAAATCCTAGCTCCGTACCTGGTTAAATTTTTCAATTCCATTAAAACAGGAAATCCCCTCGACACACAACTTAATACTGCATTTATCTCGGTCATTCCCAAACCCAACAAAAATCACGAGGAAGTTGAAAATTACAGGCCGATCTCCCTGATTAATAATGACCTTAAAATCCTCACCAAAATCCTGGCCAACCGCCTCTCATCTTTTATTAATCTATATATACACAAAGACCAGGTTGGTTTCATTCCAGGGAGACAGGGACCAGACCAAATTAGAAGAGCAATAGACATTGTTTCCATCCTCCAATCGAATTGGGAAGGGGGACCGAAACAGGAAGGTTTCCTCCTCTCCCTGGACCTCCACAAGGCCTTCGATTCTATCGAGTGGCCTTATCTTTTCTCCTTACTGGAGAAATGGGGATTCGGCCCTAGGTTTCTTGGGACACTAAAAGCCTTATACTCCACCCCTAGAGCAATAATCCGCTTACAAGGCCATTACTCCAAACCTCTATCTATAGCAAGAGGGACTAGACAGGGCTGCCCTCTATCCCCCTTAATTTTCGCCATTGCGATTGAAACCCTCGCAATCGCAGTCAGATCGGATCCCAATATTTCTGGGGTGAAATGTGGCGAACAAATCCACAAATGCGGGCTCTTCGCCGATGATATGCTCTTATTCATTACATCTCCTATCACTTCCCTGCCAAACCTGTGCAAACTCTTAAAGGAGTTCTCACGGATATCGGGCCTACAGGTAAACTACTCCAAATCATCCGCATTGAACATTTCCCTCAAACCACAGGTGGTCTCCTCCCTCCAGAATGCCTTTGAGTTTAAATGGAGCGACACTTTTATTGACTATCTAGGGATCAGGCTCACCGCGAAAACAGAGCTACTCTATTCGGCCAACTTCCCTCACATGTACCGCAAACTGGAGGCAGACCTAGGCAAGTGGGCTAAGGGAGGGATCTCCTGGCTTGGTAGAGTTCATGCAATTAAAATGACCTTACTGCCTAGACTTCTCTACCTTTTCAGGGCCCTCCCGATAAGCATTATAAAAAACCATCTCACTTCATTCCAAAGGAAAATCATCAAGTTTATCTGGGGAGACAAGGGGCATAGACTCCAACAAAATACCTTATACTTGTCTAGATCTCAGGGGGGCTTAGGTCTCCCTCAACTGTTTTGGTACTATCAAGCGGCTAGACTCGCCCAGTTTTCAATAGTGTATGCGAAGACAGAAAAACCAGATTGGATCCAAATAGAGAGACAGGCTGTACCATCATACACCCTAGACTTCCTAATGTGGGTCCCTCCTAGAAAACGCCCCCCGATTCTCTCACCAACTCTTTCTCAATCCTTTAAATTGTGGGACTCTCTAAGAAACAATCGGAGCTTGATCTCCAGTTGCCACCCACTTGCCCACATATTTAATAACCCGGACTTCGTTCCAGGTCTAGACATCAAAGCATTCCGTTGGTGGTTGGATAAGGGGTTGTACCGGATCGGACACTTCTATACGAGTTCAGGCCCTATTACCCTGGCCTTTTGTGTGAGCAAATTGGAGATGCCTACCTCGGAGAGATTCAGATTTCACCAAATCCGCCACTTCCTGGCCCACAACGGGGAGGCAAAATTGGTCCCCCACTCTTTCACGCCTTATGAACTATTGTGCGGCGGGTCTTCTGAGCAGAGGGGAGGCATCTCCGTCATATATCAGTCACTAACCAGTCAGTCAACCAAGACCCCATATATGCTCGCGTGGGAGTCAGACCTGTCTATGCAGTGGGATCTTGATAAATGGAGGACCTCCTTCTTCAGGGCATACAGGGGCATTAAGAACATTTCCATGATAGAGTCTAGTCTTAAGGTTTTTACCAGGTGGTATCTACCTCCTGATAGATTAGCCAAGATGTTCCCTTCGGCTGACCCTGGCTGTTTTAGAGGATGTTTACTTAGGGGCACACTGGTCCATATATTCTGGGAGTGCCCAAGATTGAGGACATTCTGGAATAAGATCTTCCTACTGATAAAGAAAATCACCAAGGTCCATATACCGAAAACACCTTCGATGGCTCTCCTAAATGACAATTTGCCCAGGGTCCCGAAGCTTGCCAGCAAACTCATACATTTTATTTTCCTGGGTGCTAAGCTCACAATAGCCAAGGCTTGGAAGAAACCCAAAGTATCCCTTAAGGCGACGATCCGGAAAATTTCCTGGATCATGGCCCAAGAGAAGCTGGCTAGCATTCTCGACAACTCAGTGGACAGGTTTGAGGCTACTTGGGAACCCTGGGCAAGTTTCGTTGGCATCTCCCTGATTCCGGGGGTACAGCCACAACTCAGCTGATTGCCACGGGGGTGCGGGGCGCCTCCCCGCGGGCTGGCTCCCTTTCTTCTCTTCTTTCTCCCCCCCTCCCCTCCCTTTTCCACACTCTTTTCTTTCTTGCTTTTCAGCTGTCGTAAAGTTCCGAACCACAGACAGTCCGATGGTCTTAGCATTACTCTTATTCCCTGTTGGAATAAGACAGGCAGATGGTCTTAGTATCACTCTTCTTCCCTGGTAGTTCCGGATATAAGGGGCGCTAATACTATAATGCTGTTCTTTTGCTGGTTGTTTTTTTTTTATTTTTTTCAGCAATGTTTACAGGGCGGCGAGGGGGGGGGCTAACGGTGGTTTTGTCGGTCACAGTGAGTTCCCTTTTGGGGTGCCGACGGAACCCCCGTGGCCGCCTACAGCCGCCCCTTGGTTATCCCAGAGATTTATCCTCTCTTTAGCTCCTTTCCTATGGCAAAAGGTATTGTTCCTTCAGTTTATCTGTTAAAACCACAGGCCGGAACATAACCCTTCACACTTATTATTTTTTTTCTTTTATTGTCTGTGTTTCGATAGTGATACTTCTTCCTTCGGTAATACCTACCCCACAGGGGTCTAACTGTATGTGATATGACCAATGTGCATATATGACTCAGCGAATGTATGATATATGTCTTCATTTTTGAAAATTCTAATAAATATTTTGAAACGGAAAAGCTTTTTAATGGAATGAAGTCAGGTGATCAGGCAGAGTGTTCCCGCCCAGGGCTTCGGCCTGGGAGGATGTGTGTATAGCTCCTGGCTACTAGGCCCAAAGCCTGGGGCCTATTCAGGTAGCTGCCGGCTGCTAGGCCTAACCAAGGCCTATTCGGGTGTTCGAGTTTATGCGGAGAAAAGCCTGCCAAAGATCCAGTAACGATTTTAGAAGGATGGTGTTCTAAGGAAGCATCAGAGAGAGGACCCTTCCTATTAAGTGGCTGGGACAACTTCAGAGAGAACTCATCCAGGGGAATTAGTGCATGGAGTAGTGAGTAATGTTTAGTTGCTAGAGGAGACAGCTTGTCCTACAAAGTACAGATGTGCTGGTTCAGGCCAAAGGCTCTTATTCCTGTACTGCTGTCTGCCTTACTTCACCTATTTTTGTCTAAGGAGTCTGCCAATCTGCCTGTTGCTGATCATCACTAAGGGTGTCCTGTGCCCTTTTCTATTGTTTAAAGCATAAATGTGACTGGCGTCCAACTTCTTTCTTGTACATCACCCACCATGCCCATAACCCTACAACCTGAGAATGTATGTCGAGCATCCCTACCCCCGGTAGTCACTATTAGACTCCCGGAAAGTCTAGGTAGGTGCTACATTAGTGACAGGAGCTTTGACTGGCATTCAGAGAGCTTTAACAAAGCATGTTTTGAAGCAAGTGTAAACTAGCCCTAACTGTAAGTTTGTAGCTTGGCAAAACTTATACATTTTAAAATCTGAGACAATAAAGAAGAACTCCAGCATTTCAACCCTACCAGCCCAACCAGTATTTTTATTTCTATTGCCATATACACAATAGAAGTCCTCTAGTTATTCTAGTGACCTCACGGCAGTTACCTCTTCTTCCGGTGGCAGCATGGGGTGAGCATTCTTTCAAGATTGAGCACCACTAATGTAATGATGTGCAAAGCCCTGGAGTACTGTGAATTTGCATGTGTGTTGATGCACCCTGTAAGGAGCATGAAAATGACAGGCTGGGCTCACAGGAAATGGACTTGAATTACATTCTGTCCAAAGAGGGGTGCTGATGCTGGACAGCGGCCGAAGCCAGGACAGCGCTGGAGTGTCAAGATTGTATTTGGTATTTTTTAACATAAGTCGGGGGGGGGGGGGGAAATTAAAAATAATAAAAAAAGAAACAGGAGTTTCACTTTAAATAAAGAAAACTATTCAATAGATTAATGTCATGCTGAAAAAATCCATCAGAGAAAGCAAAACTTAACCGAGGAATGTATTACAGTTCTCGGTTAGTCTATTGAAGCTCAGTATTTAAACTGATTAATTAATCATTTCAAAAAAGCTAAATGTATTCATTAGTTGAAATGTTATACAAGACTGTTTAATACATTAATCCACTCACATTATATTTTAATCGTCTTTTTCCTAAAGCTGAATGTATAATGTTATTAGGAACTATGATAATTGTGCACCTTAGAAATGTACTCAGTGCAGTGATTATATAAGATAAGTGCCATTCAACTTTATTGCCCTGAAAACTTGCCTAAAAAGTAGAAAATGCTACAGGATTTTGTTTGCTTTCTATAGCAAGCTAAATTTCTTATAATATAATGCCATGCATCTTAAAGCTGAACTTCAGGAATGCTCTTTATTACACTGGTCCAGGCTGGTCCAGTGTAAGTATCCATCTCATACTTGAGGGGTGTCAGGTCACCTGAGTCCAGGTGACAGATGCACCTCGTTGGGGTCAGGAGTGCACCGCTGAGATAGTGGACCCTAAGGCTGACTGCTGCGGATGGAACTTGGGTGGTTCAGGAAGGCAGGTCCCCTGGAGCACCAACAGGGAGTTAGAGCATAGATTCCCCAGGGCGCGGAGTCTAAGAGCCAACAGGTGTTCACCAGAGCCTTTAGTGGTGAGGATGGACTGGGCTGCAACTGGCTCCAGGTCGCAGCCCCCAGGGTCTCCCAGCTCACCCTTACGGTAGGCTACAGGAGGATGGAGAGGAAACAGCAGCTTAGGACAGCAAGGGATAGTAAGGAGGTAGCCAAATGTCGGGGCGACTAGCAGACAAGGATAACAGAGAACATGCCAAAGGTCAAGGTCACAGGCAAATAGGGATAGTCGAGAACACGCCAAAGGTCAGGGTCACAAGCAGACAGGGATAGTCGGGAACAGGCTAAGATCGGTAACAGAGATAAACTTGGAGCACACGGCAAACAGGAAGCCAAACACACAATATTGCTCAGCAAGGCAGGCATGGAGAATACGGTGTTAAATAGTGGTTTCTGTTGAGGCTAGGGTGGAGCCACACTGAGGGAAGATTACTTAAGCATGCAGGTGTGAGAGTACAAGCCTCAAGGTTGTTACACAGACCAGGTAAGAGACAGACAGGTCATGAAAGTATTACTGCAAGGTCATGACAAGGGGCCACCGGGGAAGTTGACAATAACTGTAGTAGTCAGAGCTACTACCATGATAACTATGATCTTCCAAGTCCTGCACTGATCAGCTTTTCCTCTGGCCCTCTATTAACAGAATGCCTTGTATTTCTTTCAATGAATACAAGGCATTCTTTGATTAGATGAGGTGGAGATTGTGACATCACCACCCCTCCTCTTCACCGCCAGAGAATGGTTTCCATTTTAGAGAGAGAGAGAGAGAGAGAGAGAGAGAGAGAGAGAGAGAGAGAGAGAGAGAGAGAGAGAGAGAGAGAGAGAGAGAGAGAGAGAGAGAGGACACTATAGGTTTAGGTAAGTATATAATACCTAGTCTTGGTTGTGTAAATCCTAAAACATACAATATAATCAGTGTTACTAAATCCAGGACCCTGCATTCACTATATCTACCCCCAGTACACAGAATCTGGACATGCAATTATTTTAGTAAATATAAATTGCTAAATACCTTTTCTCATCAGCAGTATATAGCAGTCGTATGACTTCTATGAGTATCATCTGGTTAAAGCTTGTAGGAGGAGTTTTAATTCTCCTCTGACTGTCCTATGAGGCTGCAGGTCTCCTGACCCTCTGTCTGGTCAGTGCTGATTGGCGTTGTGTTGATCACATACATCCTCCCAAGAAAAAAAAAAACTCTCTAGCAAAACACACCAAACTGAGCATGTGCAGGGTGCCCCCAATGCTCTGTACTATCAGGAGATGGATTGGGGACTGTGGAAGAAGCGGGGGATCACAGAAGACAGGATCAAACAGCCTTTTTACACAATGCAGAGGACTAACTCCTTAGGTGCCATAGTGAGTATAACTAGCATGCTTTACTGCATATACAGACTGTTACTGTTACTGTTGTGTATTTAATAACACTATAATGCTGAGTTCCCTAATGCAATTGTAGCGCCCACCAGTTTGGTTGAGTGCTACAATAGTAAGTTTAGTGTTAAAGTAGGCTAAATTTCCCAGAATCTCACTCTGCAGTGTATTCTGGTGGGGTTTGATTTCTGGGGAGGTTTAATAGTGTAGAGGAGGGTGTGAACCCCTGCACTCTACTTGAACAGTTTCCTCTGTTTTCTGGGGGGCTGGCCTAGAAGACAGAAGGAATATGAGTGTGAGTGACAGGTGGCTTTTGGGAAGACGCCTCTGGACCAATGGTTAATTTGTTGGGACAGGGGCGAGACTTGTATTTAAGGCCTGGTCACATGTTCCGGGGCTTCTTGTTCTGCATGGGAAGTGAGAGGAGCCTGGCGTAGGATGTAGAAACCAGGAGGCTTCCACGTGTGCTCTTCCCCCTCGGGGGGAAGAGGAACCTGTGCTCGGTATGCCACCCCGCAAAGGTGAGCACAGTCAAGCCACACATGTGAAAGGAATCAGGGTAGAGAAGCACTGCATCAAGGAGGGATATAGCATCAAGCCAGTCCATCCATCAGCATCATCTTTCCAGATCGCTCTGAACCACTCACCACCTAAGCCTACCTGACCCAATTCGGCGTACGCCCTTTAGGTCCATCCCATCCGGTAAGCCTCTCCATCTTCAGGTGGTGCTGTGTTTATTTTCACCATAGATGTCTTCTTGAAGTATCCATTTTCTTGAAGGACTCCTCATACAATATACATAAATGTACTTTTTGGTTCCTTTTTGGGAGTATTAACCCAACACGTCTTTACACATTGGACATTTTATCCTCTAGCGCTACACCTGTTTTGTTTTTTTCTTGTCCATGCCTTGTTGGTTGTGTTAGCTGCTATTTCTTCTGTATAGGGCAGCGCAGAATCTTTTTGTATATATTATTCATTATTCACCTGTGCTGGAAGTGGTGGTAAAGAGGAAGAAGGAAACATGCATCACACGAGGGAATGTTATGCAATAGGAGGTCTGCTTCTACTACTTGGGGATTATGTAATCCGAGGATAATATTGTGTTGCATATCATCTAACCCTGCTGAGAGTTATTCAGAGTGACTTTTCAGTATAGTGCTGCATTGTTTAAAGTGACTTTTTAACATGATGCTGCCTTTCACATGGAATCTACAATAAACTTGTATATAGTTCACTTTCATTTGACTGTCTGTGTGTTCTATATGGTTGAGGAGTAGGGGTGATGGAACCAGCTCCAGGGTAGAACAAAGTAACAGCTGCTCCTACGGGAGTAGGGCGCTACACAATATTAACACTGAGCTCAGCTTTGTATTTATTACATTGTTAAATATAGTTTTTATTGAAAGCTGTGTAAGTACCCAAATTCAACTCACTTGAATTCTGAGTTGGGTATTGAGTAGTACCTAGTACAAAAGTTCATATTACCTTTACATACACTATCCCCCCTTCAGTCTATAATGAATGCTGCTGCAAGACTCATCCACCTTACCAACCGTTCAGTGTCCTCCACCCCTCTCTGCCAATCCCTCCACTGGCTTCCACTTACCCAACAAATAAAATTCAAAGTACTAGCAATAATTTACAAAGCCATCCACAACTCTGCCCCCAGCTACATCACTAACCTAGTCTCAAAATACAGACCAAACCGCTCTCTTTGGTCCTCCCAAGACCTCCTGCTCTCTAGCTCCCTTGTCACCTCCTCCCATGCACACCTCCAGGATTTCTCCAGAGCTTCTCCCATCCTTTGGAACTCCCTACCTTAATCTGTCCGATTGTCCCCTTATCTATCAATCTTTAGACGATCCCTGAAAACCCTTCTCTTTAAAGAGGAAGTAAACCCTCCTGCAAAAAAACCCCTAAAAACACACCCTGCAAGATAAAGGCATAATGAGCTAGTATGCAAAGCATACTAGCTCATTATGAATTACTTACCTGAGAACGAAGCCCCCACAGCCATCCTCGTCTCCCCCTCAGGCCCCCGACATGTCGCCCGGAGCTTGCTTCCAGGTATCACGGCGCCGGCGCTGTGATTGGCCGGAGCCGCGATGACGCCACTCCCGCGCATGCGCGCAGGAGCTACCGCGAACGGCACAGTACAACTGAAGCAACGGCACGTACGTGCCGTTGCTTCAGTTGGCTTAAGTGCGCATGTGCCGCATGACGTCGGCACATGCAAATACAGGGATATCTCCTAAACCGTGCAGGTTTACGAGATATCCAGTGCAGCTACAGGCAAGCCTAATTATAGGCTTGCCTGTAGTTTAAAGTGGTTGTAAAGGGTTTACAACCACTTTAAAGAAGCTTATCTTGCTTCTAACTAATACACTGTTTTACTTTCTCCATCAGCTCATTCCCCACAGCTATTACCTTTTGTATCAATTAACCCTCCCTCCTAGATTGTAAGCTCTAGCGAGCAAGGACCCTTGATTCCTCTTGTACCAAATTGTAATGTAAATGTAATGTGTGCCTTAATTTTGTTAAGCGCTGCGCAAACTGTTGGCGCTATATATCAATCCTATATAATAATAATAATAGTTACTCAGTGGTCTTTTGAAATGTATATTGGTTAAGAGCATCAAATAATGCTAATATATTTCAGGGAAAATACCTCTCCTTTTTTCAGGGCGTGAGCAGTGGAGGTTACTAGAATCAGGCAATAGAATGTTAGAGGTTAATAAAAAAAAAAAAACATTCAAATCTTACTGGTGCTATGAACTGCTGGCACTGCCAACTGGTGATAGACTCTTGCAATCTCTGTACAGCAGTGGAGATTGTAGCATGCTGATAGGAGGAGAGAGTGGAGTAACTGAAAGATGAACTCATCAGTCTGCTTCTTCTCCTTTCACTTACTATTCACAGGCTAGGTAGGGACAAAACCTGCCAAGGAGGTCTGTGTCGTGTGGCAGAACTCAGGACTCATGTTGTGTAAATCTCAGGACTGGATAGAAAAAAAATATAAAATTCTTTGGCGGGTAAAACAGCTCACTTGTATTTATTTCAACTGAGTATCCAGCTGCGTCCTGCCATTTAGCTTTAGGTAGCGTGTTTCATGAACTTGCATTGAACGTACTGCATCTTAACAAGGAATCCTGAGCATAATGCAAAAGTGTAATAAAAATTTGAGGGGTCATGGAGAAGTTACAAGACTTGTCTCCTTTACTGATGAGAATGCTATAGTGTTCTCTCTACACCTCCTCAGGATATGTCGAGCTATAAGTTTTTTTTTCACCTCTAAAAAAGGTTTCAGTAATGTCCGTCTTCATCGTAATGACTAAGTGGAACCATAAAGTGGTTGTAAACCCCCTTTTTGGACTTCTACCTATAGGTAAGCCTAGAATAAGGCTTACCTATAGGTAGGGAAAACATCTCCTAAACGTGCCCAGTTAGGAGATATTTCACTTGTAGTCCGCCGAAAATTCCACTGGCGCATGCGCGAGGAAGAAACAAAACTAAGTCCTGTTTCTTCCCTAGCCTGTGCCGTTAATCACGGCTCCCGTGCGCATGCGCGGGAGTGACGTCACTCGGCTCTGGAGATTTACAGAGCCGGAGTCCGCGGCCCGGAAGGAAGAGGGGCAAGAAGATGGACGCTGCCTACACAGGGGACATCGCTGGATTCTTTTGCAGGTAAGTGGCACATAAATGGGCTAGTATGCAATGCATACTAGCCCATTATGCTTTTCATTTGCAGGCTTTGCAGCGAGCAAAAGAGAAAGTAAAACCCATCAGGGTTTACTTCCTCTTAAGGCTATGTAAAATGTCATCTTGCCAGTCTCACCTTCTGGCCCATTTACTCAATTACCAGAGAAGAAATAATAGAGCACCCAAGGGCATTTAGAGCATGGATGGGAGGGGGGCACAAACTCTAAAACAGCAATTCTCAACCAGGGTTTAATGGAACCCTAGGGTTCCTCTGAAGGTTGCTAGGGGTTCCTGGCTGTGATTGATTGACCTCCCATTTGGTAGCCTACAAATTCTTGGAGCCAATACCACTTGGCAGTGCTAGCAGACTGACACCAATTAAACTTTTTAGCTGTCTATACGATTAGCATTGTGATTACCACTGTTAAGCAGCGCATAGATTATACTATTTTCTTTTTTCTGCCACAGGCGGAATGAAAGAAAATTGCTTGAATAAATCCTGCAGTACTATTGTATTCTGCCAGCAGAGAGTATGGGTAGCCTTCCCAGCCAGCAGAACACAATGTTCACTGTTGGAGGCATAATCGCATTAAAAAAAAAAATCTGATAGGCAGGCTGTAATGAAGTTGATCCATGGATCGACTTCAGTACAACCAGCCTGCCCATAGATGGATGGAATCTTGGCTGGTCTCTGCTGAACTGGCCAAAATTTCATCCATTTATGGCTGGTTTAAGGGTTTTATGCTGCCTACTGGCTACCAGTGTAGGAGGCATTTTCTCATTGACCCCCAGTGAATAGGTTTTAGTAAGGATTCCTTGAGACCTGAAAATTTATCTTAGAAGTTTCTTTGGGGTAAAAAGCTTAAGAAAGGCTACTCTAAAGTGCTATCTGCAAAGCAGGTACAGGTATGTTTTTTGTAAATTGTCAGTGCAGTAAATCTGCTCATCACTGATGACTATAAAGTTAGAAAATTACTATGATTTTTGAATAATTGCACCTGCCAAATTAGGAAAGGTATGCAATGTAAAATACCAACATGCCCTAAAACTATATGTCTTTTTAATATGATTAAGAATGAATGTGTCTTGATAGTATTCCTTGCTCAAAGAAATTGTTAGCCACGTGTGTGACTGATGAGTCTTGACTTGAGGAGTTGCAATCAGGGAATAGAAATACCGTATTATGCAGGCCTTCATCGTTACAAAGAGTGGGTTCTCATGAACATGCAATGAATCCTCCAGATGAAATGAAATTAGATATATAAGATGAACGACTGATTTTTTTTTCCGCTGACATTCTTCGATCTGTTAATCTGTCTCTACTTATAATGCTAAAGCTTTAGCTCATTATACACATCACAGCTGGGGAAACATCCTTCAATAATTGCAAGTGTTCTCCAGTGTCTCACGTAAATCAGAAATGTGTTAGTTCCATCTCATAAACCATGGAGTGACACTAAGCTTCACAGGATCTTCCAATGAATATACAGAGGTGGTTTACAAATCCTAAAGGATGATCTTTTCCTGAAGATTAATATATAAAATTAGATTGCACCTTATGTGATTGTATGCATGACCATAAGGGCACTTTCACACTGAGCAGCGCTGGGCATCGGCCGTAAAGCGCCGCTACTTTTAGCGGCACTTTACCGTAGTTTTTGCGCTGCTTTTCGGCCACTAGTGGGGCGCTTTTACCCCCGCTAATGGCCGAAAAAGGGTTCAAAGCGCTGCTCCAGCGGCACTTTGCCAGCGATTCGGTGGCCCTGCCCATTGATTTCAATGGGCAGGGGCGCTTTAGGAGTGGTGTATACACCGCTCCTACAGCGCCTCAAAGAAGCTGCTAGCAGGACTTTTTTGAGTGTCCTGCCAGCGCACTGCTCCAGTGTAAAAAGCCCTCGGGAGGCGCTTTACAGGTGCTTTGCAGGCACTATTTTTAGCGCTATAGCGCCTGTAAAGCGCCTCAGTGTGAAAAGGGGTCTTATCCTTGTGGTTCATGAACATGGACTTACTAGAGATACAATGGAAGCAATGATTTTTGTTTTTACGGCATACCAGTGGTCTCTGTAGCTGTGTTATAATGAACTGTCAATGTATGAGAAGAAAGCTGTAAATTACCTGCTGCCATATACAGCAGATTTCTAACTTTGCATACTGCTGCTATCTAGGTTTACAGAAGGTTCAATTGTTGTGTGTTCCTACTACAGCTACTGAGATTCTCTTTACTTATGTCCCTTGCATTGTAACCTTGAAAAGGATAATAATATAATATTCACACTTATGTGGTGTCTTTGTAGTGGGAACATTTTGTTGATGAATATTTTATGGTCATTTCTCACAAAGTGTATTTTCGTAAAATATGGAAAAAACACTGGAAAATTTATATTATTCTATTTTTTTAATCTTTCAAATTCAATGCTGCAAAATAAAATAAATTTAACCAATACTTCTAAAGCTCGGTTTAGTCCACAAAATAGATCTATAACATATAGTGTATCTGCGCTTGCTCCCCTCCTTTCTCTCCCTTCCCCCACTGCCATTGTGTTGGCTGAGAGGGGCACCAAGGCAGTAATGGCTGGGATCCTATTAGAGGCAAGTGATGATGCAGCCACTGAGGACTCTGGGACATGTAGCCCACAAGCTATTGAGTCTTATGCTGTGTTCGATATATGTTTACATTTCCACAGTGGACAACCCATCCTCTGAAGAAGACCCAGTGAGGGTCGAAACGCATCAGTATTAATATATAGTATTCTTGTTGTCCAATATACTGTATTGTACATTGCTCCTATTCACAGGCCCTGTTTTTTGCAATGTCATAAGGATCTAACATTTGAAGAAACCTTGGCTGTCTCATAATACATTGTACTTTGTATTGCTTCTAAACCACAAATATTGTTTGTTGCAATTTTTATGCTGTATTTAGTTAATGTCCTGACTTGAATTGTCAGAAGCTATTTATCTATTTTTATACAAACTTTTGTACTAATAAAATCAACCTTTTTTGACTACCCTTACTGAATTTTATTGGCTGCTTTAAAGCCCCGATAGGGGGTTGTCATAGTTTCTGTAGCCCACAAGCATTGCAGCACAAGACAAGTGAATGGAGCTGTGGACTTTATTACCCAGAATTCCTGGGACACAGGTGAGAAGAGGACAGGACTTTTCCTGGGCAATCCTGCAGAAGTCTAGAGAGCCTGTTGCTGCCTGTGTCTTCACTCCTGCTGGGAGAGAAACAAGACTTTTGAGCACTGAGTCAGAGCCACTGAGGACTTATATGAGGATGAGGTTCCATAGTTCTGGGCTGGAGCTATGCAGACTTTGGAGCCGTGTGTGCCTACAACAGAGCTGGGAGACCTGTTGCCATGTGTGCCTAAAGCCAGTGAGAACCTGATTGTGAGGAATGAGCCTTCTGGGACAACCGACCGCCAAGTGTATGGCACTGGATCCGTTGCTTACCAGGAATGGTGAGAGGAACAACCCAGCCTAATCTCTTACTGCCTACAGTTATTGCCAATAGAGATGACCCCGTACTTAGCAGCCCATCAGCCCTCCATTGTGTACAGTCTTAAAGAGATATCTTCATGTGCACCACCTTACAGATGGGCCCCATCGGTAGCCGGCATAGTTTTAACAGTTAGGCGCCAGGTATTTTTTACCTAATTCCAGGGGTTTCCCTCTCAGGAACGTGCACACCCACCCACCCTTAAGGGTGTATGCGTAGAGTGCTCTTGGGGACACTTTTTGAATACCTATTGCCTAGAGTTACTGAGAGACTGTTCTTTGTGCCATTCATGCTTTCACAGTTGATGCTGTTCTTACCAAAACTATGTATACTAGTTTAATGGCGTTTAGCCTTATTGCAGGGTAAGTCAATGGCTGTAGGTGAGGCTCAATATCTGACACTTGCACCCCCTTGCACCCCCTTCCTGCCCAGGCTAATTTTCAGATTTCAGTGCTGTCACACTTTGAATGATAATTACTCAATAATGCAACACTGTACCCAAATGAGATTTGTAGCATTTTTTTGAGATGTATAGAGCATTTTTTTGCTATATCAACAAAAAAATACCCAAAATTTTGAAAAAAACCCAAATTTTTAGTTTCTGTTATACAATTTTGCAGATAAATAATCTTTCTTCATAAATGTAGGCCAAAATGTATTCTGCTACATTTATTTGGTAAAAATAACTCAGATTAGTGTATATTATTTAGTCTGTGTGAAAGTTTTAGAGTCTACAAAATATGGTATACGTAGGAGTGCACACAGGGTGTGCCAATGTACCTGGGCACACCCTAACACCCCAATCATGGCAGGTGACGAGTAGACCGCAATCCTTTCCTGTCAACCCCTGAAACTTCAACAGGAGGTTCAGTGGGGTGGCATTTACTGGAACCGTTCTGTATTTTCCTCCCACAGAAGCTAAAAAAAGTAGGCTTCTCCTCTCCCTTCTGACAGCATTTAGCTGCCACAGGAGGAAAATACAGGTGATCAGTTTATTTCCCCCACTGCCCCTTCTGCTCTCGTTCCTCTTCTTTTTGCTGCTCGGGCCTCCTGTGTGCTCCCCTGGTCCCCCCCTCCTCCTGCAGTGTTGCCAGCATCACCTCCTCTCCCACCAGCTGCTGCGGGGATTGTTTTAGGATGAAGAGCAGGTAAGGGGCCAGTAAATACATAATTTACTGGCCCCTTCCTTTTCTGAATAAACACAGTGAGTGTTTACTATGCTTCAACACAGAGCACTTCCCATTCATTCACTGTCCAGAGCAGCTGAGATCGCCAGGGACCAAAAACTGTCTGGGTTCCCTGTTTATCAGATCCCTGAGGAGGCACAACACTTGGAGCTTACAATTCCTTGATGCAGCATTTGTCCCAACGCTGGGATTCCAAAGACAACCTGAAGGCTTAACACCGAGGTCCTTGATCCAAACAGGTACCCTGATGCCAGGGTGTCCCATCACAACTGGACCTTCCCCACCAAACCGGATTCACTTAAAGCGGTAGTAAACCGCTGCAGAAAAGAAAAACACCTGTAAGACAATGCCATAATGTGCTAGTATACATACTAGCACATTAGAAATACTTACTTTAGAATGAAGCCCTTTCAGCAGCACCTGGTCACCGCTGAGAGGGCTGACATGTGTCCGGAGCCGTGATGACATCAATCCTGCCCATGCACGCGGGAGCCCTTGGTTCCGGTTAGAAGCTCTGGCATGGTATGCCGGACCTTCAAAATGCATGCACTGGTGACATCAGTGGCTGCATACAGAGTGAATATCTCCTAAACTGTGCCTGTTTAGGAGATATTCATTTTACCTACAGGTAAGCCTTATTATAGAAGAAGATCTCTAACTACTGGGGGGCTATATGCAGCTCTTACATTCAAGGTGGGTATTTGGACCTCCCAGCTGTGGTGTATTACGAGCGAATGGATGCAAAGGGAACTCAGGACAGGCAGCAATAGGGATCTTAGGCCAAACAGGCAACCCATGCAAGCCACGTGGCAATGGAAACTCAAAAGCTTCAAACCTATTAGCAGGCAGGAGCTTAAATCAGTCAACAGAGCCCAGCTGGGCAGCAGGTAGGCAGTCAGCATTGTCTGGCTGGGCAGCAGCGTGGTAATCAGCATAGGCCGTCTAGGCAGATGACCAGGAATCAGCATAGGCTGGCTGGGCAGCGATATGAGAATGAGCATAGTCAGACTGGGCAACAAACAGTGGACCGCCAGAGGTAGGCTTGGCAGCAGACAGCAGACCACCAGAGGCAGGCTTGGCAGCAGACAATGGGCCATAAGAGGCGGGCTTGGCAGCAGACAGCAAATCACCAGAGGCAGGCATTGAGGTCTGAACCCCATTAGCAGGCATTGCAAAAGCGTGAACCCCATCAGCAGGCATTGAGGCAGACTGAACCCTGTCAGCAGGCATTGAGGAAGACTGAATCATGTCAGCAGACATTGAGGCAGACTGAACCTTCTCAGCAGACATTGAGGCAGACCGAAACCTAGCAGCAGGCATTGAGGCAGACTGAACCCCATCAGCAGGCATTGAGGCAGACTGAACCGCATCAGCAGGCATTGAGGCAGACTAAACCCCATCAGCAAGCAATAAGGCAGACTAAACCCTATCAGCAAGCAATAAGGCAGACTAAACCCTATCAGCAAGCAATGAAGCAGACTGAACCCCGTCAACAGGCATTGAGGCAGACTGAACCCCGTCAACAGGCATTGAAGCAGACTGGACCCCATCAGCAGGCATTGAAGCAGATTGGACCCCATCAGCCGCCAGAATGCAAGCAGACTGGACCCCATCAGAAGGCAGCATGGAATTTGACTCAACCCTATCAACAGGCAGCATGGAAGCAGACTGGACCGCATCAACAGGCAGCATGGAAGGGGACTGGACCCCAACAGATGGTAGAATTGAAGCAGCCTGGACCCATCATCAAGCAGCATGGATGTGGCCTGGACCCCACTGGCAGGCATCATGTAAGTAGGCTGGACCCCATTGGCTGGCAGCATGGAATCAGGAACTGGCTGAAAAATATTTGAGGCAGCAATGGAGAGTGGCAGAGTGGTTTGAGCAGGAAACAAACTTTTTTTTTTGGTTTAGTTGCTGGAGTCCTGCAAGTGATTGCAGGGTGCTGCCCAGATTGTGTTGCTGGTGGAAAGGTAATAACAGTACAGGGAATCATAGAAGAAAAGGTAGAAGAAGCAGAGGAAGATGTCTTAGAGGTTACTATGGGTAGGGGAACTGCAGGGGGAGCCTTCAATAGGTTAAATGCAGGGGGAAGTGCCATTAAGCAGTGTACTCATATACAGGCGGTATGGAACACTCATGGCTAAGGATAACGGAGGAAGAGATTCTTGATTGTTTAGAGGTGCATCTGTATTGGTATGATTTATTAATAACTGGGGATAGTATCTCAGACCAGGCTTGGAGCAGAGGCTGAACAAAGTTCAGTTTGCATTTCTCTTGTTTGACCAAAGAGTGCACAGCAGTAATACAATTTGGTGTCTGGTGGAACTAGAGAGCATCTGCCCTGCCATGTGTACATTGGTCGGGCAGAAAGTGGTTAATTGAACACATTCATTACCTTGTTCATTGTTCGGTGCATTGTCTATGCAATGGCTTTGGGGAAAAGGAGCAAAGAATGAAACCCAATCACTACTTAACGCTGAATAAGTAGAGTATGGGTTAATGTATCCTTAGTGTGGCATAGGGCACAGGGATGGAAAAGGAAAACTAAGCAAGGTTATTTAACAGCACAGTTAATTTAGCATACTGTAAGTCAACATAATAATAAAATGCACATAAATATATATATATATATATTTGGATTTCATGATATAATAGATGTCTCTATATACTACACGTTTGGATAGTGGTAATAATAATGATAATGATGTTAAAAAGGTGGTTGTCATGCAAAGCTGCCTATTTGTAATGCCGCGTACACACGGTCGGACTTTGCAGCTACAAAAGTCCAACGGACGCTGACGGACTAAAGCTGGCTGGTAATCCGATCGTGTGTGGGCTTCTTCGGACTTTCAACGTACTTTTTTAGCCTCAAATCCGACGTACTTTAGATTTGAAACATGCTTCAAATCTTTACGTCGTAACTACGACGGACCCCGAAGTACGCTCGTCTGTATGCTAGTCCTACGGACAAAAAAACGACGCATGCTCATAAGCAAAAACTAAACGGAAGCACTCGGTCTAGTAAAACTAGTGTTCGTATTGTAGGTAGCACATTCATCACGCTGCAAAATCTGTGATCGTTGAATGCAGCGCATTTTATTTCTTCTTTACGAATGCTCTAAAGAACGAAGGTGTTTTGCTGTTCATAATCAGAGTTCTCCCAAACTGATTTCTGAATTCTTTTTCTCTTTGATCTCATGAATGATATAGTATGCTTTTTATAAACAATGTTTCCATACTAATAATACTTTTTCCCTTATTTTTTTTTTTTTTTTTAGGTTTGTAAAGTTACCACAAAGAACCCATTATTCTTTTTTTTTTTTTCTAGTGATTATTTTTTAGTTTTTAGATAAAGTTAACCCAAAGCACCGTTTTTGTTTATGTATATTTTTTTATTTTCAAGACTTACCACTTGAACATTATTAACATTAGTAATGTATTTTTGGTGTGTTTTTTTAAAACTCAATGAGATTGTTGTCCCTTGTTAATTTAACATTGTGTGTAAAATCAATGATTTAAAAGAAAACACATAAAGTCTTTTGCTAAACTCAAAAAAGATCCATTTATTCATGGTCAAAATAAAATAAAGAGGAAGTCAACGCTGGAAAAAGTCGGTGTACAAGAAAATTGGGATCTTGAGGAGTCCATATAAGAGGGAGCACAATCTGGTCCAAGAATCCCAGAGATCAACAGCACCAGCAGATGATCTAGATGTCCCCAGACTGTGGTCCTACAACAGCCTGCGTCTTCTGTCAGACCAGACTGAACCCAGGTCATC